>VYZV01014742.1:45833-68015 GCA_013401275.1 Pandion haliaetus | reverse complement strand
CCTTAAAATAAAACTTGCCCTCAGTGTAAATAATTGAAGGCAGTATTTTTATCTTGTGGGACTTAGTCACATAAGCAGGCTAGTAGTTGTTTGTTTATGTGGGTTTATGCTATTGCCAGAAAGCCTTGATAAAAATACAAGAATGTACCGGAGGGTTGCACAACCGTACTTTTATTCTACCTAGTTATATGCATTTATTGACTTGTATTTTCTAGCCATAGAAAAACTCATAGAAAAGTGAGACCCCAGAAAGTTGTAAAGTGATTTTCTTCACCACGGGGGCTATATAACTCTCCTTTCTTTCTATGAAATACTGATCACTGCAATATTCTAGGAAGGATTAACATTTGTATCTGGGCTATGCCTGCTCTTCTAGTCTTGAGATGAAATATGATTTCCAGAGAGATTCTGCATCCTTGATTGCACTCTGCATGCTCCATAAGAACACGGAATAAGTTAAAAATGACTGGAGCTTGAAGTGATGATGAATCCTTTTGCCCTCTTTGTCTGTATTATGCTGACTGGTAGGTTTCTCTCGGTCTCTGTTCTTGGATTTCCTCAGCTGTGACTCTACTTCAACTTTTAGCATCTGGTTAAGGCTCTGCTGTCAAGGGAAAGAAACACTCCTTCAGAAGAGGTTGGGAGTGGAGCCTAACCTGTGTGTGCTGAACCTTTCTTCAAGGAGCTAATCTCTTTCCTTTGACTAGAGAAGAAAGGAACCATATGACTTGGAAAATTAAAATGGGTGCATATAGTGTGGGTATGATGGCAGTTGAATTTTTCCTGCTTCATCAGAACCTCCAAGTAATTTTTAATTATGGTATTTCAGTAACCAACATGCTGGCCTAGTTTCACTCCCGAAAAATGCCTGCTCCCCTTCCCAAGGGAGCTTTGCATAGTTAGTGGGCGACCCATCTCTTTTCCTAGGCTTTGGGGAAGGGAGAGGTGAGATGTAGGTGGACTTGTGCCATACAGGCAGGGACTAGAAGCTGCAGTAAGGTTTCATTTGTCCTTCCAGTTCATAAAATGGCTCCTGTGTTTATTTCTGTAAGTTTTAATTTATGGTAAAGGAACCTGGCACCTTGAACTAAGCACCTCTTAAAAACCACTTATCTCAATCGATTGATACATACTCAATTCTAATGCAAATATAAATAAGAGTATGGATTATATCTGAATTACAATGCAAGCAGCGAAAAAAGTCCAATTCATAAACGGGTTATATTAATAATTACACACAAAGGTTAACAAGAAAAAGCAAACCCAAACAAAGTAAGGGAACCATTGAATGAGGCCACCCAGCTGCCTGAAATCTAAAGTAAACAGCTGGTGCTTTGAATAAAAACACATCCTCATTTGTGATAATATTTAATCTAGAGTATATTGGCCTGCTGGGTCTCATTGGCTTCTCCATAGATCCATTAAAGTACAGTAGTCTCTTTCCTGCTAACATGTACCTCTTACTGAATCACAAAAACCTCAGTCTCTTTCTTCTTTTATGGCTTGGTTGACTTTGGAGAACATTCAGCATCAAATTTTTAACCTAACCACAACAGGGCTTCTCTTTGTAGAATCTGGTCCTGGCACGCACAGTACATACAGCATGATAAAGTCATAGAAATTATAGTAAAAAATTATTACTGTCAGTCCTGCTGAGAAGCTGCTGTGCCAAGCTTGCAGCACTGGGCTGGAGATGCTGTTTACCTCCAAAGTCAGCTGCAGTTTCCCAGGACAGCGTACCCCGAGGCCTGTCGTCTTCTGCAAACGCTGGTTAGAAGACAGCAGCTTGTAGCACTGACCCCTTGCCAGCGCACAGCAGCAGCTGGCAGAAGCCGATTGCCCATTGCTACGTCCTAGTGAAGGCTGCTTACCTCTCAGGCTGTCCAGTCCTGGCTGAGCAGCTACGGGAAGGTGCAGTTCAAAACTCAGGAAGGCAAGATCTGCCTCCTGGGGCTTGAGGCAATAGTCAGATCACTTCTCTGGCAGTAGGGCCCAGAGCCTCTGCTTCCCTGCTGGTGCCAGGTCAAGCGACCAGGGAGACATCAGCAGTGGATGCACAGAGGCAGAGATGTTACAGGGGAGGCCAGCGTGTGCGGCTCGCCATTGACAGGTGAAGTCTATAGTGAGCATTTAGCTTCTGCAGCCCTCGTTACACAGGGAACCGCTTTTAGGTGGCTGCTTCTCCTATGTGTCTATAAGCATGGTGTGGCTAAGTGTTTTTCTGTTCCTCAGATGCCCTTGCTTTATTTTCGGAGGAAATTGATTTAGTTGGGTATAGCTCTTTTGTCTCTGAACTCTTCAAGTATGGCTCTTCTGAGCATAAAGTAAGTTTGTGCCCAGTGTGACTTTCACTGAAATCGGCCAAACCTAAGTCATGAAGGCCTTGTCTTTTAGCTCATGCTTGCTTTTGCTGACTGCAGTGATGTGGAACCAAGCCTGTAGCCTGTCAGGAGAGTTATTATTCAGGTGTTACAGGGCATTCAGTAACCGGGCTGTGATATGCAGTCATAATAATTTATGCCCCTATCTAGAAACTAATGTTTAGGTGATGTAACTTGAGTGATTATTGAAGAAGGCAATGCAGAGAAAGGAAAGGGTAGGCAATCTTACCTCATCTGTTTTAGACATTGCAAACCTGAGGGAAATCAGTGGGGTTTTTCTTTACCTCATCAGTTTATTTCATTTTCTGTGTTAGGTTTTTTTCCCTTTGATTGGTCATATTTGCAGTATTTCCTAAAACTGGAAAAGAAAACAGACAGTACGAGATAAAACGGTCTATAGAAACTTAAGTCTGTCTATTCTGACACTGTTGGAGTCCCTGCTCATCGAACAGTGGAACTGAACTTTTTTCCAAGGATTCTGGATTTAATTCCAAATTTGAAAGATGATTTCCAAAGGCCCAGGGAATTTTTTTTTTTTTTTTCCCCTAATTATGTACTTCCCAAAGAACAGGAGCTACCTTAGCATAAACTGGACATCTCCACTTCTGTAAGACCAGAGATTCCAGGAATGTCTAAATCTTTGTCTCTCCTTCCAAAGTGTGGAGGTGTAGAAATTTCAGTCACTTCTAGAGCTGAGCTACAGTACCTATAGACCTGCGAGGCTGGCAGGCCACTTCTTCAGCACTTTCAGTACTACATCACAGCTTTTGTCTTGAATTTTCATCTTGGACTATATCCCACCTGAAAAAGTCTATATACAGTTTGTGTAGCTCAAAACTGAGATTAGTATAACGAGTTAGAAGAGAGGGGAAGTAGAAATACTCAGATTCACGTCTAAGTTGTCACCTTTCTCGTGTGCTTTTTACTGTGAGTCGGTTACATTTTCTGATTGTTTCTTTACTTCTTAGGACTGTTGAAAATGCATCTGAATTTTTGCATCTAGTCAACAAAGGCCTGCAGCTGAGAGTCAGGCACCCAACACTGGTGCACGCTCATTCCTCTCGTTCTCATCTGGTAGTTACGTTGACCATAACCACAATTGTCTCTGGAGATAACTTTGGTAAGTAGGATGTTACTAAAATACGTCTAGAGCTAGCTGTTTTTTGAAAAACAGTCTGTGGACTGATTTTCATATTGTTTTTTCCTCCTTTTTCCAATGTTTAATACATTCCCTCAGTTCTCTTCCATTGTTTAATTTCTGCATACGTTCTTAAATAACAGAGCAGTTTGATGTTTGAACACTAAAACTTTCATTTTCATAAAAACTTTTCACTTTTCTTTACATATCTTGACTTAGAGTTCTTGAAGTTTTATAGCATGAAACAACTAATGAAATTTTATCAATAAGTCATAAGGTAAGTTATAAGATAAGATAGATATGATACCAATAAGATAGGTACTCAAATACACTCAATGTCCATTAAATTCAGAGTCTCTTGAACTGCTAATAATAGGCCACTGTAGGAACAGACAACATAGTTGTCTTATTTGCTATGGCAAAACCTATATTTCTAGTTTTCATTACCACACCAAGACTTACCAGTTTATTGCTTTAGGAATAACTTCAGCTTTTGGGGGTTAACTTTGTTTTCTTTTGCTCATGTTGTAATTAGGCTCTCCGCTTCCAGTGCTGCGGTCCATCTCCTTCATACCCTGCAACAACAACATGGTTTTAGAAAGTGAAAAATATTTAACATTTTTTCCCTTAGATTGCTATCAGAAATTAAACCAACAATATTAGCAAAACAGAACAAACAGTGCCCTCGCTTACCTATGGGCCTTGCCAAAAGACACCGTTACTTCACAAGTTGCAGCTCCAGCATTCCAGATGTTAGCTCTAGCCAGTTCCAAATTCTTGTCAGTCAGACAGATGTTACTTTTCAAAATGCAGTGTTTGCACCATTAGTGCACCAGCCATCTTGTCTAGTCCAGACTTCCCTTTGCCACTTCTAACTGCAGTCACCCTACTATGCCATGTTGTCTGGCAGCAAAACTCCATAGAAATGTCAAATTTCATGTTGAATGCAGGTTCACAGCGCATGGAGGAAGATGTGCAATATGGGGGGGTTAGAGCAGCACTGCAAATGGGACCTCGCTACAGCAGTGTGATAGCGCGTTCTGTCTTGTTTAAAAGGAGAAAATCTTGATTTAAAAGCTAGGTGCAATATCTCAACACTGGAGATCTAAGTCGCTAAATAAAAAGTTACAAAGTCTATGATGAGTTCTGCACCTAGAGCCAGGGTTGACAAGCCAACACTTTTTCAGGTTTGGTTAAGGTCTTTTAGCATTTTGTTTCAGTATTATCTGTTGCTTGAGGAGAGCGGTTACTCAATTTCCTTGTCTCAAACTGAAGAGGAGTGAGAACACTTATTTTTACACTGTATGGCCTGAAGCCATTTATTCTGTGTAAACCAACACAGCCGCTCCGTCTACACTGTGAACAGCTAGCTTGTGTTTTAGCAGCAGCCTGGCTGGAGCTTCAGTCTGCTCCTTACTCAGGTTTTGCAGTTGGGAACTTTGTACTGTTGCAACTAGACTCTTAAGTCCCCAAGAGAGTCTGCTGTCTCTATTACCCGTATGTGCCTTTTATTCTTTTCTGTCTTTCAAAGAGATGGATAAAACCCAAAACACTGAAGAAAAAAAGCAAAACTGCTTTGGGAAAGCCCCTTTGCATATACTTCTGCTAAGCTAACATCAAAGCAGCTTTCCCAAAGAATCTGTTTTCCTCTTCCTTCCCAGCAGAGAGTGAAAGCCAGAGGCTGTTGCTGAGGAGGAGGAAGGATATGAAGCAGTCTAGCGCAGCTACTGAACTGCCAGGAGTAGTAGGTAACCGACCTGAACAAGTGGGAATAATGCTATTGAGGCTAATAGCTCATCACGTGGAGATGCAGCAGTGGGGTATGAGGGCTGAAGGAAGTCTAGAGGGAACAGCAGCAAAGGACAAAGCAGAGGAGGCACGATTAACTTTTTTTTTGCTACAGGACCAGCAGGTGATGTTTCAAATACATAGAAACAGACTTCAGAGCTTACTGCTCCCAAACATCCAAAATCTCACTTCGGTTTCAGTCAATCTAAAACTTGAAAAAATGCTTCTCTGAAGTCCTTACTGGACTCCTGTTTCTTGTTTTCCACACAGAAGTGTGAACAACAGGGATAGTAGATACAACACAACCCACACCAAGTCTTGTTATCACCTGGTACGATCGGTTTGACGAACAAAACCTTAAATAAGATAGAAAAAGTCATTCAGCCTGCCTGTGCCATTGATTCTGACTTGCATATTGCTTCTGTTAGAACAGCCTAAACCAGCAGGTATTGCACTTCCTCTACTGATGCCCCTCTCAATTTCCACAGAAGTAAGAAGCAATCCTTTTTCGTTTTTGCCGTTAACCAGGTACTTCATGGGAAGACGAACAAACCAGTCAGAGACTAAATAAAGAGGTTTCCTGCACCTTTCCACAAAAAATGCGAGACAATAAATCTACCTCCTCTTCTAGAGCCTCTTCACCAGCACAACTTGAAGCAACTGAGAAAATGAAGCAAGTCAAAACTAGATTGCAGCTGGTGGACCTGGCTGGTAGCGAGTGTGTCGGTAGGCAAACTTGTCTGCTACGGGCATGGATCTTCCCAGGTCCGGGTTACAATAGTTGCCTTTACCCCTTTATGTAGGGATACGTGCTGCCCTGCTTTCACACAGGGCGTGGTTTAAACCCACAGCTCCTGGCATAAACAAAATTTTGGGGGCTGATTGTTCCAGTTTTACTCTGGTACAGTTTAACTGAAAATCTGACTACATAAGCTTGAAAAAGCCAAGGGCGGTTACCCATATCATAGGTATATTATTTGTTCAGACTGGTTTTATTAGGCCTGTTTTTCTACTCTGAAAATTAGCAAGTCTTTTGTACAGAAATGTTTAAAGTGCATAAATTATTTAAATGTTACAGATAACTGTAATAATTGATATCACCATGTGTGGGTTTTTCTGCCTTATTGTGGAAAAAGTTTTGGAGGAAGTTAGTGTTGAAAAGATAATATTGTTTTCATTGTTTCTTCAAAGAATTTTCCTCTTCCTGCCTCCTCTATGCACACAATAATTTCAAAAACTTGATTATTTCCTAAAGGACGAGCTTTTTTACCAAGAAAAGCCATGCAGCCAAATGTACCATTCCAGAAATAATGTTTTGAAAACTGAACCAGTATTATGAAAGAATCTTTTACTTTACTGCCAAGAATTCTTGCTGTAGCTCACTGTTAAACTTTTGTACTACAGAAAAGCCTAATATGATGCATTATTTTTTTCATTTGCTCTGAGTGCTGGAAACTGGTAAACGTGTAATTGAGCAACAGTGTGTGTGTTAGTTCTCAGTTCAACCAGGACAAACATTTACTTGTTTTGGGGCTCGGTGGGCCAGATCCTCCAGTGAAGCCCGAAGAGCTGCGCTCACTTACATCAGGGTTAGACATGGCCCAGCACATGCAGCAGACTAACCTCTGCCATCAGCTACTCTGATAAAAGTGAGGGCAGCTGTTAACTCATGATCGTTTTAAAATGTGGACAAATGGAAGCGAGGAGCGGTACAGCAGGCTTCTCACACACTTCCGCACCCTGCCTCGTTAGCTCTTCAGTCATCCTGGGTCATTCACAGCATTTACAAGCTAAGCGGTCCCTTTTTAGCTAACTAGGTTTCAGTTTGAAAACTCAGCTAAATGCTTTGTGGAAGTTCATCTAACCAAATGTAGGTAATCAGCAGTTTAAACATGTGCCTCCTCACCTATTTGCAGTTTTCTGCTTTAGGGTGATGATACCCATTGTCTCAGGAGTCCACCTTTACTTGCTATAAAAGAAGCCTGGGGATGGCTGTATACACAATGACCCCAGTAAAGTTAGGATGTATCTCAGGCTATCTCAGATTATTGACACGCTGTGGCAGGGTTTTCCAAACCTTTTTGCTCTGTGCCTCTCTGCCAAGAGACTCTACCACTCCAGCCCCATCCTCTCCCACAGTCTCATTTCTCCAGCCCTCACTGTCCAGACTTCTGGGTTTTTTGCTATTACTGTGCCTTTTCACATTTGCCTCTTGAACACCTTTCTTGTTCTCCCAGTTTGGAAAACGGTGTCCTAAAGGGAAAACGAGATCCCTAAC
The DNA here is from genome assembly GCA_013401275.1 of Pandion haliaetus. Classification (NCBI taxonomy): domain Eukaryota; kingdom Metazoa; phylum Chordata; class Aves; order Accipitriformes; family Pandionidae; genus Pandion; species Pandion haliaetus. The sequence continues at coordinate 60,430 of VYZV01014742.1, read as the reverse complement.
CTCTCTGTACCTCTCTAGAGGTGGGACAGTAGGCAGCTGAGGAAACTGTCGGCCCCATCCCACTACCATTAGCTCTGCCTCGCGTGGATCATGTGCTCTGGGTAAAGAGAAGTGATTGCAGATGCCTCTGTACCTCATCCACTATCCTGAAGGAAGGCTGGATTTGAAAAATGTGATGCTAAATGCTAATAGGAAGGTTCTCTTCCCCAAATGGCAGAGGTAAGGACAGGAGGAATTAATTACGCCTAACTGCACACTCATGCAGACTGATCAGGGTTGCGCTTGCAGCACCTCTTTAAATTGGTGCAATGTGATGTGTAGACCAAACCTTTCCAGTGTTGCTCACGGGCAGCACAGCTACATACCACCATGCTGGCTGGATGGTAGAAGGGCACCATTTTCTTTTATCAACGCACTTACAGCATACCATAGCACAAAACAGCACCTTACAGACTTGTGAGGGGTTTATGTTTGCCCACTTACAGCTGCTGTAGGGTTTTGTTTCTGCAGCTTATGCCATCAGTGTCACTTCTCTTTTTCCTGCGGGATACAGATGGGGCAGGTAACTATTATAAAAAGTGGTGGAACACAACAGGCTTATCTCTGGGGATGCTGTGGACTGGTGTTTTCAAAAGCAGCGTTGTCTTGTCCAATCATATGGTGTTCCTGCTCTCTCAGTTCCCTGTTCTTAATACATATGGAGCCAAGATGCATTGTACAGCTGAAGAGATCAACTTTAACAGGAGATGCTTCAGACCATCTGCAGGCACTGAACCTTCTTTAACCTTCCTTCAAAAGAGCAGAAGTACTGAACAATGTATTGGCAATCCAGAGGGAAAAAACACTGCATCCTGCTTTTGGCATGGGTGGACTGGAAGTCACGTTGTGTTTAAAAAGGTCGCGTCAAAAGTAGATGATCCAGCAACGGAATTCTTCACACGTTACAGCTGAAGCAGCTTTACTTAAGCCTTACCACTGCCTTTTTCTACACTGTGCTAGGTATGTCTGGAGTGACCGGTGCAGCACTGCGAGAGACATCGTTTATTAACCGCAGCTTGTCTGCCCTAGCAGACGTTCTTGGAGCAATTGCAGAACAGCGATCTCATGTACCATATCGAAACAGCAAACTTACGCATCTGCTTCAGGACTCTGTAGGTAAGGGATTATTCTGACTTTTGTTTAACAGTATAGATTTCTTTTCCCAATCTTTCCCCTCCTTTGTTGTGTAAAACTAGAGGATGATCTTGTGGGCCTCTATTCAAAGATTCTGGCTTTGGAGCAGTGTGAGTACACAGCGAGAGTTCTGCCCTCCTCCTGAATTTGGCTAAACCTTGCTGTTCCCAAGGTTCAGTTTAGGAATACACTTGTAAAAATCACAACATCTTTAACAGGATTGTGTAAACAGTAATAATTGCATTTCATTGGTGTTTTCTGTCAGGTGCGGTTTGCAAGTTAAGCTTAAATCTTTACTACTACAGGGTGTAGTCACATATTTGCACATTCCTTAACATTGTGCCATACAGCAGTAAGACAGAGGAGGGGGACAGAAGATAGGCATGGTACTGTGCTACAACTTCTTTTTGTGTATTTCGGTTACCTTCTCTTCTCTAGCTCCTCATCTATGCAGAAGGAGTTTCAAAGCAAGTGTAATCCCTGCAATAATCTCACATTTGTGTCCCTCCATATAGTATATTAGTCCATTTTTCTTCAGCCAGAAAGCATCAGCCCTTACGCTTTTAGTCTCCAGTTCAAGGCATTGACAGTGACCAAGGTAACAGTTCTTGAGAGCTTCTGAAAGACTATTAATTTTTGCTTGAACCTTGAATTTCACTTAGTGCTGGAGTCCCCACTGTGAAAAGGGAAAGCCAAAGAAAGAAGCGAGTTTAGGAGCTATGTTGTATGGGCACTGAGCCTGGTTTTAACCATGCCTGGTGTGTGACTTGGGTGACGCTCTTCAGAGTGGCAATTTCCTTGTTTGTTTAATTGTTCTCCGTGAACTTCTAAGTCTGTTTCGCTTTACTGTCACACAGATAAACCATTTTGCCATTACCCCAAATTTACAAACATTTGACAAAGCTTAATGAAGTGCCCAGTCCCATAACATGTGCTGACTAACTGATAAAGCTATAAGGGGAAAAAAAAAATCTACATTACAAATTGTGAGACATTTATTCTGCTGGGGCAAATATCATACCGCTAGATATAGACTTCCCTTGAAGGAGCTGTCTGTTTTCAACAGCCCTCTTCATGGGCAGTCTTCTGCTTCATAAAAGCAGTGGTAGCCTGTGCTCGTTGTTATATAGATCAATACATTACTAGTGTATAAGTTACTGAAAATAATGAGGTAAATAAGTATGTTTTGTCTTTTTCCTGCTTCTAGGAGGTGATGCTAAACTGTTGGTGATGCTGTGCATCTCTCCTGACCAGAAGTACTTAACAGAATCAATGCAGTCTCTGGGATTTGGAACTCGTGCTCGGCAAGTTCAGAGAGGACAAGTCAAGAAAAAAAATTTCCCAGTGCCAAGTAAAGCAAAATAAAACCTAAGACTCCTGTGGATTAAAGTATTATTAATGAGTTCCTCAGACTGAAATGTATATTGTTGTCCTAAAGCCATTCTTTTAGATAGCAACTGCCAGATAAAATAAACAATCCTCAATGTGGCATTTGTAAGCCATAAACCCGCTGATAATGTTCTTGCTCCAAAGATAACACCAAGTATTGACAACAGTTACCAACCATGGTGGAATGGCATAGAAATAAATCAGGCTTTTTTTAGGAAAGCTAATTCAAGACATGGTTTTGGTGACGTGTTACCTTGGGGCAAGTAGAACTAAGTCAACAGAGCCCTCATTTAGGATGGCTGCCTTCTGAAAGGCCCAGGGTGCTTCCTGTCTTCTCAGGAGAAGATGGGAGTCTAAATACCATTCCAGGGCTTCAGAGCAGCCAGTGAAGTACGTCCTCCCAGCTTGGACTAAAATGAGACATGTCATCGTGGCTTGCTCTTCTGTCTAGCACATCTGTCTAGATGACAGATGGGGTCATTCCTGATGGACTATCACCAGGTTGGAGGGTAAAGGAACCCATCAGCTGCATTGCATGGAGTTCTGTCCTCTGGTTTTAGGTAGGAAATAACAGCACTAGCACGATGGAGTAAAAGGTATACAGCTATTCTCTTATCCCTCTAGAATGTGGCTTAGGAAGCAAATGAGGGTTTATACAACTTTTTGAAAACACACTCAAATTAAATGGTTGGCATGAATCCCAACTCTGCTGAGTTCACTAAGACTACAGCTGTTCCTGTTTTGGGGGCTTTTTTTTTGCTCCATGAGTGCTGAAAGGCTCTGAACTACAGATCCTCATGGGACCTAACTTGTACAACTGTCTCAGTAGGAGCCTGGCCTGTTGCTTCACTTGCTTTTCTGAAGCAAGTTAACCACATCCCAGCCTTGACGATGTGCCTGTGCATTAGAAAGGGGTAATGACACATTTCCCATCCATTGCATGAATAAACCACCCAAACCCGAGTGTGTGCTATGATCCTTGTGATTTCAACCATGGTTTCACCCTCTTACACCAACACTGAGACAACGTGATGCAGGGTTCTGAATAAAGTTACACTGGGAGAAAGTCTCAAGGAAATTTAAGCAATGTTAGAGCTGAGAAGCCGTTCTGAGATGAGTAGTTGGGTTCAAATAACATCATCTGAGGTGTTTTATGCACTGCATTATTGCTCATCAGTGGCCTGAGGCGCCAGTCTGCATTTTTACCCCCAGTGATTACTCTGCCTCTAGACTGGGAGAGCGGTCAGTGGCAGGTCACTGTAAGAAGGCTGGAATTGCAGTGGCCTGCCCATAAGGCTGGAGTTTATAGTACTCCAAGTCCCTTAACCTTCACAAGCATAAATATTTATCCGGAGATCATATAGCATACTATTATTGGAATGTCTCCCTTGAATATATAACAGCTGCTGTGTTGCATGCAGTGCTCTGGAGCTCAGAACATTAGCATTGCCATTGGAGAGCTGTAATAGTACTTCTTTTCCTAAATAATGTCATGAGGGTAAAAATGACTTACCTTTACCTGATTCCAGCAGTAACAGATGGGTAGAAAAAGAATCTGGAGACGGGACCTTATGAAGCTGAATGGTCACTAAAGCAAGCTCAGGTGAGACGCTGTCACAGCAAGGACTGGTAGCCTGGTAAATGAAACACAGGAGCAGACAGCGTCAAGCTCGCTTTAGTCTCTTGACAGCTAGGCTACTGAAACGGGCCAGACAACCTCTCAGAGTGGTAACGCGACAAGGGCGGGCTAGCTGATTCCACCCAACACCCTCAAATAGTTAAGGATGTGGCATTTCCTAAGCGTTACACAGAAATGTAACTTGTCATGAACTGCGCTTTCTTTTCTGGAGCTGCTCTTCAAAACTCAGCATTTGTTTATAATCTGTGTGGCAGGGGGAAAACAGCAATACTTAGTGTTAAAGCTGAGAAATAAACCCCTCAAACATCAGCAAATACCAAAAGTTTAAGTTTCTATATTAACGTCAACTCTGCCAAAGTGCGCGTGTGCAGCATTCCCTATTCCTGATTTCCTGGTCAGCATAACGTATCGCTCGCTGTTTGACCTGCACGCTTCATTGTGCAGGGTACGCAGGGCAGCAAAGTTAACATTTTGCTCCAGGAACTCCCAGTTTTAGAATTTCCTGGCTTAGAGACATGATTGCTCAATCCCTGTGTCAGATGTGATGCACTGAAGGAAAGAAGGGTAAGAGTTGTAAGGGTGAAACGGCTTTACTCTGGCCTCTAAGCTGAATTGTCTTTTGCCCAAAGGTTCACTCAGACCTGCTAAAGGAGAAGCAAGGACCTTCAGACACGTAACTGATGCCCTGAGGAACAAGGAAAACAGCATGTGCAAGGCCCTGTACTTCTCTGCTATAACGTTTTAGTTTTCAGATCTTTTATGCTTTGAAATAACAGCTATGTTAGAAAGCAGGTGTGACATACTCACAGAGCTGACTTTGAGGTTTCCTTTGTTGACTGAAGCCTATCCCAATAAACCAGTCCTCATCATCTTGACACTGTTTCAGCTGTACAAACACACACACCAGCACTGGCAAAAAAGAAAGTGATACTTGAACATGTTCTAAAGAATTGAGACAGGAGTTGATAAGCACCAGGAAAAAGGTGGTTGTTTTTAAGAGTGCCCAGGTAGTCTATGCGAATACAGCTTTGCTCTCTAGGAGGGCAGAAGCACAAGCAAAGGAGAGTAAAAACCATATAAATCAGGAGAAAATCCTTTCAGTGAAGCCCATGAGTGCATAACCCAGAGCTCAGCTCTGGTGCACCGAAGCAAGAGCACTCTCAACCCTGCTCTACCTCCTGCCTGCCCAGCCAGCTCACTGTTTCGGAGGGAACACGGCTCACTACAGGGATCCTCTCTCCTACCCGCGATCAGCATGCCTTGGTGCCAGCCAACACCTTAACTTTCACTGCTGGGCTCTCACTGTCCTCCACTAGGCCCCCACTTTCTCCTGTGACAGTTCAGCCAGGGCTCAGCTACCAGCCAGCGCCTTTGGCCCACTCTTAAATAAAACCTTGTCCTATGCTGACGTTTGAAAACTACGTATTTAATTTCCACATGTGGCTTCATGCCTTGGCAGCAACTGCACCACAAAGAGAGGCTGCTCTTGGTTTTAGCCAGGCTAGGAAAACCATAATTAGCATTGGAAGGTTCACAAAAATGTTTAATTTGTTATTAAATTGCAATTCCATTTTATGAAGCACTTTTCCAAACCTCTGCAGAATGCAAGGCACAGGCAGAATGAAGTGGTTATTGGGAAAGGCTTTCGGCTCCCGCTGTGGACAAGCAGTTGCAAGCCCCTTCAACCAGAGGAAGGGGCAGCAGCGTCTGCTCACAGAGAAGCAGACGAGCCCAGAGTGCAGGAACACCAAAGGTAGCGCGGCCTTCCACAAAACCACCTTGGTGTTTGAGGAACAACTTTATCCATAGCCCCAGCCAGACAAAAATGCAAGCCGTGTACCGTACAAAGGAGGGCACAGGGTGATCTAATTGAAGGGCACAAGCGAGGGGAAACACTGCCTACAATTCTTTTTTCTTACATCTGTTTTTATCGAACCAGGTTTTTAACTTGCAATGCACTTGCCCCTTTTAATTTTTTGTATATAAAAGGAGACAAAAAAAAAATCCAAGATAAAATTTGAGCCTTCTTGAATTCATGCAAGTATCTCCGGGGAGGCTAGGGGAGTGGACAGCTGCATTCCATTTCATTTATTTGAATTCATTAATAAGTGGCAAGGTGCCCACGGTCTCGCGTAAGGTTGGCAACGCATCCAAACAATAACCCTCCCAAAGCCGCGTCGAAATACTCCTTGGTGACATTTAGAAGCGAGCATGTCACAGCATGCTCCCGGGGGCAGGGAGAGCGGACGCAGCTGAGGAACGGGGCACTGCAGCGGCCGAACGGGCCGGTTCAAGTGCCCGTGAGGGCACAGAGGGCCATTCGTCTCAGGTGTGACCTGCGGCCTCCCCGCAGTGCTGGCAGGCGGCAGAAACCCCGTGGGGCTGCGCAGGGAGTGCTGGAGCCACCCGTAGAACCCATCTGCACGCTCCGCCGTGCATCCCTTGCTGACCTCTTGGGCTGCGAGAGCATCTTCAAGAGATGATTTGTCTGCCCCCTTACTTCATGACAACCGTCCCCTCCACTGGTGGTTTTACCCAAGGTCTCAGATTTAAAAAAAAAAAAAAAAAAAAAGAGATGATCCCTCTTTCTTCCCCATAGCCAGGAGTTTGACATTGATCAGACAAAGTGTTTGGAGGCGAAGTCCCTGTCCTGGACTCAATACTTGAATAACATGATGCCATGCTCCAAATTCACCTCGTTTGTTCAGTACATGACATGTCTCTAATGACTTGGAGATCAGCCTCAGAAAACCTGCCAAAACGCTTAAATAGTCTAGTGACCAGGCATTCAGATGTTGCTACTAACAGTTCAAATACCAAGGCCCAAATTCAACAGCAAGAGAAGAGAATTGCACTGCTCCAGCTATCAGGAAGAAGTCTTTAGCATCAGCTTTGATAGAAACAATGGGGGAAAATATCCCTAGATATCGAACTCCAGCAACATGAGATTTGCACACCTTATCCACAGACTTGCAGGCCTGAAGTTGCACCTCTGCTCATTACCCTGGGGAACCACAGTTAAGCTCAATTATCACCCCCGTGTTCTTCCAGCTCCTCCAGCTTTATGCTTGCAAGTATCTCCTCCAACACATGTCCCCTCTTGCCCTTTTTCTGCTACATGAAATTACTGTCCTGGCTGGGATGAGTCACCGCCCAGCAGCTCACTTAAAGGCAAGCTCCAGAAGGAGTGGTTTTCCCCTCTCATTTTCCTCTGGACTTTACTAATCAGTTCTTTCCCTCTTCTAAACAAAAATAAAAACAATGCAACAACAAAAAAGCCAACCCACTCCTATAAAAAGCTTTAAAAACCACACCAGAAGCTTTGAAGATCCAAGAGACAGAAGATGATACACCCTCGCTCACTTCAGATGTTTGGGTTACAGCAGCATGAGCCTCCTCCACCTCTTTCTGAGCATGCACACACACACTCTGCCCACTACATGCTCTGAGCTGGCATTTTGAGCAACACAAGCTCCAGGTTAAACACACGAGCAGATTCAGAAATGCGAGCGTTTCGCAGGGCGGCCGATGCATTAGCAAGCAGTCCTTCTTTACGCTTTAGCCACAGGCCTCCAATACTGCCAGCCCTGCGTGCTTTGGCCAAGCAGCACCACCGTTCCCAACACAGCATGCGTTACACGTGCTGTGATGAGTTTCACCTGCGTTTGAGATCCAGGTGTCTGCACTCCCTTTCTCCCAACCCACTTCCCACGCCCTCCGCAGGGTCGGTGGCTCGGCACAGGCGGATGCAGGCACTCATCCACGCCGTACGTAGAAGGGAGCTAGAGGAGGAGCCCACGCTGCTCCCGCTGGGTCTGCGGGCAAGGCTGAATCCGTGAAGAACGGCTAGCCAGCGCCTAACATGCCGACGCTCGGTGCTTCGTAACACGACCAAGCTTAGGCAGCCAGATCTGACAAGTTATTTCCTGGTGTCCGACTTGCAGGAAGCATTTCCCGACAGAGACAGGACAAAGTTCACAAGAGGCAGTTCAATACCGCACTACCTAAATGGGGACGCCTCACAGAATGGCACAGGGCTCAACCCAGGCAGACTACAAACTGGGTGTTGGGGAGGCACCAGGCAGCCCGAGAGCCGCTGCCCAGGCTACCTCCAGCGAACGCAAAGGGCCATAAAGGGCATCGTACCTCTGGACAACCCCCACTGATGTTGTCTTATGGAGAGACACGTGCCCCATCCGCTGCCTTCCCAGTCTCCATCCAGAAGAAAGGCTTTACAATGCCTCTTTGTGGAAAGCTGTTGTAGGTTCACCACGGACGTGGACCAGCTGGAAGTTACAGCAGTATCTTTTGCTACTGCTGGCTACCCAATGCCATGAGAGCAGAGAAACACCTCTTGGTAGTAAGGCCCTTAGATCAGTCAAGACACTACAGTGATGTACCCTCTGCAGTCTTTACCTCTCCTCCTACCTTGGTTCATGAAGACTCTGAAACTGCCCGTACCAGCGACCAGACCAGCAGCTGTGATGTGGGGAATGGGCAATTCGAAGGGAGCTAAAAGACATCCATAGTCAGATCTGAGCCCAACTTCTGTTTCCTTACCAGAATCTGGTTTACCTGCTAAATTTGGTGTAGCATTTGCAACAGCAAGGGGCAGGATGGGCCGTGATGCCTGAACACAAGAAGCTATACCTGCACATTCACCAGCATCAGCTCTTTTGTTTGCCCACGTGAACAAGAAGAGGGGACTTATGATGGACGCACTGATGTGGACACTGCACGACTGCAAGCAACTCACAACAGCCACTTTAGGGACATGGAATGCAAACAATGGGCCTACAGTTTTTCAGCATGAGCAGGTTTGTGCTAAACCCTTCTACCTCAGTCCATAAATTCGGGCACATCAAAACATCACAACCTTTGCAATCCCAGCCGCAAGTCACGAGCTCAGCTCCCGTGGTGTACAGACAAAAAGGCAGAAGAATTGATGAATGACAAAAATGTAAAAATGTGCAGTTGCATGGGGACACGGGGCAGAGGAGAAGTGAGCTACCTGCACAGTCACTGTGCAGGTCCCAGGAGGGCTCCTGCTGGTGAGGACACAGCAGCTCCCGAAATCCTGGTTAAAAACCTTCTCTGGTCGAGTTCCATGGCAGGGACATGCAATGCCTGGGGAAGCTGGGCACAGAGGTACTGCCTCCTGCCTCTCGCATCACCACGACTGCATCCAGTCCAGTCGTGGAGCTTGTACAAGCTTAGAAGCACCTACAGGTATTACCTCTGGCCAACTTCAGGCCAGCAGAGCAGGTGCCTTCTCCAGCCACCTCCTCTTGCTGGAGGCAAGCGCCCACGCTCGCTCACAGGTTCACTCCTGCTGTGTCTCTCCTGAAGCGAGCCACGCACCGCCACAGGACAGCGAGGTGGTCCCTCCGCAGAGCGGACCAAGCCAAGCCCAAGGAGAGGGAGCTGCCGCTGGGGACACCTCTACCCGTTCGCAGGCAAGCCCGGCGCTGCACAAGGCAGCACCAAACCGCTTTCGGCCAGGACACCGTTCTGGAGAGCCCAGCCAAGCACTCAGGATACCAACGCAGCGTATGGTGACCCCCAAATGCTCCGTGAGAGCCAGAGAGGGCCCTGCACCACCGGTCAGGTCCTGCCACGGCCAGGCACAGACGGCACACGCAAGATGCCTGCGGCCAGCTGTGCCCTGGGTCACACACGGTGCCGCTGTCACGGGGCGGTGCGGCAATGGGAAGCCTGAAGGCAAGGAGACGCCTCGCTACAAGCACCAGAAAGCAAAGGTATCCGGCCCCCAAGCAGGCCAGTGACCTTTGGACACCACCTACCTCCCATAAGGAGCGGAAAGGGAAGAAAAGCACACGGACACCTGAGGGAGAGCCGATAAATTCTGGCAGGCGTGAGATACTAGAGACAATTCGGGCAGGCGCAAGATACTAGAGACACAGCGACACCAACTCGTACAACGTTAACTCACTGAAGCCCTGAAAACAGCCCTGGGAGCTCAGATCTCGTTGGCACTCCGCACCAGGCAGCTGAGGTCCCATCCTCAGGGCTGAGGTTTTGCCAGACCCCGGCCGGAGTCTCAGTCTAGGCACCTGCTTCGAACAGAGCGGGTCCGAGAGTCCCCTGGAGAAGTCCCCCAGTGTCTCCCACCCACCTGCACCAAGCAGCGCTGCCACCGGGCCAGTCCCCACCGGCGTCCCACCACCACGGCCCCAGCTGCCACCCTCACCCCGCTGCTCACGCCGATGCACATCTGGGGTGCACAGCCAGGCAGGCTGCCCTGGGGAGGTCGGGCTCAGCGGCCACAGCAACACGCACCCCGGGAGAGGACGCTCCGCTGGACAGCTAACACGCGTGAGGCCAAGGTGCTCTGCAGCCCGAGAGACTAGGACTGCAGAGCCATTCTCCCAGGAGAGCCCCATGCTCCAGGCAAGAGGAGAGCCACAGACAAGAGAGACCGTAAGGACAGTCAGAGGTAAAACAAGCCCTGGCCTAACGATGTAGTGGTCACAGGAGACTCTTATCAAGGTTCTGCCGAGTTACTGCTGCCCTTGCCCATACCATTGCTGCCCACAGTCCTTCCAAGTTACTCCTGACACCAGCATGTCCCAGGGAAGGGTCGGCAGCTTCACCACTAGGACACACCGGGCAAGGGGGAAGCAGTTTCCAGGCCCCATCCCGGCAAGAGCTTACGACTCCTACAGCAAGCAACACACGGGCGAGACAGAGAGGCGAGCGAGCCCTACCCCATGTCCCAGCAGGGCTTTCCTTACTTCTCTCCTGCACAGCTCATCCACAGCACCACGACACTGGAGCCTGCTGGTAACGTCTCCCACAGGGCCTGCAGAGACCTCCTCCTTTCCCCGGCTCTTCTCCTCAGAGGAGAGCTGGTCTCCTGTGCCGTGATTGCCCTCCTTTGTAACACCCTCCACCTGGACCTGCTACCAGCTGCAGCCATTTAAACACCTGAGCCACCAGGAACCCGTTCTGGCTGCTGCTCTTGGGCAGAGGAGAGCGGCTTAGGGACACCAGAAACCACCTCATGCTCTTCCACAGCTGGGACGTCACCGCTAAAGCAGCTGTCCCTGCTGTCATTGTGCTCCACGGGGCTCTGTGTTTTATCCACGCATCCTCTATATGGGAAGAAATCGTACTTGGAGCTTTGTGGGCACCTGCCTGGAGCTAAGGAGGCGGCTCTGAGCCTGCAGGACGGCGTCGACGAGGCAGGGACAGAGTGGTGGCAGCAGCGGTCTGGGGCAGCAGCTTTAAAGCTTGTTAACCTGAAAGGTGCTGGGCTGTCCGAAAGCTCAGCTGAGGTGCTGGCAATGTCCTTGGGAAAGGCAGCCTCCAAGAGCTCCTACCCTCCTCTGTTTATTCAGAAAACAGGATAAAATAAGCATCAAGGCTGTAGAGCTTTCCCTTAGCATGCTAGCCCTGTATTTTTCAGCAGTAATTCTGCTTTGGATCTCAAAGTGGTTTGTGTTGAAGCAGATTGGAAAGCAATGGTTTGTATCCTCTCTGTTATTTGCAGTGCATGTTAAGTAAAATCGTAAGCAGCTGCCCCCACAGCAAACCCTGCCGCTCATCCCCTGCTGCAGGACGTGGCTAGCTGAATGCCAGCGCTGGCAGCCGGGCTGGGCTGGGACTGGCCAGGGGCACGGCCACTCCAGAGGAAGGCCCTCTATCTGCACCGCCGGCCTCAAGGCGTTGCCGAAGAGTGAGTTTGGATCTAGATGTTCGAAACCACACCCGTGCTTGGGGCTCTCTTTATTGCCCTTGTGGCACAGTAGGCCCCTTTCAGCAGTCCTATTGCCAAATCTCCCCTTCAGCCAGGTAGGCTGGGAAGGTTTGCTTGTTTTACTCATTACAAGCTGTGAGCCTTATGCAAAAGCCTGACTCGGAGCTGGGTCTTTAAAAAGAAAGCGTAGCATACTGCAACACCTGCAAGAAATGCGATCAAAGCTGGCAATACTAATATTGTCCACCTAGTCCCAGGCGCCTCACCTGTCTTAACGCAGCCCCTCCGGTGACCGCCATGTCCTTCTTGACCATCCCAGGAATGGAAGCTCCCCAAAATACATCTTGTTAGCTCTTTAACAGAGGGATTATAGGGGCCCTCTGTTCATGCCTGACTGAAAAGACCATTGGCAGAAAGTCTGCATTACCCACAGAAAGACCATATGGGCAGAAACCCCTCCCTGACCCCAGCAGTAGCGACGTGTCCCAGAGGAGAGGACAGGGGCATTGCCAGTGTCGCTGGTCCTGCAAATGCAGAGAGCTCGGGACCCACTTCAGCAGACACTACAGACCCAAGCCAGCCCAGCTTCCCAGGCTTCCTCCACGCACAGGGCGAGCAATTTAACCCTGAATATAGGAGCACAGCCCACAAGCCAGACAAGAGAGATTTCAATACCACCACCAGGAACAACAACAAACTGCACCACAGACCTTACTTCCAGCAGCGGGTAAGCGTGGATGCCTCAGAAGAGGGNCCCCCCAAGTTACGCATCAAGGAAAGTACCTGGCTTCCTACAGCGCATGTTTTTTTGCTCAGGGATCTCCATCCCAATAGCTGGAGCTCTTTGGAACGGACTCGGGCCCGAGGCAGTGCGGAGGGGAGGGTCACCCCAAAGCCTGCACCCAGCAGGGAGCGGCTGCCTCAGTGCAACCCTGCCAGCCTGAAACCCCCTGGCCAGAGAGCAAGCCGCATTCAAAGCTTCATTTTCTCCAAGGGTGGGGAACGTGGCTGTGGGACTCGGTCACTGCTGCCACGATCCTCAGACAGGCTATTTGTCAGCTGGTCCTAGCAAAGAGGCGGAGTGCCTTCTGTGGCTAATGCAAACTAATTTTTCCTGCGCCGAATGCTGTGCTGCCGCTAAAGTATTCAGCGGTATTTTCCATGTGGTGTCTTGAGAGTTAAGGCTTCTAGCACATGCCATATCCAATTATCTCATTGCATATTGAGAACAGCAGTGATTGGAGAAAGAAAAATAAAGATTGGTATAAATGTATTTATGAGATTTAAAATAAAAATGTGAGGCTGATATTTCCAGGAATAAAAATAAAGCAGAATTTTAAAATACCACAGCTATGCTCTTCAATAGCCCACATTCGGCTGCCCCTGCAGTCTACCAGAAAGGATAAATACGATTTTTGCTCATTACGTCTCTGCGGTAGAACAACAGACTTCCAGCGCGAGGGTTGCTATCCGGATCTCACGCTAACAACTACAATCTCCTCCCTGCAGAGCCAAATTCAGTACCTGGCCGACTGGCAGCGTGAGAATGCGGTATGGGCATGGGCTGCAGCGCGCTCCCGAAAAAACCGAGCTGCAGGGACGCGATACGTGCCAGCAAAGGCAGGGTGAGAACTACGTTGAGGTGGGTTTACTTTATAAAACGTCGTTTGGGTGCGAGAAGCACAATCATCTGTGGGGAAACAGAGTCCTTCCCGTTCGTTTCTCCATCATCCCATCGCCTCCTCCACCCCGTCCCTGCTGGCCAATGGCACCTTGCCGGTACCAGGTTCACCCCTTCCTCCGCTCCCCTCCACGGCGAAGCCCGGTGCCAGTGCAGCAGTCGGGGCTGTCGCAGCCGGGAAGGTGCGGTGCAAGAGGCACCCCGTACCCCTGCGGTGGGTCACCGAGCCGCGGGCCCAGCCGCCGTGCCGGCTGCAGCTGGGCTGAAGGGCCACGGCAAGGGCAAAAGGGCCCGACCGCGAGCAGAGAGCAGCCCACCGCTCACGGCCGGCTACCCGAGGGGGTCGGGGAGGGGGAGCAGGACAGCGGGCAAGTGATTGCAAGAGCACGCAGATGGCACTGGACATTCGTTACGTTTCATCTCCTGGGTGCAGCCTGGGGAAACGCTCAGCGATGCTGCTCCGACGCCTGCAGAGGTTCTGCAGGTAAGGGTGCTCGCCCCGAGAGGAGGCAGCTTGGCGATGAAAGGAAGAGCGCTTCGCCGAGTGGTACCCAAGGCTCACCCACGCCCGCCCCGTCTCCGGCGTGCCCCGTGCCCCACACCGAAGGAAACCGCAGGCACAGAGCAGCCGCGCTGCCTCAGCCGCAGCCCCTCGGGCTGCAGCTGCCCGTGCCTCTGGGACCTCCCATCCCAGGGGTATAGCGCACTGAACGGGGCCTGTCGTCCGTAAACCGACTCCTTGGAGGGTTTTTTTGAGCCCGGGTCAACGTTTCGCACCTAGAGCATCCCGTGCCAAGGACTCCCAGAGGCTAAGGCGCAGCAGCTTCGTCCCCAGCCGAGTCTGGGCGTCGCACCCCCGTGCAGCAACCAGCCGTGCTGCCCTCGGCCCCGAGAGACGCTGCCCCCGGGACCCCGCAACACGCTTTTTGTACGGGATTCAGCCGGCGCCCGACGGCCGCGGCCGGCCTCGGGGCCCGCTCGCCCAACTACCGACC
>VYZV01014742.1:906-45179 GCA_013401275.1 Pandion haliaetus | reverse complement strand
CGTCGGCTGAGCGCCGTCCTCTGCTCTGCGGCCGGCGGCCGCCCGCCCTAGCGGGCGAGGGGGCGCCGCCGCCAAGCAAAGAGACGGCGAGAAGCGACAGGGCCCTGCGCCGCCGGGCGACTTCTCGTGGCCCGTTACTTAATTTTGCCTCCGCAGAAAGCCCCGTGTGTGGCCAAGGCACCTGCTTCCAGCATCCCCAAACCAAAGCTGGATGAGTCTCTACAAAGCTCTTGAAAGTTGTATGCTGGAAACGCAGCGGGACAGAAACACAAAGGGCGAGAGGGGAAGGCTTAAGAAGAGGGGCAACACTGCATTATCAAAGTGCTTAGTAAAAAATTTTTTACTGTTTGTTCGTTTACATGCTAGCTTTAGCGGTCCATACGATAGCCAGAGAAAAGGAAAAAAAAAACAAACCCAAACCATTTACAATGGAACGCCGGTCAGCAAGCTTCTCTGAGAAGAGATGCGAACAGTTGTACTACGGCACCCCTTCGTAGATCCGCGTCCCAAGAAAACCAAGGCGCCCCTTTCCCCACGGCAGACGCCAGGCCAGCGGGTTAGGTGACCCACGGCAGAGCGCCCTGCAGCAGCACGCCGCACCCCCGGGCTGCTGTGCCTGTCCTCGGCTGCAGCCCCCGGGAGGACGCCGACCCCTGGGAGTTCGCACGCTCGGTTTGCTTGACTAACCGCCACGAGCGGCTTAACTCGTCTCCTCGGTTAGATTCAGCTCCCATTAGCGTTCCCGCTGACTCCAACCTGCTTGACGGGGTCCCCAAGGCCTGGCTGAGGCCCCTTTGGCACCGTGCTCCTGAGAGTGGCAGGGAGGAAAAGGAATTGTTCCAGCGACTACAGTGCCTCTGGGTTTCCCATCACAAGCCAAGCTCACAGTGATTACAGTCTGGCAGCAAATACATTTCTGCAACCTACCGATCTCAAATGGAAGATGTCACTGACATGCACCTCTTGAAGGAGAAAAAAACCTGAAAGATACACAATTACCTTTTGCTATCCATACTTTATTGCAGGTGTACATATAATTATTTATATTTTATTTTAAACGAGAAATTCCTTTCATGGAAAGGAGAAACTTTTACCATTAAAATAGAGTGATTATACCACGAGTACTTTACAAGTATGTACAAATAGTGGCAGCTAGTTTCTAACATCAGCTGATAAATGCTTACACGTTACCCTCTACCTAAGTAATCAAAAATAACAAGAGACCTTCTAAATCCAAAGACAAACAAAAAATAAAGTCTATTACTAACAGGAAGAGTTTTTTCATATGAATACAAAAACTTGCATAATAGATATTCACAGTGCTTGTAAGATACTAATTCATTCTCAGGCTACACACAGGAGTATCCAGTCTCCCCTTCATAGGCCTATGTAACGTAGGAGTACTGGAGGGAGCTGCGTAGGCCACTGAGGGAAGACTGTCAGACCTGGAGAGTTTGCCTTCCCCGCCAGCCACGAATAAATACAAGAAACCCCTGTGTACGTACAAGGCAGTGGATGCTCACGCAAGCGCCAATCACACCGTTTTCAGGCGTCGGTGTATTTTGTAACCAGCGCCAGCAGGATTCCAGCATTTCACCAAATCCACTGAACGCCTGGTAACTGTGGAAAAAAATACCAAGCTGCTTGGTGGCAGTAAACACTTCAGTAAGGTGGTTAGGCTGAAGCAGGTGATTGTCTCTGAGACGAGTGTGCACGGATGTGGGCATGTGGGGCACTCACGTGTTTTAAGACACTTTTCCAAACAACTATACCCACTGAATTTTGAGCTTTTTCCTGTTAACAACCATTGCCAGAACCATGAGTAACTGTACATCTGCACAGGTTTAGCAGGGCTGTCGCGCCAGACCCTCCCACCTTTTCCACAGACAGACGGGCATTGCTGCAGCAAGAGCCATCCCTCCAGCTCCGCTGCATTTGCAAGAACAAGGCTGCTCCCTGCAGCACAGCCACTGGCCCCCCGGATCCTGGCCATGCCCGTCTCCCACAGCTTATGGCCAAACAGCCCCCAGGGAACGGAGCGACCGACAGCAGGAGGCTTGACTGGGCTGCTTGTGAGCCGCCAGATGTCCTTTACCCATTTAGATCCATTTAGGAGAGTTTCTTTTGGATGCAGTTAACATACCTCAAGTACTCTGTAAAGGCATTTTGGCTTGGCTTGGAAGAAAGGAAAAGAGGCTACGGTGAACACACAGCTCCTCATTGTTCATTACAAAAAGAACGAACAGTGTCATCAGAGAGGGCACGGTCGATTAAGTTGTGGCTACAGCGAGCTTGTGCCCATCATTCATTCCTCAAACACACAGCTAGGCTTTGGTGCTGGATGCATCTCGGGAGGATGTACAGCCACTGATGCCACTTCAGTAAATGCAGAGGCACCTGCATGCTCTGTCTCTACACCACACTCACTTGCACAGAAACAGTGAGATGACAGACTTCACGGGTTTGCTATTTCAACAGTTTATGGGAACGCAATTTGCCAGCCAAGTACTAAGCCTGCAAGCCCACTGTCAAAGCAGCAGCTCAAACCCCCATTGTTGTGGTCTGGCTTCCTTCCTTTCCCGAATTCAGCTATCTTCAGCTTTTGAGTGATCAACACTGCACAACACACACTTCCTCAACCAGCGGAATAGCATCAGTCTGCTTCTAGAGTTTGCCAAAAAATTATTAGCTTCCACCTGCAAGGTTGTCAAAAGCTGGGCACAGGTTACACATGCCTGTAAGTACAAGCTTCCCAAATGCTGGGAATTGATGAGGGGAGGAGGTAGTGGGGGAAGATAGGGAAGGAAATCAAACATACATTTATTTGGACGCAACAAGGTAGCAGGATGTTTTCCACACCAAATGCTTGAATCAAACAGCGTAATTATCATTATTTTCCCAGTGAGAGCCAGCACAGCCAGCTCCACCACTCACAATCACCAAACAAGTACCCTTGGTTCGGCACACAAACACCCTACACTTCCACCATCGCCAGCCTAGCAGCACCACACACTCAAATTCGCATGACCTATCCACGACTAAGTTGGACACAGTCACTCTGTCTGTCCTTCCAGAGTGACCTTCTCCAGTCCATACTTGCCTCCTAAGCAGAGGAAAAATTTCTAAGGAACAGATTTACTAAAAACAAAGAAAACAACAACATAAAAGTATGATTCAAAGTAAGGGGTGATCATGCCTGGACAAATTCTCCAGTCACACTCCTGTCTTCAAGAGCCAGTCAATTAACACTTTTGTCTTCCGTACTCTCAGAAGCAGGCAAGTCATTTCTTTTACCCCCTCCCACATCTCCCCAAGGATATAAGCATTTATTTATTTACCACTCTGCATCATGGCAGTAGCAGACAGCGGAGAGGCAGCTCCATTTGTTGCATTAAAGATAAAAAAGAAGAACGCACGTTGTATTTGGCTGGATGCTTACAACAAAACAAAACAACAACAAAAAAGAGAAATAAACTCCTGGCAGAGCAGGTCTTGCTCCCAGTAAAGCAAATAGGCAACTTGTGTTCATTACAACAGGAACAGGCTAGACACTTCCATGCACAGCCCTTCAAACGCGCGCAGAGTATATCCTGGCCTGACAGCTGTTGGCAGTGTTGCACAGCAGCACAAACTCAGGACAGCCAAATTATCTGTACGCTAGCATTAACATAAATGGACCACAAGAGAAAGGCAGGAAGATAAACTGACACGGACTTTAAATTTCTTCCCGATAAATCCATTTAGACACAGTGTTTGCTCTACTAGCTCAGCGTCAGTTTTGGTCCACTGTTTTTGGTTTTTAAGTTGGTTGTGTCACTGCTAATGGTGCAGGCCACTTCCATTTTCTGCTCAGACAGACACCTCAAATGCCAGCATTAAGTGCTACACTCCAGTTGATTTGCTCTGTAGTCAGGTCTGCAGAAGCGATGCCACTTACTGGTTATGGAGCCAAGTAACAAAGCTGCTCACAATTTCCTGCAAGAACCAGAGTGACATCGCATGTGTTAATGAGGTATGTATTTCCATGATGAGCTGTTTCCTGGCGTGGAAGAGCTCCGATCTCATTACACCACAAACTCCTCCGGGAGCCGGTCGTCTCCCAGAAGATCCAAGGAGAGGCAGTTCATGGATCGCTTCCCATAAAGGGCAGACTTGGTTTTGCAGTCCGCTGTGGAATAAACACAGCCATAGATAGACAGCTTATCCTCCAGGCTGCAGCCAAACGTGTAGCTGTGGGACGTGTCTGAAGACAGTGTGGCACTTAGTGGCGGGTGCCGGTGCTTGTAAAGGCGGATGTCATCCAAACTCTGGCTGTGCTGGTCCGTGCAGCTCCTGCTTTTGGGTGATCTGACCTGCCAGTTCAGCAAGACACACATGAATAAAAACGATGAGCTCAGACGCAGCGTAATGATGCTGGCTATGCATGCTACAAGTTTTCCAAAACTGTTCTTCCGCTCCTTCAAAACAGCCCCACCAGCTGTCTGAATGACTGTGGCTCAATGAAGAAGCCGTGAACCGTTAAGAAATTACAGGTGCGTGAAGCTGCCCTGCCATGTTGAGCCAGATCCTGCTCTGTCTGCACTGTGTCCTCTGTCCAGTACAATTGACAAAACACTTGCCAGGTATTGACACCTGAATGACCTGACACTTCTTGGCAGATCCCTGCAGTCATCCTCAAGTGGACAAAGTCCACGGAACAAAAAATTACCCCAACTGCTTGAACACACTGAGTTAGTGAAAGGAAGGTTCAGAAGGCAAGCATGCAAACTAACGGGTTACGGTGTCCAAAATTCACTAAGTGCAACATACAGTTTCATCTACGTAACGTTGTTCAGCAGTGAAGAAAACGGGAGAAACAAACCAGCATCTTGCTACACGAGCTGTAGTGACCCGGCCTCTGTGGAGGAAGTACTGACCATTCAAGACACTTCCAACTTCCTCACCTGTTTCTTCTTGCTCTGTCTCTTCACAATCAGCTTTTAAATGCTAATATTAAGGCTGATTTCAGGAATATCACTTTTAAACCAAGATACTTCTGCTGGCAACACAGAAAACTTCGTCCCGGTATCACTGCCCTCACCTCCAAGGGATGGGAATTAAAAAACTACCCCGAGGAAATCCCAGAAACAGGCACGCACTGTATGTTCCGGTCAACACTAAGGAAACCCAGTCCTGCAGTGTTTAGTTACGTGGCCTTGTAAGGAAGGTAGGGTTTTTTAAAAAAAACCAAAAATTGCATAAAACATTTGACACATAGAAGTGGCAGCCAGGTCTTTGCAATTGTTTAGACAGTCCTGTGTTGATCAGAAACATTCTTATAAACAGATGCCTCCCGATCAATGAATAGCATAAGCAGGTGTTGGTAAAAGCATTAACATTAAAAACATTACTTTAAGCAAGATGCCCACTCCCTGCCTTGCACTCTTAAGTCATTCCACTCAAATATAGGAATAAGATCATTATGATTTGTACTGCGTGGTCTTCAGCTTTGGAAAAAAATAATGAAGATTTAAATAAAATCTCCTATAGCACTTTGCGAACTATTTTGCTGGTAAGTGAAAATTTCTTATCGCTTTTGACTGGGTCCAGGAAGAAGCATGAAAAGAGAAAAAAAAAGTCCTAAAAAGCGACCGAAGTCCTTGTTCAGAAAAGTTCAGGGACTAAAGGGGAAAACAATGAACAGATTTTTAAAATTCTTTTAGCAGATAAGGCTAATTTGGATTCAGAGAGAGAAGAAATGGTGGAGCCTTGGGGCTTTTTNAAAAAAAAAAAAAGCATATTTCTACCCCAGTGGGTACAGCTACTTTGAAAAGAAATATCGTTTGGCCTTAAAAAGACATTTTAATAAGCTTTTTCCAAGCACAACTTATCGTATGACATATTTTACCATATATAGTTGCCTTTTCTCAAGGGTTTGATGAAAAGAAAACGTTGACAACAAAGACTTCAGCACACACATAGTATAATCACACAAATGATAGTAATTAGATATTGAGCATCTGGTTTTGCTCTGATGCGAGCTTCTGGCTTCAGGAGCAGGAAGATGATCAGGTTTGCAACCCACATCCAAACTGCATGGATGGTCTTGGCTCTATATTGCAGTGAAGATTTGGAAGTGGTTTATTTTCCATTTCCTGTCTGGAAGCCTAAGGCAGACAGCTGGCTCGCAAGATTTCCCCACTGATCGCTCCAAACCTCCCTATAGTCTTCTGGACCCAAACACTGCTCTCATCCTATTCCTGATAGCAGTAGCTGGCCAACAGCTGGTTTGGGTTACACCGTTTAAAATCAGTCAAATCCAGACCAATCAAGTTCACGTGATTTACAGCTGTCTCCACTACACTAGACTTTGGTTCAATGCCCACACACAGACCCTCCTGCCCAGCACCCCGCCTTACCTGGTGAAGGGATTCCACACTTTGGCCTCTCATTTTTATTAGTGTGACTTGCACCACAGACAGCGATTCCTGATTTATAGCTGCAAAGGAGAAGGAGGAAATGAAAAGCATTGCAGGTTTAAGGTTTTGTGGGCTGCGGAAAAGGGAACTTGTTCTCACAGGCCACATTCAAGCAGTGCTATCCTATAAATATAAGTATGTATCAGTGAGCACCCTCAGTGCTCTGGGAGTTTTGCTCACAAGTAGTCCTTTTTGCTCCTAAGGATCAACGTTTAAAAACTCTCAAGAAAACAGCTTCTCACCAACTTGTCCCATATTCACCCGTCTTGCTTTGCTACAAAGGCCGTATGTCTTAAGGCCAGACAGCTCCTGCGTGACCCCACTGTCTAGCATTCCCTGTATCACAAGCCACAAAACTTTACCTATTAATTCCTGCGACTGGCCCGTTAATCTGTGGTTGAAACCCTTGGCTGTTTTCTGGTATACAAGATTTTAAAGCAAATTCCTTCACTACAAAAGGTTTACCTCAGTTACCTTTTTGTCATTAACTGAGTATAAACGTGGCAAATTTGGAGAAGGGAGACCTTGAGGAGCACAGAGGAGAGCAGCACTGTTCCGTAAAGGGTGCTGGCCTTTAAACTCTAGATGAGCTGACTTCAAATCCTGTTGCAGTAGGGCAGTAAGTGGCACTGGCAGTTGTTTGGAAGAAGATACAGCTTTCTTAGATCCCTCAGATTACGCCTGTTGCTAGAGCCTAAAGAAAAGCACTGAGCAGTAGCAGAAAGCCATCTCACCTTGGCAGCTAGCAGCATCTAGAGGAAGAGATTCAACAGATTCTCCCACAGTGGCCTCCTCTAACTGGTCTCCCTCTAAAGGCTCATCTACAGGCACCTCCTCTGGCTCATCTACTGCCAGCTCAAGCTCTAGGAGGAAGAGAGCGGCAGAAGGGTTAGCATTACACTTCTGCTCCAAGCTGCTTCATTTTCTCTGACTCCCCATTCTCCTGCAGGAGAAGGCAAGAGCGGGCTTAGAAGTTGCTCCACATCTCTGAATTCTTTACCATCGTCCTGAGAGTCGTCTTCAGCCCGCCCTTTGCTGCCACTGTCAATGCCAGAGCTACCGTAGCTGATGGTTGAGCTGCAGGATTTCTCTTTCCTATGCACCCGGTCAATGCTGAAGGGCTCATCCACCGACATTTCCACCGACACCCTGTGCCTGGAGTCAGCCTCGATGCCCGATGTGTGAGAGCTGCCGTGACTCCCCGTGGACTGGCGCGAGAGGCGGTTATCCCTCCGGCTGCCCCCGCTGCTCCCGCTGCCGCGTGAGTTCTTATCGCATGGGTCCAGGTCCATGTCTAGCGTGTCGCTGATATAGGACTCCCGGTAGCGCTTCTTCTCTGAGGAAGAAAGATGAGAGAAACCAGCAGGAACTTTAAGCAGGACTGAAGGAAGGGTAGCAAAAAAATCAGTAAGTTCTGGGACTGGCACAACCCGACAGTTAAGAAACAACTGCTGCAGCTGCTGAACAAATACAGGGACAGTTTTGTATTTTGTTTGCTCAACAGACACCGAGATGCCCAGCTGGTTCTAAAAGACTTAGTCAGTCATACTTGCAGTAAACCCAGCATCTCCTGAATTAGAACAGGCAGGCAGAGGCAGTTATGGAAAACAGTAGCTTCCGGAATGAAGGAAAGGTCAAGAAAAAAAAAAAAAAAAAAAAAAGAAAAGGAAATTACTTAGCTAACCTAAGTGCTCAGTCTTTAAACACAGAGTGCATTGATTGTTTCTTGAAACAGTCACCAACACGTGGAGACAGCTAAGAACAGGATCCCTGTGGCTGGCCTTTATTAATGACTTATTAATTATTTCTCCCATGGCTTATATCTGTTACCTAAAAAGAGGTGTGCTGAGGGTGGTCAAGAAATCCACAAGACACTAGCAGACACAAAACCTAGCGCCTTTTGCCCACACGTACTTCATTAGTGAGCCTTTCTACAGGTGACTGGCATGTGCCACTGGTTTGTGCCTGCACAGCTCAAGGCCGCTTCTATAACCCCACCGGAGGGAAAGACAGAAATAACCAAGTTAGATGAAACCAAGGGCTGCCTTTCCCTGTACACTGATTCCACACAACCAGCAATCACCACTTCAGAGATGGATGCAAGCTCCTTAGAGTTAGCTGAGATGGGCAATAACCAAGAACAAGTTTCTTCCTGGCTTCTCCCTGGAAGGAGTCAGCCTATGTCTTCCGACAAGACGACCAACTACTGCTGGCTGACTTCTACTGACCTTGAAGGTAGCGATACAAGGCTTACAAACCCCAGAGAAGGCAGAGAAAGTGTGAATGGAGAATGCAGGGAACAGCAGTCAGGAAAGAAGGAGGGGAAAAAAAAAGCATTCAGGAGAAGGCTAGAGGGAAGGGTACATAATCCTCTAAAGGAAGACCTATGCAATGCATTAAAAACAGTCACCGGGGAGAGGTAGGCTGAGGAGTTGTAGGAGACCCAGCCTGCAGAGCTGGAAAATGGAAAAGGGCAAGCTGAGAGGTGGTGGAATGACTGAAGTTTGCCTGGAAGGACACCATGGATTGTCAGAGTCCAAATCGCTGTTCCTGTGGAGAGGGGGCGACATCAGGAAAGACAAATTCTGGGAGTCCTGATCTGCTCTCAGGCTGTTTCTGGCACCTGCTACTCCTAGCTCTTAACTGTGGGACACTACAGACTAAATTGTGTGCAATGTTTAGTAAAGGGCACTAAAAAAATCAGGACACAGGCTCACAACTTGTACTGCTGCTTGAACACAAGAAGACCTTATCCCACTCAGAAGCATGTGGCAAATGTGCACAAATTGGGAGCACTGAGAGCGAGGATCTCCTCTTAAAGGGAGATATTCCCCCTCTACTGCTCTCACACACACACTTTCTGATCACAGTCTAGCAATCTGGGAGCCATAAACACTTCCCAGTAATGGACTTGAAACATATCTAACACCTCTATTTCTCTCACTGGCTTCCTGGTAAGGCAGAAGCGCCATTAATTAGATAGAGAGCAGCCACCACGAAGCAACAGCAGAGCCTAACATGCTGTACTATTCCCCTTATGAAAGTCACCTGCTCTTCCGTCACGTACCTTCAGCCTCCTCCAGTTTTTGGATTTGCTTCAACACCGGCTGGATATTCAGAAAGAGCCGGTGGCTGTTGCTGAGGAGCTGCAGCAAGTGCCGTGACCTGAAGGGGCAACCCGTGTAGTAAACCAGTTTCCGAGCAGAGGGCAAACCATCTGGCTGGATCTCAAATTTTTTCCCCTGCATAAAGAGGAGAGATGCCACTGAAATGAGCAAGAGTATGTTTTCAGCCATACAGCTACCAGATAGCTGTGGTCTTGTGCGCACGAGTGACAGGACGTGACATGGCAGTGCGGGCAGGCTGACAGCTTTGCCAGGTGCCAGGTTGACAGCCCACTGCCAGATGGCCCCCGTTCCGTCATACTCACCAGAAATGCCAGCTTCCCAATGTGCGACCAGGGAAAGTCGTAGAGGAGCTGGCGAATGTGATTCACCTCCTGCAACACATCAAACTCAGGGTGACACAGGGACTGGCAGGTACAGGGTGGAGTCAGCGATGTGCAAAGAATTTGCAAACAACCAAGAATTTGAGATATGCGGAGCCTGGCGCTTGCTCAGAGGGGAGGCAGAGGAGCTGCGGTGGGGAGGACAGGGGAGCTGGGCAGAGTTAATGCTACACCAGAAGGCTTTCATGGCAGTCTGTTACCTGATAGATGTGCATTCCTCTCAGGGTCAGGCCCAGGATAACTGTCGGGCGATCCTCCTTCTTATCCTAAAAGAACAGAAGAGCCTGGAGTCAAAGGTTAATCTACAAAGACCACGCTCTTGTTCTGGCACCTACTGCAGGAGAGGTAGCAGGGCTGCTCATCAGGCAAATGCCATCAGCTCATTTAGTTTTTATTGTGTTTGTGAAGTGCACCTTGCCTTGCTGACCCCTGAAACAGCTACACCTAAAATCCCCTCATGCTGGACAACTCAAACATTTCACCAGCAAACGCCCTAGCTGCCCTGGACAGGGAATCCTGTAGCTTTAGTGATTTGAAGGCATGGACAATTCCTGATCTCAGAGGTACCTCGTAACCTCTCGCACTGCCACACGCTGTCCCTGCTGCCCCCACGAACACATGCCACTCGCTCTCCAGGTGACAGGGAGCCTAAAACAGACGGTATGCCTGTCCCCTTCTCCTTGCCACGGCACCGCTGCTCCCACCCAGGGACTTGCTGGACCTTAGGTGTCCCTTGGCCAGGAGGGAGCTAATCAATGCCCAGAGTTACTGGGACTTTCCTTCCAACCTTTTGATCTCAGTGTTGGGAGCAGGTGGTTTTAAATGATCATGGCTGGGCTGGAATACTGCCTTGTTTTTCCTCATGCTGTATCTTGGTATGATATACTCAGTCTCTAATGAGATTCCTTTGCTTGAAGACCAAAAAGTATCATAAACTAGTTCTTTCAGTCTCTCCTGGCATGGCAGAGTTAGGGAAGGGAACACATACTTTTCTTGCTACAAGAAGCAGGAGGAAGAAAATCTTGGGGTAAAAATTTATGGGCTCACAGAGCTCAAACTTTACATCAAAACTTTCTCTCCTCATCTGGCTTGTGAAGATGCAAGCCTTATGCCATCACATTACCTCACCCTTTGCCCCAGTACCATCCATGTCTCCAGTTTAAAGTCACTAAGAAACGCTTTCTGCCTCCTAAGGGCAAAGAGCTTTGTAAATCAGTACTGGTCTGGAGGAGAGATATGGGGCTCAGTGCTGTGTTTTCTTTTGGAGTTCTCAACTTCAGCAGCAGCCATGAGGAGGGTGTAAGGCAAAAGTGACTGATTTTGATATCTCAGGGCAGCCAGGGCACTGACACCCCTGTGTCAGGAGCTTTGTGATCGAGGTGTCACCTAGGAGGAGGATATCTCATCACAAGATGAGGTAAGTGTGTCATACGGCAGGAAGAAGAGCACATGGTGGATCAAACACCACATGAAGGCCTTAGCAATGCATAAAATATAAGTTAAAGTCAGACAGGAATTTGGACATTAAGAGCAACCAATTTCACAGCCCCAGTGCTTTTGGTTATAAATTGTATCATGTCCTGGCAGCTGGATTTCTTATGGCATTCAAGTGTAACCAACCCTCTTATGATGGTGTCATTAACAGCATTAGAATCAAAATGGAGAGGACAGAGAAGAAACAGGGGGGGCATCTATGGTTTGCGAGTAACTGAAACTAAGCCTGGGCTACAGACCAAACCGGAACTTACTTCCTCCAGAAAATGCACGTTTCTCTAGTAACTAGAGCTTCTAGAGCTGGTCAAAGGACATGGATACCTCCCAGACATAATTCCCACTGAGCACAACCAACCAAGAAGTTTAATTATGAGTCTGACAAAATGGAGTATCTCCATTTGGGAGAAAAGGTCCAAGCCATTCCTAATTAGGTGAGTGAAACCTGCTCATGCAAGTGGAACAGAAGTCTCTTTAGTCCTACTTCTAGACCTAAACTCTCTTAGCATGTGAAAATGAAGCTCATTCTGTTTAAGCAGGCTCGGGTCAGGAATCTAAGACTCGGAGACAAGCAACAATCTGTGAATCCAAAAAACTGACACACAGCTGAAAAATCACCAACCACTCTGACAGGGTTGGAGGGGGATGGGGGCAAGAAGGTCAGGTTGACTCAGTGTCACCTTCAGTTATTACATGGCATCTGTGTGAAAGCTGGCCAACCTCTTGTAACCATTTCAACGGACTAACAAAAAAAAAAACCAAACCCCTTCTCAGTGATTTCCCTGGTGCGAGTCTACTGACAGGCAGGGATAAAAATTAAGTTTTGCCATTCCTGTGGCCAGTTTCTTGGCTGAGGAACAAAACTAGATTCTGGCTATGCTGGTTGGCAACAGATTTTTTTGTGGGAACAAGCCTCATTGACTGAACATTTCAGACTTGTTTGGCCTCTCTGAATCAGAGGCAACCATCCCTCAAATAAACAGAAAGTGAAAAATGCAATGGTGCACCCAATTAATGATGGGAGAGAAGTTCAAATTAAGAAGCTCTTTGTTTAACCTTCTGCAGCCTGTAGAAGTGGACGGGCACATCTTCCAGCAGGCACGACTCCTTAATGAACTTCAGCACCGCTTCCTTAGCACTCAGCCCTTGCTGTTCTCGGTGCATCTCTGGGGCATGTTTCAAGATGTAGTCGCTCCCCCTCTTTGCAATTATCTAAACCACAAGAAAAACAAACAGGTCAGCAACTCTTCAGCAATCCCCACGGGAGGCAGCTGTGATTAACAGCAAAGCAGAGACCAGAGGTGGAGGAGGTTCATATGGTTCCTCAAGATGTTAGTCCACGTTCACCTCTACCTCCCTGGAGGATAAGCATTTTAAGCAGCCCAGATGATACCAATGTCTCCAAACAGATCCTAGATGGCAAAATCATAACAGACCGAGACTACAGAGGTCACGTCAGCTGTTTTCATTTTTAGGTACTGGAATTAAGTTTTCCTAACTCTTGGCATCCATAAATGCTCTGCATGCCAACACAGTCAACAGCAACATCTCCAAACACTGCAGAAATGCTAGGTGGTCCTTTTAAGACCAGAAACTACACTTTAGCCTCATTTAGCATTTCCACCCTCAAAGGGGTGGATAAGACTATCTCAAGGTATTTTTTGTCTGTCAGGAGTGGTTGGCAGGCACGTGGCTTTGCTAAGCAGTAGAAAAACCCACACTGGGCCTTTTGCTCTTGCCCTACGAGGGCCCAGCTCCCATGCTTGCCCACGTGCCCTCTCCGTACAAAGCTACAGGGCAGCCTGGCGCCCTTGTGCCAGACTGACCCCTTCCAGGCTGCAAGCAGCAGTGACAGGTAAGAGGGGTGTTGGCTGAATTCACTTCACAAAACCCCGCACCACTGGGGGCATTTAAAACTAGATCCCACCAGGTACCCGAGAACATCCTGCCAAGAACAACCTGCCCCGGGTTCAAAACAACCAGACCCCATCACCACCCAGTTCCCAATTCCAGTTTATATTAAGCCCCTCGTTTACTCTGCTCGGTAACACCTCTGCCCTCCTCTGCATGCCTTGCCACATTAGTTGCCCTCCCATGAGGGAGGCTGGGCTCAGTGGAGGACAACATCAATGCCACCAGCTGCGCAACGTCAGCAGAAAGAGACATGCCAGCTCCACAGTTCAAAGCTGGGTTGATCACCCCGGGGCAGCACTGCCTCTCCTCACTAGCACGAGGCTTGGGGCAGCCCTCGGCCAAATGATCTCAAGCACGTGTTGGAGGAAGAGATCGCGTTGGAGGAGGAGATCGCTCAGTATCTCCCCATGGGAGCCCGGGGGCAGGGAGAGAAGCGTCCCCATGCCTGCCAGATTTTGCTCTTTGTACTGATGTAATAAATCACCCACATACTTGCTTGGGGTTGTGGCTCAGCACAGGTGAGCCAGGCTTTGCCTTGGCCTTTGCAATGTTTGCC
Source organism: Pandion haliaetus (assembly GCA_013401275.1). Classification (NCBI taxonomy): domain Eukaryota; kingdom Metazoa; phylum Chordata; class Aves; order Accipitriformes; family Pandionidae; genus Pandion; species Pandion haliaetus. Next base: position 31,252 of record VYZV01014742.1, on the reverse strand, counting down.
AGGTGAGCAATAGTCTGTGATAAGACTTTTAACCACCCCAGAAACGGCAAGCGTGAGACCCACCTTTTCCAGCCCTTTGTTAGCTACCTCCTGCCAGGTGCCCTGTAGCAAGGAATGGCATGGGATGAAGGCCTGTTGTCTGGGAGAAAGACAGCAAGACAGGCAGGCTGGGACTCGTGCTTAAAGGAGACTCTACCACCCTTTCCCCCCTGACGCAACCCCTGTCACTGCTCTGAACCTTCTCCCCAAAGCAGGGGACCGTGCCACCTTTCAGGGGAGACACAACTCGCCTGGGGACAAGCAGCCAAATACCAGAGGCACCTGGGCTTTTCAACAGCTATCCCAAGGCACGAGCTGGGCTAAAATCTGCTGTCACAGCGGAGAAGGGGGTTCCAGAACTAAATCAGATTGCAGAGCAGGGTCTGTCCAGGTCCCTGGGAACATCATGCTCCAGCGGACGTCATCCGACGTTACAGTGAAGTGTCTGCAGCAAAGCTAACTTCCCTTTCTATTTTTATGGACGCTAAAGTGTTGATCAACAGTTTTCTTGACACTTCATCACAAGAGGATAACTCTCTGCAGGTAACCAGCTCTGACGCAAGTCTTAGCTAGTTTGCCTTCATTTGACAACTAAACCAACCCTTGGCTTTCTAAGCTGTCTGCAAGTCTTGAAGGGCACAAGCCCATATGCACATGCTTATAAGCAAACATGCAAACCCATTTCCAGGCCATTCTCTTTTCTCTTACTGCAGTTGAGCCAGAGACTAATGACAAAGCAAGCACCAGAGGCACTGCACAGCAGTATTACCCCTTAGGGCTTGGGTCTATCCATCCCAGAGGTAAGCATTACAGAGATAGGAACAAAGGGCAAGGGACTTGGCTTCAAGGCCCTCAGGTTTTCTGTAGAGCTTAGGTTGTGCAGATCTTGCTGATGTACCACTGCAAACACACAACCCTTTAAGCCATAGAAGAATTAAACAGACAGCTGCAGTGGCAGAGTTATTCATTTGATGACAACACATTCCCTCACCGAGGAAGGGTACACACCACCCACCTCACTGATGAGTGAGCCCAGGAGGAATGGGCACCTACAACCAGTGGAAAGAGAGGAGATATATCCTGAGGGAAATTCAGGGTGACACTCTACCACTCTGCCTGATCGTTGCACTGGCAGTTGGGGAAGTTGCGTGGCTGCAGGTAGGTACCACCTTAACATAGCTCCTGCTGCGTGCTCAGTCTGTTGACAGCAAGATCCCCCCAAACTTACCCATTGCGGGAAATAAGCCTGAGGTTCAAAATATTTGCCAGCATGGACCTTCTCCCTGTAGTTGCCCAAGTCTGCCTGTAAGCTGTAGGCAGCCAGCAAGAAGTAGATTTCTTCTTTGTGGTTGCACCGAGACATAAGTACTTGCTCTTTGAGATGGCAGTAGTAGAGCTGCCGTGCCACCTTATCGCTGCAAGACACAAAGGCAAATTTACTTCAAGAAGAAAAGAAAGCTCAGGCTCAGATAAGGCCCCTCAAACACATCTTCCTTCTGAGAGGAGGGATTACACTTTGACGTCGCTGATTTGTGCCAGTGCCACCCTGATACAGTTATGTGTGTGTAGGGGACACCAAGCCAAGAGCAAGGTATTCTACTGCTAAGTGTTGTACAAACATGGGAAATGGTAGCTTCTATCTTGAGAAGCATGAGATCTAAGAAGGTAGATGAAAGAAAAATCACGTCACACCTGTTTTGGAGACTGGCTACATCCAGCACTTCTATTTTTCTGGAAAGCCTGTAGCAGTCAGGAGAGTCAACTCCCTTGAATCCCTGTCCTGTTTCTTGCACATCTGTCCTCCTTTCCCCTCTAAATCTGGCACTGCTTTTTCATTTCACCTTGCCTTAGGCTCAAAGTACTTGTCAAGAGCTAATTCCCTGCAAGGTAGATCAAAAGACACAGGAGCCTTGGGCTTCCTTCTGTCTTCTTCCTCAAGCTGCTAAACAGGGATGGTCTGATAAGGCATAACTATCACGTAGCATTGATAACACACACACCCCCGCCGCACCCACTGTAAGAGCTCATGGGAAGCAGGCAAGTATAGGTGACATGCATGTATAGGTGAGGTGCTGGACACTACAGTCTGCTCGTAAAAGCAAGTGTGCGCGCGTATAGTTTGAAGGGGCCATATAACTACCTCTGCGTGGCTCCACAAACCTCTCCAATTAAATTACTGGTGCAAGAGAGAGTTGTTTGTGACACTAAAGGATATGTACATCAGGGTGGTAAAATGATATGCAATCTCCCTTTGTACTCAAAAGCAAAACTAAAACACTTAACAGCCAAACAGACTCCAGAAAAGAGACTCCCTGGTATCCAAAATGAAAGACTATGGAGAGAGAAAAACAAAAAACCACCAAGCTTTGTTTAAGATGAGAACAAATGCCAAAAACTTGGTAAACATTTTAATCCACCCCAAACGATCCCAGCTCTTGGCTTGCCCCGGGGGTCACAGCCACACCAGAAGTGCTGATGCAAATTAACTCTGTCAGTTGTTCATTTTTAACTACCTCATCCTTTGTTCTGTACCGTGGGTGAGGGTGGTGGTGTTTTGAGCGCAGCCCATATTCCATGTGAATGGACTACAAATGCAAAACTCTCTAACTTACGAAGTAATTTCTTTTGTCCCTTTACAAAAGCCCATTTCTAGGAGTAGACTGCACAGAGCACTGCTCAGATACAAAAACCAGATGCAAAATTATTAGCGTGTGCTCTGGAGTATAAATAGCTATTTTTGGTATATTCATCTGATGCTTTTTCATACAACCAAAAGATGCAAGCAATCATATTTTGATACTGTTGTCATTCAACCTGCTCTCTAAACACAGATGGAAATGCAGTCACAATTTTCCTAGGGATAAGGATTATGATTCAGGGGGAAAAAATTAATGGCTGGGTGAGGAAGTTTGTGAAGGTCTAAAAAAAAAAAAAAAAAAATTCAAGCAATTATTATAGCTGTGAACTCACAGAGATGAGCTTAACAAAGAAACATTCTTCTTCTTGCCTTTTAAGAACACAGTGAATAATTCAAAACACAGTAACTACCACAGAAAGGAACTTACCTTATTACTCTTCCATTTTCTACATAGTATTGTACTCTAAAGAACGCAACAAAAGGAGGGCTGAATTTCTCTGTTCCCTAGTGCAGAGACAGAAGACAAGTTAACATTCAGCATCGAAAATTCCTGTTATCCTGTCTGGTAACGTTCTCTTCTCCCAAGCTCGCTCCCCATACTGTTTTTCATTTTCTACTCTTAGCAGGTTTTAGGGGGATCTCACTGTCTTGGAGGCTCACAACAATGAGGCATCATAAAACATTTAGACAGGCTGATTGGCAAAACATCCTAGGGAGGGCAGAAGATTTTGGATGGGGGGACGAGCAGGTATAAGAGAGTCCCAGCATAGCCTGCGGATGCCCAGCCTGGCCCAGAGTTACCTAGCTCAGCACCTGGCAGCACCGCAGACGCATTAGCGCTGAATGCAGCAAGTTTAACACAGCCGCCCTCAAAGCACCAGGCAAGGCGGCAGGGCAGCGTGCCACGCTGGCACGGCTGCGGCATTGCCAGGGCACACCTAGGAGTAACCAGCTATCTCTGTGCCGCACCACATCACTCAGCAGGGACACACGCGCTGCTGCGTTCAGCATTTACTGCCCGAGGCGGAGGCGCACCAGTCTGATATTAGCTCCTTGCCTTTTGTTTGGCAGGGCTAATGTTTAGTTATTCACAGCTTCCTGCAGCCACAGACCAAAAGGAGACATTGATGTCTGCTTCATGCCGAAGATGTCTGTTAGAAGAAAGCCAGCAAGAGTTCTGCTGTTGTTTTAACTACAGTCTCCCTTTCAGACTTACAGGCTTGTTTGAACAGGAGAAAAAAAGAAGAAAAAAAAAAAAAGCGGGGGGAAGGAACGTCTTATCTTACTAGCTCATTCTCTCATCTGTCCTACTTTGCCACTCACTTCTTTAATGTTCATACGGGTAACTTTGCTCACACAGGCAGTTCCAAGGCTTTGCTGGTCAGACCCATCTCACTGGGACAAGGTACGTGGCATGCTGTGCACATCTGATGCAGACAGCGACTTCTTGATCATCAGGCAAATATTTCTTTTAATTTCTGGAACTTGCTCACAGTCACCGTATTTTATCAGCTGGACTGAGCTTTCCACCTGGAACTTCTTCATAGGAATTAAATCCCTCTCTGCTAATGCAGTCCGATAGCCTAACTCCTCTCAGACTTCAGTACTGCCAATGGCAACTCATTCAGCCTTTTATGATTCACCTCACACCAGAGGTTCATCGCTTACCCTGACTTAAAAAGTGTTGCAAGAATCCAGCCTCAAAGCAACCACAAAGCATACCCCATCCCGAAGTGACCAGAAACACCTGCCTCAGGAAAACCTCACTGGCTGGACAGACAGCCCTCTGCACAACTGGCAGCTGTCTTCGAAGTAACCCACAGTTGTTTGGGCGAAGCAGTAGGGGGTAAGAGAGATCCCCAAATCTCACTAGTCCTCTGCAAACTTCTCTAAGCGGCAGAAATGGCAAGTGTGCCTACTCTGCAAAAGAAAACCTTTAAGGAAGGTGGAAAAAGTCATAATGAGCTAATTAAGATCTGAATGTAATTGCATGCTACACTTTGTTCTAGACTGCAGCTCCTCTAATAATGACACACGCAAACAGGCATTATCATGTCTGAATGACCAGCACTAAACAATTACATAGGCGTGTCTTTATTTCATGTAGGTTTTCCCTCCCTTGACAGGGCTGGCTAGCCTTAAAGAACCAAGACTCTTCTCGAACAAAATATCCTTCCTCTTGCTCCACTGTCCTTCTGCACGTACTCTGGCAGCAGCCCTCTCCTCCCTATCAGGTTCAAGTCACAAAACATCATTTTAGGCTGTTCTGCTTAATGGTAACAATGAGGTCTCCAGACTCTTCACGGACTTGTCTAAGTTCAAAAGGAAGACTGGCCAACTGACCTTCTCCACTCCTGTAGCAGCTAAAAGCACCAACCATGTGGCTACTATTGCTCACGTAAAGTTGCGTAAAGGGCTGTTTTAGCTCTTTTAATAAACTGTACAGCCGTGCACGAGTCACCGCATCTTGCTACTGAACAGCATTCTGCAGACCATCTTCAAGAAATGCTTTATGGACCTTAGTTTAAGAGCTTTCATTTCACTGTGTAGTCCAATACCAAAGCAGTAGCCTCTGAAATTAAACATCTGTCTTACTTTGGTGGCCTCTTTCTTCCATTCCTTTGAAAAGTATTTGCTAAGCTTCTGCTCCAGGTCTATAAAAACATATTCATTATCTGAAAGACAAGAGGAAAAAGCATTTAATGTTAAAGAATTAGAAACTCTTATTCATTTAATACTTTAGATGACTATACAAGTTGTTTCCAAGCAATACACTTTAAAACAGAGCTGACCAGGGAATAGATGGGGCAGGGACTCTTAAGTATGTATGCTACTCCAGACAGTATGAAAGGAAGGTCAGCTACGCCTTGATTCAAGAGATACGGAGCTAAAGTTTCCCAAACACTTTAGCCAGAAATGCAGAATTCTTGCTTTATAAGCAAGAAGCCACTTACAGAAGGGAAACATCATCTTACCAAGCTAATTGCACCGTCAGTTTAGCGGATTCAGTTTTTCATTATTATTAAACAAGTAAGCCCTACCCAAATTTCCACTTTGCCATCATGCAGCACCATGGTCCGACGTGGCAATAAGCCAGTGGACAGTCAGGTGTTTGACAGGTTTCATCCTCTACATATGAATGGGCTCCTCTGAAATGGTGAGAAGGAGGAGGACCAAACCCAGATGCCCTCCTCAGAAGGTCTGGCGTCTCCTGCTCACACCCAACCTCTTTTGCAGAGCAAAAAGGTGAATGAAAGGAAGGGAAACCCGGCCTGCTTCAAAGGACCAGGACTTGCTCTCCAGCCAGGTGAGGGTGAACAAGAGACAGCCTGAACAGCGCGTGGTCTTGAAAGAGCTTTGTGCTGCTTTCAAACCAGTGTTTTGTAACACTGCTTACCAATTACCAAATCCAAACAACTCAGCCAGTGAAAGATTTCCCTGAGCCTTCCCAGGTCTCTTAAAAAAAGACCTGATGGGTGTTTCAGGTTTCAGCGGCAATGCCAGCTGAGCACATTCACCTGACCAGTCCCTCCAGCCTTTGGTCTTGCCCAGGAAAGTGTTTTGACAGGTGACCTAAGTGCCAAGTTGAAAAGCTTATTCCTTAGACATGAAAGAAGCAGGGGAAAAAAGGGGGAAAAAAAAAAAAGAAGAAAAAAAAAAAAAAAAAAAAAAGAGAGAACCCTTCACACACAACAACCTTCTGCCCCTGAAGACCAGCCCAGACTTCCAAGCTTTGGCTTTTGCTTTCTGATTTAAAAAAAAAAATAAAAAAAATAAAAGAGGTGAAATTTTTCTAAGGGACATTTACAACCAAACGAGAGCCTGCTTGTGTCTGTACAGTGGATGAAGGAATGGCAGAGGCCAGCCTTACAGCAGGTATTCAAGGGGGCTCTGAGCTACCTCGCAGCCATCCTCCCAGAGCATTCCAGTTCCTTATAGGGGCAGATACAGAAAATACTTCCTTTGCAAGCTTTTAATAAAACAAGCAAGCGAAAAAAACCCTATCATGACTTCCTTCAGCTCCCACCTCAAGTGAAAGAAACCACACCTGGTGCTAGCCAGAACTGGTCCACGCACCACACTAACAGGAAGCCCCATGTAAAATACCAGTAACACTGGACACAGATAAAGAGGACAAACCCCAAAAAGTCCTGTTTCCATCCCTATGGTCTTTCCTGCATTGTATTGATTGCAGCTGTAACTTTAATATAATTACAATTCTGTTTACCATGTTGCTTGACATGTCCTATACTTATACAACAGAGTATTTAACAGCACTGTTGAAACTGCTGTTAATTCCTGAAAATTTTAGTGGTGGCAATGTAAGTGCTGTAGCACACAAGGTGATATAGAAGTTGCTTTGCTATTTTGACAAGGAGAAGAAGAGGCTTTAGCATCACAGACGCTGCATCTTGTACCTGCCTCTTCACTTATGCCTGTAAGATAGTGTGGCTGGGGGGCTATGCTGGCCCCAACCCTTGTTTCTCTAAGTCCATTAAGATCAAATAACGCTGCCTTGAAAAGGTTGATAGAAGCCCTAGTCAGTGAGAGAGATAGGTTTGGTCCATATCTTGGACTTGTCTCTGTCTACTGTCAGCTGCCAAGCTAATAAGTGTCTCTCTGTAAAGCTTTTCTTAAAAAATAAATCAAAGCTCATTTAGGAAGCAGTTGCACAGCAAGTGACAGGAGTGGAATAACACGAGCATGGTACCCAGTCCCTCCCTGGGCTTCGGCAGTCCCAGGGCAGGGCACTTGCTCCACCGTGGGCTCTCGTGGCAGGACTGGGGCTGCTCCTGATGGCACAGCGTCCTGGTTTCAGTGTTGGGTAAAGCCCATATCAGTTCTACCAGAACCACAGTGTTTAGCTGCCATCTTGTAACGAGGGTACGGAACCTGCACAGCTGTAACAACCTGTGGGGTCCATTTTCCCTTCTTGCTCAGGAATGGTCCTGTGCCCAGAGGTGTTTAGGGAATACGTGAATTACTCCTCAGCCATGACGGAAAGATGGCAACAGCAAGCACGCTGATATACCCTGAGCTTCCTATCACACAGGGTTACTGGGACAGAAATGGGAAAAGGATGACAGAGCAGTTCCACCATAGTAAAGCCATTTGTTACCCGCACCCCACAGCCCCTATTTATCTCTATCATGTTAATTAGGCTAGAGAGATGACTCTGGGACGGCCCAGATGACAAGCCTGAGGACTCCAGGTCATTATCATGCCTACTGAGAGGTACACATAAAACCCAAGAAGGAGGAGGACACCCCAATGCATCAGCTCTCCCTGGGGGTCCCACTCCTTCCCAGCTCAGCCCAGCATCCTCCCTGTCCTCCCTCCCGTGCAAGAATGCAGTGCTGCATTCCTGCCTTAATGAAGTTAATATTGCTGGAATGTCAACCTGCAGCTTAAGCCTCCATCTACAAAAACAAAGAGGTATTTCCCTCCCCAGCCCTATGTTCGTTGTGGGCTTTTTTTTCCTTAAACTGGATTAGTGGTGAAACTTAAAGAGATCTTTTGCCAGATGCTAAAACTGCCTCTGGTTTGAAAACAAGCATCTGTAACAGAGATGAGGGCACCAAATTGCAGCACCTCAGAGCAGTGCTATAAAGGCCAGTACAGAAATGCACAGATGGCTGCCTTTCCAGGGAAGAACATGTCCGATCTGTGGATCCAAACAGGGCTGGATACTCAGCAGGTATAAACTGTCATTGCTTCACTGGCCTCAGCTGAAGGACAACAACTGAAAGGTACTAAGAAGCTGGCTTAGAAGCACGCATACATGCAAATATGCACCTGTCCACCTGCAGCTGCTGACACTGCATTCATGAATCTCATTTCAGCGCTGTCGGTGAGCTTAAAACCACGTATCAGCTTCTCTTAAAAGGCTCCCTTATGTATGTGTGTAAAGACACCAGACCTGGCACAACACTGCAGTGCACTGCACTGCAATCCCAAGAAATGCATCTGGACAGCCAGCTAGTTTGCAATAACACAATTTACACATTTCTCCCCATTTCAGCTTTTAAGAGCCCTCAAATGAAAAGGAAAGTTTGTGCTGTAAAAATCCCACTTCAAATCAAGCAGTCACCAGAAATGCAAACATTCAAGTGCTCCTACTCTGCAAAATTAGCTTAGCACATTTACATATTTAAGCAAATATAGGATGTGCATTGTTGCAAAAAAATAATGGGCCACGTCTCCAGTCACAAAAAAGCGACACAGTTCCAGTGAGTGATGCAGATTTACAATAGGCATTATTTACACCGCAGGGAAAATGGGAATAGAAAATTATGGCTGTAATACAGGGCCAAATCAGTTCTGAGTCATTGTTACTCCAAAAGCCATTATTTTGCATTAACCAGTGCCTCCCCATTTCATTTTTTATGAAAGGTAGGTTCCCTGCAGAAAAGATATGCAATGGTGAATGCCAATAACCTGTTCTCCTCCTGCGCCCACTTTGGGCTAGGGGCACTGAGACATTCCACAGAGGTGAGTCCTGTCCTACCAAGAGGTAGAGCTCAGGCCCCATTGGCAGCCAGGAACATCCCATTAACTCCTTTGGTTGAGTCAAGTATATTTTAGTATTATAACTATTTAGACAGTCCAGGAGATTAGGTTTCAAACAAAATATGAGTTAGTGCAGAGTCAAACTTCCACATAGCAAGTATTTTCTGCCTTAAAGAGAAGAGAAAAAAAATTGTCTTTGGCTATTGTGCTTAATTTCTCCCAGATACTGTAAGAAGCCTCATGGCAACACCACTATTTCCTTTGAGAGGCAACAGGAACGAGCCTGGGAGCAGAACAGAGGGATGATGGAGTTAGGGGAGAGCTACAGCTTAAAAAAAAACAGCGCTTAAAAATACCTCACAACACATGCCATAGACCTCACATAACCTCTTTAGCTTCCCTCAATACCAGCATGGATTTTTTTTGTTTGTTTATTGAAGAAGAGACGGCTACACACTCCTTTTGCATGTGGAGCTCCCCAGGCTTCCAAGTGCTGGTGTCCTGGGAACATAAATATCCACATGGCATCTGCTCCCACCACCTCTACATAACTTCCCAATGCTCCTAGTGTTACTTTTCAAGCCAACAGAAAGAAATCTCGTCCACTTTTCAGCACCTGGCTGATTAGTTTACTAAGGGGTCTTGGTTCAGGATAACCTTGTGTTTTTAGCTTTAGCCGGGAAGTACACATATCACAAGTGAAGAAGGGAAGAACCACAACAGAGGCTGGGAATAAAGCAAGGGAGGTCCTGGATGAGGTCGTTTTACCTGGGACAGACAGAAGGTATACAGAAGGAAGAGTGAAAGGAGGCAATAGGAAGAAGCCCAAGGTAGTATGGCTGTTAGGAACTACTGAGGTCTGAAGACTGAGACGAAGGGTCAAGTCACTCCTGATGACGGGTAGGTACCGCAGGAATTTTATGTTGGCATCTTACAGTTAGCAACAAGGCATGCCCAGGCAAAGCCCTTTGGACCTTTGGCAGCGTCACAGGGGATTCCTCTGTGCAAGAAAAGCTGCAGAACCACTTCCAGCACTGCTCATCCAGGAGCAAACCTCCCTTGCAATCCTCAGGCAGGAGAGCACATGGCTGGATGGATGTTGTACTGATGCTGAAAGAGAAACAGCTGACAGCAGGTGCAAGCAAAAAAATGTCTTCATAGGAAGAAACCATATAAGTAATTCCAGGGAGCACTTTTTAAACTGTTTTAACACCTGAACTCCTGCAACTCCCTCTAGATGGCACATTTCTGCCCACATTTTCATCACATTGCATTTAACTCTTGTTGGAGGTATCAAAGTCATTATAATAGAGCTGTATCTTCTTAGGTTAGGATACAGAAGGAACCCATAAAGGAAATGCAACTATCCATGCAGGTATTTGAGGGAAGAGAGGCAGAAGCAGGGATAGTGGGGAAGGACTGGGATGTAGAAATCACCTGAAGGTAGTTTGGAGAACTTCTGTTGTCACCTGCCTTATTAAGATACACTTTGTTGTAATAGATACCCACATAATACAAAAATAACATGGTAGCATATTCCATCCATGAACTTCAGTACTGGAGGACAGGCAGATGCAGAAGAGTTAACTGTAGACAGAGTGATCTTGGCAGAGTTAACCACCAAGCTCCTTGGCTAGGCACATGTATTGGGTTTGCATGGCAAGGTTTTGGTAGCCGGGGGGCTACAGAGATAGCTTCTCTGAGAAGCTGCTAGAAACTTCCCCTGCGTCCGACAGAGCCAATACCAGCCGGCTGTAAGACGGACCTGCTGCCAGCCAAGGCCGAGCCCATCAGCGACTGTGGTAGCACCTCTGTGATAACATACTCAAGAGGGGAAAAAAAGTTACCGCAGCCGGAGAGAGGAGTGAGAACATGTAAGAGAAACGAGCCTGCAGCCCCCCAGGTCAGTGCAGAAGGAGGGGGAGGAGGTGCTCCAGGCGCCGGAGCAGAGATTCCCCTGCAGCCCGCGGTGAAGACCATGGTGAGGCAGGCTGTCCCCCTGCAGCCCGTGGAGGTCCACGGTGGAGCAGATATCCACCTGCAGCCCGTGGAGGACCCCACGCTGGAGCAGGTGGGTGCCCGAAGGAGGCTGCGACCCCGTGGGAAGCCCACGCTGGAGCAGGCTCCTGGCAGGACCTGCGGCTCTGTGGAGAGAGGAGCCCACAGAGCAGGTTTTCTGGCAGGAGTTGTGAGCCCGCGGGGGACCCACGCTGGAGCAGTTCGTGAAGAATCATAACCCCCATTCCCCGTCCCCCTGCACCGCTGGGGGTGGCAGGTAGAGAATCCAGGAATGAAGCTGTGCCCGGGAAGAAGGGAGGGGTGGGGGAAGTTGTTGTAAGATTTGGTTTTACTTCTCATTACCGTACTCTGATTTGATTGGTAATAAATTAATTGTCCCCAAGTTGAGTCTGTTTTGTCTGTGATGGTAATTGGTGAGTGATCTCTCCCTGCCCTTATCTCAACCCACAAGCCTTTTGTTATATTTTCTCTCCCCTGTCCAGCTGAGGGGGAGAGTGATAGAGTGGCTTTGGTGGGCACCTGGCCTCCAGTCAGGGTCACCCTACCACAGCACACAAGTAAGGAGGACTGGGAAGCATGGGCCTGGCATGGTGAACAGCCATAGCTGTAATAATTGAACAATGATCCTTGAGGCAGGGGAGCTGAAGCAAAGGGATTTGGTTTTCCAGAAAGCCAACCTGGCAAACTGGTAAGAGGACAGAGAGACAGTGGCAGGATGTAGGAGCTGCAAGCTTGCTCCTTCCCAGTCAAAGGCTTCCATCTGCTTGTGTCAAGCAAGGTTTGCTCCGAGAAAGGAGAAGCTCAAGACTCAGGATCACAGGGATCCAGGTTACAACAACAAAGGAGGCCTGGCTGTTCCTTGTCTGCTGACAATCGGTTCTGGTTTAGAAGACTGAATTGCATCCCTGCACACACTTTCTGATAACAAGAGGGAAGCCTCCCACAGGGCACTAGATAAGGTTGACCCTGCAGGAAGAGCTGCAATGTAAGACCCAGCTGCTGAACCCTATGGAGCCAGCTTGAACCTGGCAGGGTTACAGGGTCTTTCACAGAGCAAACTACAAGGAAAAAATGTGCTTCAACAGCAGCAGAACACAAAGTATAGCATGCTTGATGATCTGTGACAAAACTAGAAGAGCAACATGTCCCAAGCTTTGTGCCAGTGTGGCTTCCCATTAAGATACACTCCTGAACTTAATTTTCAAAAGGGATCAAATTCTTCTCATAGATGCAAGCTTTTTTTCCCCCCCGATACTGTTGGCTGAAGGGGTTTTTGTCTCGAGAATAAAAAACTCAAAGTAAAAGGGGTGAAAAATTCTGTTCTGCCACCATTACTGTCATCTTAAACCCTGAAGCTTGCCCTTGGCATCTGTAAGAGTCAGAAGTGAAGGCAACAAATTTAGCCAACAAATGCTGGAAGACGTGCTCCAAGACCTAGAGCTTAGATCTCACAGCATTTGTGGTTTGCAGTTTGCACAGTGCTTTGCGGTGCTGTTTTCATTTTTGCCACACTTAGGGGTTAAACTTCTGTTTATGATTAAGGAGCCCAACCTCTCCGCCTCACACACATACTACGAGACCCACTGAGCATTAGTCTATCTGTAAAACATCTACAGGTCAAATGGGCTCCTAATCCAGATAATCCACCCAGTGTGAGTGGTTACAGTTCTGCAGAAATCCTTTAATTTTCATTCTCTTGCCACCACTGACAGGGTTTTGTTGACAAATTAGCAGCAAGGTAATGGCTGCAGGTGGATTAGAATACCTTGTTCTGCATGTGGCAGCACCAGACTGCCAAAAAGAAATATACATTAAGAAACAGGGAAATACAACCTTATTAAAACAGGGCAGTTGTTTTTTAAAAAGCAACATCTTGGAGCTGCAGCACAGCGAGGTGAAACCGCCATGCAGAAGAGGAATACTTTGCTCTGAAACGCAGCGACTTCCTCTCTAGTTTTCTGATGTCTAACCCGCCCTTGCCCTGCAGACCAGCCCCATGCCTTCTCTGCAGCCTCTGTGGGACATGGGCTGACCTGCTGCCCAGCCAAGGCAGTTGACTTAAGTACCCGCAAGACAGCCCTGGGCAATGCAAAACTTACCCAGGCCTCCCCACAACCTGACTGGGCTGCTTCCCTTTTTTGAGATGATAGCTTGGCATGAAACAAAAAAAACCTGGAAAAGCAGGCAATGCCTTAAAGGCTACTTCCAAATGCCAGAGATGGAGAGTGCTACATTTGCAGTAGAAGCAAGACCTCACCACTGGCAGCAAGGAAAACGACCATCAGTCTGTTGGCCAAAACAAGGTAGGGGGAAAATCAAGTTGGAGAACAGAAAACAAAAGATTTCCTTTGCTACAGCTCTACAGTAATAAACCTGGAGTTATTTAAAAAAAATAAATAAAGAAATCCCTAAAACCCACCCCACAAGACTCCAGTCAGCAGCTTACTGGACTTTCACATACTACAGGTAGGGACCAGAGGAAGCAATAACAAACAGATCAGGTTTGCTCCCTCTCTTGAGGGCGGGCTGCAGCCTTCCTGGTGGCTGTGGCCATTCAGGCTGAGAAACTCACTGCTGACACTTTCCTCTCTCCTGTTGTCCATCCCCTAGAGTTTGTTAAACAGAGGGACAAACAAAAACAAATCTCCTCTTTATCCAAAAACCTGACACCTGCCCAGGCAGAGGGAGATGGCTGTTGGGAGGAGCCAGGGTGAGCATGCAGAGCCTTCAATTAAGCAGCTTCATAAACTGAGCTACAGAAAGCAGGAGTGAGAAGTCAAGAAAACAAAACAAGAAAGGTTAATTCACGCTGCTGGGCTCCTGCAACTCTTTTCCTTGACGTTTTTTGAAGAGCTTTGCTAAGAATTAGCTTCTCTAAAAAGGAAGAACACTTCTGTGAAGCAAGAAGATTGTTTATGTTTAGAGCCATGGGCATTATACTTTAAGGTCTAGTCAGCACAGCTTTATTATGCTCCTTGGGTTGGGGTAGTTATACTGCATTTCCAACAGGCTGAAAGGCATCTGCCACAATATGGTATTTTGGGACCAGAGCCCCCGTGCTTGACAGGGTGAAGGAAACTGCTCCACACAAAAGGTGGGAGGGAAGGAAAAAGCAGGGTACAGAAAATATGAAACAAGAAAGATATGAAGGGGGAAAAAAAGTGAATGAAACACCAGAAGAACAAGAGAAGAGCACCTAATTCAAAGAAAATGGCAATGAAATTGGCCTGTCTTACAGGGGCGGACAGGAGCTCCAATTTCACCCAAGACGCCCTGCAAGTGGAATAGGCAAAAACTGGTGTTATAAAAAAGGCGGTGGAGGAAGGGGAACTCACAGGAACACAGTCAATTTGTGAAAAAAGTTAAGAGCATTCAGGTCTTCCTCGCATGAAAAAAAACTGCGCTGGTTTAAACACACAGATATATTTGTTAGCTACTGCTTTAGTTACATTGATGGAATCTCTTGGAGACTCTACAAACCTTACGGAGATAAGCAGCTTACTCCAGTCTCAGTTTGAATGCTGTGCTCAGAAAACCCCAAAAGTTCTTAGAGAATGAGAGCAGAAAGGAAATGAGACAAGTAAACTTAAAATAGTTTATTTTATCCCACATACTTATAAAGAAGCAAAAGAAACTTAATTTAGAAGGACTCATAAAAGACTATTCTCTTTTCAATGAAACAGTATCTAGAGTTGCAGTAGTAAACAACAACACACTTGAGAAAAATTTTGGAGGAAAGAAAAGTCCTTTCTATGCTTGAGGAAATGCGAGGAGGCAGGGTAAGGAGGACAACAGATCAACTTCTGATTACTAAGAGTTGGGGGGTGTTGTATGCCCATGCACACACCATCCCAGAATGTAGTATTTCGTATCAGTTTGCTCCTTCAAGGCATCATCTTACACTGTTCCCTGGTCAATACTAAGCTGTAGGACCAAGCAGACTGGACTTCAACCCACAGATTAAGAAGTTTTGTATTTCCCATGCAATATTTTGAAACTCAATGCCCCCCATACATGCATTCGGTCCCCTCAAACCATTTGAGTTTCCTCCCCCTGGTGCTACATTCTTTGCGTGTGACTTCAGAAGATAAGTAACACTTTCAGCCCTGAAGTCCTTTTAAAATTCACCTCCTCTTCAACTACTGACAGTTTTGAATTCAGTGACAAATATGCTGGCTAGCAACTCGGCTACAGGAGAGAAAGAAAACCCCACAAAGTGGTGGAACGCAAGAACAAAGGAGGAGAACAAAAGCCGCCCCTTCTCCCAATTTGTCTGCCCACATACCAAAGATCAAAAGAGCTCCGAGAAGCCTGTGCATAATCTACATACTTTGTGACCTTATTACAATCAAATTCCCTGCAGGCACAGCCGCTGTGTATATATGCACACACTGTAAATACACAAGCGGGTCTGTGGATGTTTGCCAAGTCATTTGCTCCATGCATTGAGTTTGCTTACTTTTAACAATGCTGAGGCCAAAGAAGTGAGGCTCTTTAATCTTCACTAAATCACAAACTTGCTGAAAGAGCTCCTGTCCAGTGGCTTTGACCTGAAAGAAACAACCAATCCAACATTACAGATGGCTCACACACCTGGATGGAGCAATTCTCCTTCTTTACATCAGCCAATACATTTTTGGGTACCACAGAAAAAAAACCCCACAAAACCAAAGAACAACCAACTTGCAGAACAAGCTTTGTTTTCAGTATTATTGCTATTATCACAGAATAATAATCGATGTGTCATTCTCCTTCCTTCACAGTGCAAAGTGGCTCAGCTCAGTGTAACATGAATTTAAAGTCTCCTATCTATTGGCATCTTTGTGTAAGAATTCGGAGCACTGCTGGAGCCCTAGTTTTGTGCAGTACTGACCAGATCATTTATAGACGCTTTTACAAAAAGCATGTCTGTAATTACAGAAATGAAAATATTACTCTCTTGCAGATATTTTCTTTTGGGGGGAGAGGTTAAGAGAAAAAAACAAGAACAAAAAAAGAAAACCTTCATTCAGGAGAACTAAAACCAAAAGTACACAAACCAATCCAGGACTGCATGGTTTGAGCAGAAATAGCTTGTGGGTTGATAAGAGATGAGGTTGCTCTGTACCCCACACAGAAGAGCTCATTCTGTTCCCTGCTGAGTTCTGGTCACACAGCAATTAACATCTTCATCTTCCAAAGCTGTCACCAACAGCTTATAAGCTCTTGCCCATTTCCATGCCACGCTGAGACCTTCCAGTACCCTTGCCTCCCACAACGCTGTGCATGCACCGAGGAAGCACTGGGAAAGCAGAGCTGCCAGCGCACGCTCCTGCGGCAGACCAGAGGCTGGGCAGTGCCTGCAAGCACGGCACAGGGCAAGGGAGAGCCGTGGCACTGCGGCACAGCTACCGACTGCACTGCTCTAGCAGGGCTGCTCGGAGCCCAGGCTGCCCCGGCAGGAGCGTGATTCTGGCTACCTGCACGCACAGACCTGGATGTGTATTGTGACTGGGAGACTCCCCCACTAAATGTCCCCCCACCTATAGCCTCATTTCCCCCTGCCCCATGGCACCACCCCAGAAGCACAGACAGACAGACAGCCGCAGGCACAAACAAAAACCCCCAAGCCCCCAACCCTAGGAGGCACGGGGGAAGGAGTTCTGAGCAAGAGCGGATGGGGAGAGCAGAACGACGCTGACGCAGACCACCTCAGCTTAGCTCAGGGTGCAGCCAGCTGCAGCTGCGAAACGGCCCCGAACCTCTGAATTCCATCACGCCGCTGCTGGACAATGTAGATTGTCCCGAGGGAGGAGAGTGCAGCGCTACCTTCACAGCAGCAAAGGTGACGGGGCAGAAGTCAGCTACCGAACTCTCCTACAAACTGATCACCACCACCAAACCAATTGCTTCCATAATTCTTCAAACCCTTTTAAAGCAGGCATGCTACACTCCTCAGAAACCAGCTGCACTCCCCTCCCTGCCCCAGGATGTACCATGTCACTAGACATGGACAATGGGAAACAGGAGGTCATTTAAGTACTCATTTTCTCCTACTTGACAAGGCATCACTAGCCAGCCACTCACTACTGCGTCATCGGGAGCTTTGAAACCTGCGCTACACCAATACACACACACACACGTGTGCATAGATGGGCTTTGGGAGGGGAGAAGGTAGTGCACAGTTCTGGTAAGACCCAAAACCACATCTGGGTCTCATTATGGATCTCTGTGTGAGACTGCACCCTTCCAGTCTCACACCTAATGCAGTATTTGCTCAGCCGCCAAGAACACACAGGTGGAAGGGGAACTTGGGCACAGATCTGCCTCCTTTCTCGAGGAAGCAAGCTCTGAGCATGTTCTCCTACCTGGGAAGGATTCACAAAGGAAGAGGTGACCTACCCCTAGCCAGATGCGCATACAAAAGGCACTGGCAGCACAAGACTCTACGTAAAAGCTACATGATTAGATGAATTTTGTAAGTGGCATGCGTTCACACTTAAGGGAAGAAAAACCTGCTTTAAGATACTTAGTTCTAGGGAACTGAGCACTTCAATGTTTTGTGACACAGCCTATAAAAGCAGTGATTTAATCAGATTTCTTGCACAGCAGGTATGTGAGCTACCACCTTGTCCATTCTCCTTTTGGCACTTCCCTTCTTTATCGAGTTTTACTCCCAGCCTTCAAGGCTATGCAATAACAACTACACTTGCAATCGCTGTTCCCTCCTCCTGCCTTCCCCTCTGCTCAAAGCAACCAACGTTTCCCTTTGCATTTTTCATCTGTGCACTTCTCTTTGGCCTTTCTTCCCTTTCCATATGGTTCCTATGCCAAACTCCATCCCAGACACACCATGAATCATTTCTTCCACTGATACTCAGCTTTGTCCCGTGTCAGACTCAGGGCTTCTTTACACATGAAATTTAGTCCTAAGTGAAGTTGAGTGCAAGTTTACAGAAGGTAACTGCTACTCCAGGGTCATTCTGTCTGCAAATACTCACATGTATTGGCTACCTATCTCTGTTTTTCTTGGTCCATATCCTTTAAAATATCAGCTCTCCTGCTCACAAAACAACTGAAAGACTTCAGACCTACACTTGCCATTCACAAACACACAGGACCTCACCAGACTTCCTCCCCTCCAAAAATTTCTGCTCACACTCCCACCCTTTCTCCAGCAGCTAGGCAAGGACCAACATCTGCTGTGGCTGCTTCTGAACTACCCAAACACAGGGAGGGTGGCTGCGTGCCCTGCTCCCTCATTGGCAGCTGGACCTTCACTAGCATAGGTCTCCCTCCTTTATTCAGCTGCTACCACCCCAGAAAATTTTCAGAAATCTAGTCATAAAAACTAGTTGATATTGGTCAACAGGTTCAAAACTATCAGGGAGATAAGCCACAATACTGGCAGATAAACAACACTGAACAAACTGGATACCACTCCAAGATCTTTGGTGCAAACTATACAATTTTTAGTTGCAACATTCTCACTCACAGCCTGCTTAAGCTTGCTGGTGCTCATATTCTATCTCCCTACTGGGGCTGCCTGGAGCAAGGCAGCCAGCTTTGCTCTGTGCTCTGATGTCTGTTCTCCCCAGCAGAAACCTCCCACTTCGCCTCACCATCCTTGGGGCAGCTGGTGAGCTGCAGCACCCATTACTTCTCCTCACTGCTCTGCTTCTCCTCATGTTCACAGTTGGTCTCGGGAAGACAGTTTTCCTCCTCACCATCCATTCAAATTCATCTACACATCCAGAAAGGTGGACACCAGTTAATTAAGAGATACCCAGTTATGAGGGAAGAGACTTTAAAATGGCTCCTGCTCTTCTCTCTTCAACAGCACTATCTGTGAAGGGCGTATGACAAATCCATTTTAAAGAGCAGGCTTCAATCTGCATGTGACCACATAAAACACATACAGGTAAACTCTTATCTGGAAGGGTGGAATTTATATGGGAGTGGGAGAGAAAGGAATTACCTGCATAAACACTGTGCTTATCACAGGAAGGATCTATTAATTTATTCTGCTGGAAGGATAACCATTCCTACCTACCTCACTGAGCTGCGAGCTTGTTTAGTATTTGCATTCCACACTGAAGAGGTTAAAAGGCTTTGGAAATCTTAAGTAGTGGCATTATTATTCTAATAAATGCACAAAGTATCATCTGTGGTGGTGCTAGTTAAATTTGGCTTCTACCAATATCACTAGAGGTTCCCTTGATGTTCCTTTACCAAAAAAAAAAAAAAAAACCCCCACCCCTCTCTCCAGCTGTAAAATCGTAATTCTTGTTGATGTTTTGAAGGGGTGTTGTGGTAAAGACAGAAACCTAATGAAAAGCTGGTTTTGGCTACTTGCCCGACTCTAACAGGTCATGTTTCACTCTATGCAATTAGGACAACTGTGCATTGAGGTCTCATGTTTTGGCCCAGACAGCTATTCCCGTTCACATGCTGGCATCTCCACATACGTATCTTCCCAACTTCGCAGCCACCAAAGCAAGGGGCAGCAGAAGCAAGGCGGGAAAATGTCTTTAGAAGGGCTACCGAGGGGTGCTGTGGCAGGGACCCCTCCGCGGGACAAGGTGACAATGATCAAGGCACCCCAACTCTTTGGAGGGGCAGCAGGCAGGAACAGGGGGGACATGGCACCTTCCCTCCATCCTGCTCAGTGCAAAAGACCATTTCGTATGCTTATTAAATACCCTGGAGGTATTCAAAAGACATGTAGATGTGGTACTTAGGGACATGGTTTAGTGGTGGACTTGGCAGTGTTAGGTTTATGGTTTGACTCAATGATGTCAAGTGCCTTTTCCAACCTAAATGATTATGTGATTTTATGATAAACTGGAGGTGTCCGGGATTTACCGTATGATCTAAGCGCTAACACAGTGGAGCGTAACCCTGCAGTGGAGGAACAGCCATGTGTGCAGCAAGGAATGGTGATGATATCAGCCCTGCCAGCACACTGCCCTCCCGCACGCCAGTCTGCACCTTCCCTGCGGCAGGGCAGGCTCCGCTATCTCAGATCTTTAGTCTCCCTGATAAAAGTTGTAAGAAGGTGAGACTTAGGGTCAGCCGCAACAGACCATTACCCAGGCCTGTGCACCTGCTGCCAAGAACTTAATTAAACCATCGTTTTGTGGCTTGCACAAAAGCCAGCAGATTGCAAAAGTCTTCTGGGGCGGTCGATGAGCTGGGTTTGAACTGGTAACCTAGAAGCAGGGCGCCCCAGATTTTGCTGTTAAAGCCTTGTTCCATCCAGCCCTCGTGGCCGTTTCAGTTAACGATGCCACACGTAAGCACAGCAGGTAGGAAAATTCCTACATGGATTTTGAAGATTAGCATGCATAGTTTCAAAAGCCGCCCTTTCAATCAAGTGCTAAAATAACAGTTCACCTCAACTGTCTTCTCCCACTCCCCATCCCAGAACGGGAAAAAAAACCCCACCCAAAACAAAGCAAAACCTCCCCAGCCCACACAGGAGTGCACCCACAGGCTCACAAGAGAGCACTTATCCTTGAGGCTAGCTTGTCGTCTGAACGTGAAGTGCCTCTGTCAGCTCAGCTTCTCACAAGTTCAAGGAACAGCCGGTGCTGCACAAAGAGGCACCGAGCCACGGTGGACACCGTGCCACGCTGGGCTGCCAGCTGACCTGGCTCTGCTGTCACTCATGCACACACACTTCGGCATTTGAAGTGGCAATCAAAGAAATGAAGCGACTTACCTCTAGTTTTTGTGTGTACAAGTACTCAAAGGAGGGAAACCCCCCCACCCTCAATGGCTGTTTACTCTGCCTTAGAGTCTTTGAAGGGACCTGCAGACTATCAAAGCCAGAACTAGCTAAAACACCAGAGCAAATGGTCAAGTGTTGGGCACGCTTGCCAAGTCATCAAGGCACTTCAGGTTCATTTTTTAAAAAATTGCTAGATTATTATCAGTGGCAAAAACACTCAAGAGAGAATAAAAAAAGAAATAATAACCGAAAAAGAGCAGACGGGACCCCCCGTCCAAAAACATAACCAGGACTTTCAAGGAACTCTGCAAATGAGTCGAAGCTGCCCAATTAGAAAACGGAGCACCAATTAACCCTAAGCTGGCTGACAGCCTTTCGGTCAGCAGACTGGCACCAGCCTTTTGGGACAACAATGCGAGCTAACAAAACTGAACCGCAGCCTCGGCCGCGATGCAGGGACCTCCCGGCCTCCCTCCAGCCACTCACCCCGACGGCTAGGCTGAGCTGCTCCCGGGTGGGCAGGAAGACGCAGACGCTCCGGCTCTCCGGCTGCATCCTGCCCGCCAGCAGAGTCCTGCTCATGGTGGGCAGCAACACGGGGTCTGGGGTCTCCTCTCCGGGCAGGTGTCAGGCTTTCTTCATCCCACGCACCTGTCAAGAGGGTGAGAGCATCAGTGACATGCTCCTGCCAGAGCTGGGAGCACCCCACATTTGATGGGATCTTTTCTTCCTTGCTGTTTTTAAAAAAAAAAAAACAAAAAAACAACAACAAAACCCCAAAACAAACTACTCGTACGTTTTACAGCACCATGGTCAATGTTTCCACCAGCATCACAGCACAAACCAGGCAGCTGACCTTTAGATAGCTCATGAGTCCCAGGAGGGCGCCACAAAGCAATCAGGCCTCTCCAGAATAACAAACCACTCCAGGTTTCAAGACGCACATAAGTGATAAGGCAGATGACACCATGGACCGCTTCCCGAAAATGCCCACAAGAGAGGGGGGCACGCCCCATCCTTGAAGCAGGTACCTCGCTCTTGCCCAAAGCGGAGATGTCACCGAGCCATCAGCAGGCATGTGTCAGTGCAGAGGGCTTCATCCGAGCTGTCTTCCCCCTCACCCCACCCCCAGACCCTAGGAAACCTCTGTCCCAAACCCCCTATACCTCAACTCAAAGGAGGAGGTGGAAACACATACAGCAGCTCAGCCTTCTGAGTTTATCACACCTTTTGTGAGAGGAGCACTGCCAGTCTCCTCCCAGGGGCTAAGCCCAAGCTGCACAAGCACCTTAGAGATGGAGTTATGGTAATAAGAGAAATAGGAGATGGAAATTCAGTTCACACCCAGAAGTACAGTAGCCAACATCGTCTTCAGGTTATAGCTAGGTTAGACACAGTTTCCTCAGCAACTTGTGACATTTCATTTACAGCCCTCTGCTCCAATGCTCTGCAGGGCGAGGAAGCATCCTGTAGCACCTGACGAATCCAGCAGGAAGGGGAGAGGCTCCTCTAGGGTGGGTTAGGGATGAACGCCAGCAGAGACCTGAACCAGCAAGATTCCAACCAGTTACAGGCTCCACTCCATCCCCGTGCAAGATTTCATGCAAGTCAAACCCAGCTGCCCCGAACAAAGTCACCCTGGCATGACTCCCTTCCACCAGCAACACCTGGACACTCATCGCCAGTGCAGCAACCGAGGTGCTGCTGGCTGACACCTGCCTGCAAAGCCCTCCATGTCCCCAGGACGGGCACATACCCCAGCGAGGGCAGCCAAACGCACCGGCCCTGGCAGCACTACCCTCTGCCACCACCCACAGCGCAGCCCACCTTCTGGGGACAGGCTGTGAAGGGATGCATGGGCTTTTCCTTCACCCTCCAAAATGGATTCAAGGTTGAGGGATCATAAGCAACAGGGAAGCAGGCCATGTTATGCTAACACACGACATACATACATATATATGCATGTGCATGTGTGCATTACATTTAAGTTTTAAAAGCATTTGGTATGTAAAATCATGTTTGTCCTGTTTCAGGAGAAAAATATGGCAGAATCAAACTCTTGTGAGGGAGGCGGGAAAAGCAAACCGTCACAGGAAAACAAAGTACAGTACAGAAAACAGAACTTGGATTTACCCCTCTCCCTTCAATTCCATGCTCAAACGTTAATTTTTTTTTAATCAAATACAAGAAAAAGATCTATAAGTGTCCCTTTGCAAGTACAAAAGCTGTTCCATCAACCTCCTTCCCAGAGGTAGCATATACAATGCTTCTTAATAAAGCATTTTTTGATACAAGTTCTTTATGTAGAGCATCTCTTATGAGACAGAAGTACACAAAAATTGCATTTATTGTATTGATGAAAAGAGGGGGTTATTAAAGGCTATTACTATTATTTTTTTTTCAAAATCAGAATTTAATTAAATGACAACTATGAGATTTTAAAAGGAGACTGCTCTAAGTTATAAGCAAGCAGGAAAAACACATTTGACTTCCTGGGACAGGTGAGAGCTTCTATTAAATGAAATATTAAGAGAAAAACTCTGATTTATCCTCTCTTATCGATATAATTATACTGATAAGCTCTCTTAGGCTCCAGGCTACACACTACTAACAGCTGTATATAAATTACAGATGTCTACAGAATGACTCGAGGGCAACAGGTCACCAGTATTATTGCCAGCTGATGTCATATGCACCATAAACTTTATCAACAGCGTAAAGACCTCTGAGTATGAGCTCAAGCTTTCCAACGTAAGGAGGTTGGTCTTAATTGTCAAACTGCTGCGCTGGCTGGAACACATTCCCACTCACAAAGGGAGAGCACGTCCAGTGAAGATGTCCATGTGGCTCATAAAAGAACTAAAAATAGGACAAGGAAGTGACCATGAACAACATGTGCACATGATGTTCTGTGGATAACTGAAGAAACCAAATCCTATTTCCACATAGCCTCTATAAAACAAAGCTTCTGGAAAGCTTTTACTCTGGTCTCACATCTGCTTTGTCCATTTGACTTTTTAAGAGAACAACTGTGGACCCTGGGAGCAAGGAAGTGAGAAAGGAAGGGGAGAAGGTGTTTTTCTTCTTACCTTTTAAAACAAACGAGCATGCAGACCCCGCCACAGCAGGTAAGAGGTTAAAGAAGCAACGTCCTTAATCTGAAGGGGGAGGTCAAACACAAGCCCAGCTCAGCCTTCTCTTCTTTAGAGGTATGTTAGGATGTGATAAAACATAATGAATCATTAACTTGCTAGCATTGCATGTTTACACCTTTTAAAAAAAAAAGAAAAAAAAAAAAAAAAAGTTGTGAGCCAAGAGTAACTGCCCAATGAAAACAAGTGGCCAGAAGGAATGCTCTTAAACATACGCAATTTCAGACTGCCCATATGCCATTCTTTTGTTTACCACAGATTCCAACCTCTTAACCTCAATTAAACCCTAAAAGCTCCAGCAAATGCACTGCAGATGAATTAATAAAAGCTGAAGTCAATCATCAGCCTCTGGGACACCCGACAGGTTGTTTTTGTTGGGCTTTTGGTTTTGTTTTTTGGTTTTTTTTTTTTTTTAAAATAACATCACTTCATGTTTTAGCTCCTGGAGAAGTGCATTTTGAGATGTAATTGCTTTTTCAAAGGCCCGGCAGTCTATCAATGAAACAGTCAAAGGCACTATTTATTTGTATTCTTCTGGTATCAGCCAGGAGGCTTATTAGTGCCCAGAGTGGTGGCACAGCTTATTTAGCACTGTTTATTTTACCGAAACACACGTGCAGCAGAGCTTTGGAAAACACGCCAGTCATTAATTTCAAGACTCCTCTGATTAAACAGCTCAAACATGGCCATAAAAACTCATTAAGAAAACCCCTGATCTTTCCCTCCTCTCTCCACAGCGCTTCGAGCGGCCTCCCAGCACCAGACCAGAACCTCAGCACCTGCTGGGTCAGAGCAGGAATGGCTGAGGCTTGCCTCATCGAGAGGGGTAAGAGCGGCAGAGCCCTCCAAGGAAGGAGGAGGAGGAGGAGGAGGAGGACGAGGAAGGAGACTGTTCGCTTCAGACATCAGCAGGATGGCTAGCTAAACCACCTCACACTGCCCACATACGCAACGGCACAAGGATGACCTGCCGCCACTGAATTTGGGGCCACACCACGGCCAGACTGTCTGGAAGCAGGTCGCATCCAAACAGCACGTGGGTTCGCGTAGCCTTATGAGCACCACTGTATTTGACACATCAGTTCATGGAACCACAGTGAATCGGGTCCTAATCCTGATTTCAGGCTCTAAGTACTGCCATAACCGCATCTCAAGGGGATAAGGCAAATAGATGAACAAGCAATCACCTACCAACTCAAAACAGCAGAACAGGACAAAGTCCTCCTCTACCGAGAGGAAAGCACAGCTAATTCTGTGTTTCTCTCAAAACCAACTGGAAACATGCTTTGCAAGGTTATTACAGCAAAACATCTTAGGGAAGCTGGTTTTGCCAGAGCTGACAGAAAACGAGCACTGAGCACCTTCCTGATGAAACTTTACCAGAGTGGCCCTACGGACTCCCATCAAAATCTGTCCAGAAACGTTGAGACTGTTCTTAGCATTTTCCTGACATCATCCAAAGACATCTTAGGCTTCTAAGACAACCAGACTCTTAGGCTGCAGTTTCACAATCAGCTTAAGAAGCTTTAATCAAGGCAGTCCTGCAGCAAGACAGACAGACAACTGCCTGGAAAAAAAAACCTGCCTTTGGCAGCAACCCACACTTGGGCTGCCTCACGCTCAGGATGAAACACGGCCTGAAAACTGAGAACCCCCCTCACCTTCCAGGTATTTTGTCCCCTCAGAGGCATACTGTAAGGCACCAGTACTGTCTGCAAAACAGAGTAATGAAGAGCCCGAGAGTAAAAGATGTAATGATGGCATGTGTTAGCCTTTCCCAGCAACTTTTAAGACCCCACCCACCTCCTCTGACTGTCCCCAGAGATGGGGATTTCTCTGGAAAAGATGCATCAGTCAGGAAGGAGGGGAAAAAAGTTGCTTGTCAGGGCAGAAAACAAGACTGAAGCTAAATAGCTTTATGTCACGGCTGCAGATGACGTAAAAAGTGCCACCTGCAACCAACAGCCAGCACAACTAGGTCGTGTCCTGCAGCAAATTCCCAGAAGCACACTGACTTCTCAAACGTATCTGCCTCAGCATCGCTCCAGGACTAGCAAGACACATCCAAGGGCAAGGATGCCGCAAGGAGGGAACGTACTGAATTTGGTGTCCATACAACTGCTTTTGGGGTAGAATACACACCTGCCCCCAAATGCTGTGTGCTAACTAGTAGGAAGCCCCTGCTCAAAGCCACTGAACGGGTAATACCAAGACAACCTCCCAGTCACTTGGGAGCTCTGAAGGACTGGATCCCAGAACCGACACAGCTTGGCTAACAGGACAGAT
Source organism: Pandion haliaetus (assembly GCA_013401275.1). Lineage (NCBI taxonomy): Eukaryota > Metazoa > Chordata > Aves > Accipitriformes > Pandionidae > Pandion > Pandion haliaetus. Next base: position 4,896 of record VYZV01014742.1, on the reverse strand, counting down.
GCAACACTGGCAGCAAAGACAACTTGCTTTCAGTCCACAGATGTGGGAGATGCCAACTGCAGCAGGCCTTCTGCATCTGCTAGCAACACCTGTTGGATCTGAGTGCAGTCCCCTCTCAGGGATGGGATGTGGGCCTGGCTCCCACCTTCCCTTTAGGATTTTCAAAAGGTACAATGGGAGATGCGTCCAAAAACTCCAGGGCTGTGGAGCCCTAGCAGACTTAGCCATCACCCTGTACCTTTTGGGACAGGCAGATGTGGAAATCGCTGAGCGTTGGTCTTAGAAGGATGTTGGTTGGTATCTTCCTTTCTTCCTGTACAAGCAGCACTCCCTGGTGACACAGAGCTTTAACAATAGAGTGGAAAATGCTTTCTCGTGAGTCTTCATCATGGGATTAGACACAGCTCTTAGTTAGGCATGACTGCCCACGCTCCACCTTTGTGCTACCAAGTTTGCCTGCCTCGTGTCAAGCAGCACGAGTGAGTGCTAGAACATGAAACGCGCTCCCGAGTTTGTAACTCTTCTGCTCTGCACCCCCCGCAACAGGGCTGGTGTGCTCAGGAAGAAGGGATCTCCCAAAATTCCCAGGGACACCCATTCCTAACCTGGGACCATGCTGCTATGCTACTCTGTCTGTAGGCTGCCCTAGTCCTTAAGCTCAAAGATGGGGGACAACTCTCCAACCCGGGGATGGCAGCATTCTCTGGCACCCAAGTAAAAGTGACTCACATTTTTGGGCACGCATCAGGCCTTACTGCCGCTAACTAGTCCTCGAGGAGAGGAAAAAGGCTTAGCTGAGGACAGAGCACCAAAGGAGGTGCTCCTACAGCGCGTGGAAGCACAACGGCAGAGCAGCAGTGGCAGGACCATGCAGGGTGGCTGCCACGCTTCCATCCAGCTCTCCCAGGGGATGAAAAAAGCTCCTCAGCAGTTTGCTCCCTCTGAGGACCCAGCACGAATCACCTGGGCTTAACCTCTCCCTGAAACCAAAACTGATTTCAGGAGCCTTTTGAGAGAAATGGACAATGAGTATTAATGGCTCCACGCAAAAAGGGACAAATTAGGATCTCACAGGGATGACGTTTTTCCATCACTTCCAAGTGATGGAAAATGCCTTTGAATTTTTGTACACAAAACCACGCAGCCTTTTAAAATATATTATCAGAAGCATATGCAAAACTTAGCAATGTACATGCTTTAAACACCAACCAAACAGTAAAGTCTGCTGCAAGAGCATGCAATTCTTTTCCAGAATGCCTGTTCCCTGGCAGGGACAAACATTCTCTTGCCAACATGGGAAGAGCAATGAATCAACTGATCCTGCCCTTCCATTGATCGCTAAAAGTAGTAGCATGTACCCTATCAGTCTGACTACCAACGTGAAGCTTCTCATTACAATTTGTTTACTTCTGCATAATCTATTAATGGACTTGTTTATTGATTACCAATCGCTTATAAGGCTTCCTCATACTTCATAAATCAAGCACATTAATTGAAGTTTATGAATAAGTAGCAACTGAAGGTATCAGTTGGCCTAGGTAAATACAGAAGCATAAGAAAGAACCAGCAAGACATGGGACAAGGCGTGAGCCAGCCTCAGCGTCCATAACACCTCGCATAAAGGAGCTGCGAACAAAGCCTGCTCAGAAGCGCAAAGCTCTGCTTTCTTAGCTGGATGACCAAGACAGCATCGCGTGAGATCTTGCAAAGGTTAAGGGAAGTGAATTGCTTGAATTCAGAAACAGCAAGCTTGCCTCCACTCAAACACATGGACACATCTCTTTCGAGGTGGACCCTTACAGAAAGCTTATTCATGGGCATACATGCACAGAGCCAGGAGTGCAGCGAAGAAACCGCCGCAGTCTGGAACCTCACCGTGAAGGACATTAACAGAAGACATTTCACTTTGGTGCTCCAGCACTCGCACTTCTGCCAAGTAGTGCAGTCTTTACTACAGACTGTTCATCTTTTGTATCTATGGCAAACAGGAGAGGCGAAGTACAGACAGAGAGCTGCAGCAAGGTCTTTAAAAGAAGGGAAGGTGAGGCTTCCTTCCCAGCCACTGTAATTGTCAGGAAGCTTAGGAAGTGCAGGGAGAGCAGCAGCAAGACCTGGTCTCTCTACTAGCAACTCAGGAGAGAAGCATCTTTCTATATTGTGCAAATTGCAAATATGCGAGGTCTCATGACCCAAAAGCCCATCAGTTAATTCTCCAACTGGAAACACATTCCTTTTTTTAAGTCTGCCAAGCCTCTAAACAGGATTTCTTCCAAGCGTGTCTATTATACTCTTGCCTTAAGCACAACAGCTGAGAGACACTCTTCTACAAGACTGTCTTTGCAGAAGTTATTCCATGGTGATGGTATTTTTATATTTGAGCTGGGCTGGACTGAATTGGAACAGATGACCATGCCTTCTTAAGTATTTTGCAGAGCTGGCCAAAAAAAAAAAGTGAATAAACTCTTCCTTCATTTTCTATTCTCACCAAGATCTTGTAACAGTTCTAGAAGTAAGCAGACTATGAAATCTTTATTAAAAAAAAACCCAAAAAAGCGCAAAGCATCATTGTAACTTCACAAGCAATACCTGGAGTTGCAGGACAAGTAACAACAGACACGCTTTTACCAATATATCCTGTAAAGAACTCTTCTGAGCAGGAATAGCTTTGCTATCAGTAATAACCAGGTAAAAAACAATGGCTTACTTCCCCAGAGGAAGGAGAAAGCCCACTGCTGATCCCATGACATTTGAATCACCGTCTAAATATTCAGACCAACTAGGCAGCTTCTGCATCAGTTTGCTTCTAATGTTTTCCCCTTAAGTGTACAGCTAGCCTGGAACATATTCAGAGCAGAGAGGAATATTGATTTATGTAAAGTGGACGGACTTCCAGAAAGAATAGATAAAACTCCACCTGGACCACAGCTTGCCTCTATTACAAGTGTGAAAACACCAATCTGCCAATACCTTGACAAAATTAATGCAAACAGCAGGTTCTTCATGATTAGATGCAGCTTCAGAGACTGCACGCAGTACTGCCAGACATCAACTTCACCAAAGCAATGGGGAAATGGGAAGAGATGGACCACAAAACAAACAGAACAAAAAACCAGCTTTACAGAGAGTGTTGCATTTTTGAGGTGATGCCGAATTTTGCAAAAAGAAGAAATGGAGCAAAGAGAGGAAATAGAGAAAAAAAAAGAAAAAGCCAAGCATAAAAAATGGTTTAACAAGAAGGAAATGACTTCCTCCTGCAATTTTCCAAGGAGCAGCTCCTCCTTGTCAGGGGACTTGTTTTGGGCTGAGACCACCATTTGTCCATGCTCAGTCACTAACACTATGAACTAAGGTACCACTGCTAAACACCACCAAGATAATCAAGGAGCAGTGCTGTAGCACAGGACTTTCTGCCAGAAAAGACACGTAACCCTGGAGCACAGTAAGCATGCAAGTAATTTACATTGTCTTGGATGAACAGTAGGGCAAAGACTTTACTACAAAAGCTAACTGATACAGAGTTAACTACGGCATTCATACACTTTTTACCTGCAGTGCTGGGAACAGGAAAGAGTGCTGTAACGTTTAAAGCACTATCAGCTTTGCTTTTTAAAAAAAACAAAGAAACAAAAACCCCAAAACCAACCAACCAAATGACATGGCCCTTACCTGCTATCAAAAAAACTTCCTCTATCAAAAAAGACTTAAACCAGAAAAACACTGTAAATACAAATTTTTTGTTTGTTTTAGGATTTTTTGTTTCAGGAAAAAAAGGTGACAAATTGATTTGTCACTGGTGTTTACCCCAGTTTATCATGTTCATATAAAAATCTAGTTAAGAACAACAAAAATCCCTTGGGGAAAAAAACCTGTCCAAAGAGCAGAGACAGTATTTTTTGGTAAGCCACTGAAAAGAATCACTGCAACTCTTGTTCTTCAACAGCATTTTGTAGACTTATTTTTGCTTATACTTATCTTACCCCTTTTTTGTCC
>VYZV01014741.1:374852-390852 GCA_013401275.1 Pandion haliaetus | reverse complement strand
CTCCTGAAACCACACTGCCCACATGTAAAGTGCGAATGAGGTTTTAGGAGCAGCGAAGGCTCTGATGAGGTGTTAGAGGCTCCTGCTTGGCAGGCAAGCAAGTGGCACTGCAGGCTTACATAGCTCTTTCCCTGTTAACCTGATGACATTTTCACACTGTCAGTGCAACTAAACTGGGGGCTAAAAATAAACAACATAAATGTATGCCACATACCTATAGGTTATATTTGGGGGTGTCAGAAGGAGAAGCTTGTGGACTGCTACAGAGGCTGTTGGGAGAATCTGCTGCTGGTGAGAAAAGCAAACTGCTAGGTAGGATGGACTATATCGACCTGCTCCCTCGGTCAGGGGGATTGCAGACTGCAGGTGAAACTTGCTGGGTGCTGGCATGTGCCAGCAGTAGCTAGCCATGCAGGGTGGCATTGGTTGCCCCAAGTTAGGCATCCATGTTGGACGTCTAAGATGGAGCTACAGGCTCTCTTGCTAGTCAGCGGAGAGAAACAAGCACCTTCAACATGAAATTCCTCTCCTCCTGACTGGACTGGTCTTTGAGAAAGCATCAAGAAAACTAGGGGCACAGCCCAAATAAAAGAAGGAGCTTAACCCTGAGATAAAGCGTATGGAGACCTTTTGTGGGAGTGCTGACTCAAAGGGAGCTTGAACTCTGAAAGAAAAGACACTTTCCTCCAGCTGATCCCTCCCATGGGCAGGAAAGCAGGGCTTTGCATGGTTTCTGTAACTAATGTATGGGATGGGGAACGGGGGGGGGAGCATTTCTGGAGCACCTCGAGCATTTCTGGAACATCTTTGCCAGCTTCCTCCTCTCTGGAACAACCTGCAAATCTTCAAATTATGGAAACAATGTCCAGAGTGAGACTCAGCTTCTAGGAGGAGAAGTCCTAATTCTGGGATTCCTCTGGCACCAAGTGGGAACGGAAATTGAAAATGACCAAAAGATGCAAAACATGAGCCGAGACAGCTGGAGACTTTGCAAAAGGAGTTCATGCAACATCTGGAAGCTTCTAAGAGAGGTTTATAAGAGGTCACCTGCAGACAAGGATAAAAGGCTTCAGTGTCCAGAGAGAGTGCGAAATTCTCCTGGAAGATACCCAGTTTAAAATGGCAAGATGGATCAAAGAGGTGATCAGCAGCATGACAACCATGGAAAAGAATGTTTTCCAGAAAATAAGAGGCACAAGAAAAGCTTTGGCCAATTTACAAGCCAAGATGAACCACAGCAAAGAGTTAAGAAACTGAAAAAATCACTCAGAAAAGGAAATCAAAGGTTTGCAGGTCACCACAGGAAAAAACAGCCTCCTGCTGTAGACAAGGGCTAGCCAGAACACCGCCTGCTACCAAACACTCGCCACAATTTTCAGTCTGCAGGAGGAAGGAATCGGACCGTCTGTCCCAGCTGAATCAGTGCAAAAGCCATGGTCTTTGAGGAGAATACTTCTGGGAGGTTTATTCAACTCAGTTCATAACCACAGCGTAAGGGAACGGCTCTGAAATAGGGTGCCTAGGAGCCACCTTGGTGGGTTCAGCTCTTACAGCAGTGTGTACTTGCCTTCAGGAGAAAAGACTGTATTATCTAGGCTGGCTGTATGACTAGAATCAACCATCAAATTAGAGAGGGCTGGTCAGCCATGTGCTACAAAGCAGGGGATAAAGAGAATTCAGCTGAAGGAACTGGATAATTTTGGTTGAATAACAAGGTATTACTGAAGACTTCCAGGGTAAATTGGGCATTGACGTATTACTAGATTTTCAGTTATGGGATGACCTGATTGAGACCACGGGAAAAAATGAAACAAGAGCACATGAAAACCTGAGCTGGGTCAGAAAAAAGGTCCAGCTGTCCCAGACTCCAGCAGGAGATGCCTCGGGAGGAGCAGACGAACAGAGCCTGCACGTAATGAAAGCTCCCCAGGCCAGCCTCCCAGGCCCTGGTGGCCCGCGGTGCAGAGACTTCCTGAGCCAGAAACGTTATCTTTGTGTTTAATGGGAAGCCAAAGATGCCGTGAGAGGCAGAGGAACTTGCCAAGGTGCTTAAATCATGGGCTGCAGCAGAGCATTGGGCCAGGAAGCAGACATTGGTGAGAAGTTGGTCAGTCACCGGGAGTCCTGTCAGCACAGCTCTGTGGCTAACACAGAGAGAAGAAAAGAGAACTTTCTATTTCAGAGAGTGTCACAGGTACCAAATGTATGTAAAACGAGAGAGACAGAGGCCATGCAAAAACGCAGCTGAGTTCAGAAGCAGAAATAAAATAACCTGACTGTGGGAAGGTGGTGGGCCAACACAAGACACAACGTGCAACAAAGCCTTCGCAGTGTTGCAAAATGGGGAAATGGGCATAGATCCAGTTTGGGGGGGCAGAGTCAGGACCACATTTTTGTGCAAGACTGTTACAAAAACCATACAAGGGGGACATTGGTCACAGGGGCACTCCTAGGCCATATGAAATGGCTGATAGTAACAGAGGTGGCCCAAAGTCTACCAGACCAGCCAAGCTAGACTGGCACTTGGGCTAATGGTGGCTGAGCTAATCAGCTTGAAATGGATAGTAGCGACAGGAGAGTGCAGACACTTCCAAACCTGGGAAAGTCAGATTGGTGAAACAGGGGCATTGGAGCAAAAGGTCAGGCGTGATGTTGTCCTCAGTGCCCCGTGGCTGTAACTGTGTGATAAACACCAGGAACTGTGCCTTACCCCGTCTGTTTGGAAATTCCCTTTAAAGGCATATTTCAAGTGAAGCAAACTATTTGCAGGTACCTGGTCTGCAATGAAGTGCTGTCCTGCCTCCCAACAGGTCAGTCAGATCTTGTGGATGTGAAACAGAAATGATCCCCATCTGTCTGCTGGATGTTTTCCAGGAGCAGCAACCAGGCACAAGTAGAACAACCTTCCCCTAAGTCCCCCCTCTGAAGTCAGTGGAAAGAAGCTGTGTCTGTGAGTGAAGATACCTTGCATGATACCATTGAGTTCAGTTTAGTCATTGACAGATCTGAAAGCTGTATATAGACAGGCAGAAGCAGACCTGAAAGATGTGGAAAATTGCTTTCTCAGCGAAGCCCTATCTGGCAATTTAGTGATGGTCAGGGGCTTATGTAATGCACCAGTTACACTGGAGAGGCTGGTGGGGAAGGTATGTGGACCGTACCCAGAGGAGGCCTTGGGTGGCCTCAGCCTTTCAGGAGGTCTGTTGTGCTTAGGCTATTTATGGGTGCATGCCAAGACCTTTGAACAAGAAGTGGTAGGTGCAGTTACACATAGCTTGTGATAAGTTCAAGGCTCACAGTCTGTAACTGGTCCCAAAGGAAAGGGAGTTGTTCCAAAAGCAGGTAACTTAAGTCTGCCACACAACTGGTAATGGGGAATTTCCACTGAAAAAAAACCAAAACTGAGACTGCATGGAGCTGGCCTGCTCCCCAGCCATTCGTGGAGGTGCAGGTCAGTAGGACTCTGCTCCTATTACAGAAGGTTTGTTTGTAGATTTGCTAACATTGCAAAACCTTGCATAGGCAAGGTGACAGAGGGAGAGCATTTCAGTGGCCAACAGAATGAGATTTAGCAGTTTCAACTAGTGCAATTCTTGCCAGTGGTTAAATTTACTGATAAGTTTTGTTGGTATTTGCACAGGAGGAACACTATAGTAAGGGTAGGCCGTGCACCCCTGCAATAGCTCACTCTGTGGGCCTAGGAATGCCAAACGCAATTTGCCCAAGTATTAAGGAAAATGGCAATTTTCAACTGCACAGTTAACTACATGTCTGGGCATAAATGGCGTAGTGGTGATGCCTGGTCCAGGCAGCACCTTTGGGGCTCAGTGCAAACAATGTCATGGATGCAAAATGGAAGACTTGATTCTTCAAGGGGATGAATGCAGAAAAGGAGATGCATGTTTCCTCTCTTACAACTTGCAGATGTGCAAATGCTTCTAGTTCACCCAGGAGAACTGAGGAAGGGCAATGCCAGGGAGGGAGTGTGAGCTCCTGAAACAGTCCACGCCTGAAGGTGCATCAGAGAAAGGATCCCAGTAGGATACAACGAGAAAATGAGCTGGGAAACTCAACTGTCCTAGAATGAGGTATACCTTTGGAGTACAATGAAGTGTATCTTCAGAGTACCAAGGGAAAAGCATTCTGGTCATGGTAAGAAAGTTTGGAGTTGAAGGTGAAATGCTGTGTAAAAGTTATAGTGCATGGAAACAACCCGTAGAGCACCTTGTTAGGTGATGTTGGGAGCAGGAAGTTCTGAGATTATTATTTTAAAACTGGCAAATGTTTTGAACCATGCTGGTTTTCTATACATTTCCAAAAAGCCTTAGCTAAGCTAAGGGGAAAATCCGATTGGGTAAGATTCAGGAAGGATGTAGAAAATGTGTGCAGGAGATGAATGCCCCTATTGCAAATAACGGTCCCACAGAAATACAGAGAGACACCACGAAATAATATCTGACAGAGTCATTTCATTACTGGGCTGCATTGCCTGATGTTCTTGGGTTTCTGTCTGAAGCAGATTCTGAGAGCTGCAGACTATTTCACAAAATGCCCCGAAGCTTGTCTGTTAGGACACTAGTGCCAGATGTCCAAGTGAAAGACGTCCTCTCCCTCCAAGTCCTAGGAGGTATGGGAAGATTGCACAAAGCTCAAGGGAGAAACTCTGAATCCAGAACATTTCAGCAGATCTGTGAGGTGGTTGGGATCCCTAAAACATCTCCATGTGACCACAGCCTGAAGGGTTGGTGGGATGTTTTTTTGCAGACTCTTCCAGTCAACTGGTTTGCTCCTCAGAACTGCATCAAGTGGTAACACCCAGCATATTCTAGTCTTTTTGAAGGCCTCAGGAGTAGCAAAGCACTTCCTCACCATTTTGGTGAAAACCTAAGGACTCCAGCATGCTTTTTTATGGAGTTTTGGGAGAAGAACAAAGGGGTTTGGATCATGCATAGAAGCACATGTTCTTTTTTTTTTTTTTTAAGTGGAAATCTGGAAAACTTTACAGTCTTAGAAAAAATAGTGGGAATCTTAAAAAGGATAAACCTAGACCAACGCTGTAGGACTTGCTGTGCAAGGGCATACAGTACTGACCTGGATATTTATGGTGGTATACAGAGTACAGTGGGGTCCTGAAAAAAAATTGCATGCTATCACGAGGCCCATTAGAAAATGTACTAGGGAAAAACATATTGGCAAAACAAAACTTCAGGGTTTTGTTCTTCCTCTGCTCTTCCCTCACTGCAAATGTAGTTGTGAAAAGCCGAGGCTGGAGAAGTTGAAGCACAAATCCCCTTCCTCCCTGCTAGCACCAAATGGGCAGAGATTTGCAGGCAGGCTGCAGGCACACTAGATGCACCTTGAGAGCGCTCTGCGAGTGGCTGCCTGGAAGGGAGTCAAGGAGCCATAAACTATGAGAAAAGGGAGTACAAATGTTTTGGATTCTAGATAGAAAAATGCCTTACTGAAGCGTACTGTGTAATTACAGGTAAGTACGAATGTGTCATTCATCACTTCTTAAATGATTTTCCCTCATTCTCTGTGTGGTGGGTTCATTAGAGCCTTGTCATTTTGAGCTCCTTCAGGATAAAGGGGGTGGCTGAGAGGGCAGATGTGGGAAGGGGGCTGAGTCCTCCTAAATCCAAGGGTGCAGGACAGATGAGACAGTTGCCCTCTTCTATGAAACAGTAACCACCCCATCCCAGAGACTTGGCTGTGGACAGGTAAGTGCAGAGAAGCTGAGAGAGAAGGCAGAGAAAAAGCCCAGTGAGCATTTTTGGGTATAAGCACTACTTGGAGTGGGCTGGCTCTGAGCAAAGACCCAGGCTGCTGTTGGACAAATTCTCCTGGGTTCAGGGAAGAAGACTCAGGGGTTTTTATGAACAAAGACTCTAGTGAGAGAGCCTCAAAATTCATAATCGGTTTCTCCTCAGAGCTGGGATAATCTTCGACAACCCACATTTTTGTTGACCTTTTGGGACAGAAGACAGAATAGTGTTTTCTCTGTCTCTTTCATCATAGACCACCTACTTAAAATTGTCCTCAGGCCATCCTGCCTGTCCTCTTGCTACACAAGGGTGCATAAGGGCATACAGGGTCTGGAAGTGTTGAGTTTTTTAGTTAGAAGGACAGGGGAGAAATCGGGGGATCTGTTAGTGACTGTCTGCTTCTGCCACCACCCCAGGAGTATGCAAGTCGGGAGAAGTCCTCTGCATTGTATAAGGAAACAGCACTGGACAGGCAAGTGCTGACCTAGGACTGGTACCAACTGCAGTCAAGCCCCAGGCCATAAGCAGGACAGTACAGAGCTCAGCACAGACACTCAAGAAAAAGGACAGGCACGTTTGATGAGCGCTAAAAACCTGTTGTCCTGGAGGGAAGGGTAAGACAGAACATCTTAGCTTGTCAGGAAGTATCCAGGATACCTCTGGACCTTGTACCAACTAGGAAATACCCCCCCAACCATTGTGCCTGAATTCCCTCCCCCTTCCGGGGTGCCCTTTGTTCCCGGACCAGATGGCAGGGTTGGTCGCTGGTGCTGGCAGTGCTCCCTGGGGTGTGCAGTGCCACGGGGAGCTACCCTACGGTGCACAGGGCTCTGAAGCTCTTGCAAATACCGCTTGGCAGGAGTCACTTGCCTCCAGTGTTACTCATCTCCCCTTTGTTTTACCAGGCTGCTGCTGCTGCAGCCCAGGCTTGAGCACCGGCTCTGTGCAGTGCCTGGCTGCACGCGAGCAGTGGTGGTGGCAGGCCTGGCAAGCCTCCCTTCTTCACAGGGAGACTCTCCTCCCCTCGGAGGAGCAGGTTTCCAGACAGCTCCCTTTTATGAGGATGGATTTCAGCAAGACTCTAAAAACCAGCCTCGTTTAACTTGTCTCCTAGTCTTGTCCTCTGTGTCCTGCTGGGGAGGTATCGCATGACCCCCTTTAAGCTGTCGGCAGCCAGGCTTTCAACGTGGCAAGGGGGCCGGGCAGCGTCTGGGCAAATGTTTTCTTTCTGCGGTCAGAAAGCAGGGCTGGGCAAAGGCGCTGTGCCCGAGGCACATCCTGACAATGAGCCCCTGCCCACCCAGGCCACGCTGGGTCCCGATCTCCCACGTTGATGGCAGGGACAGCGAGGGTGGCAGCAACTTTGGGTCTTCCCCAGGGGCAGCAATTTTCCCTCGGGAGCAGCAGGGACCCTCGCGCTGGTGGGGAGGAGTCCTCCCTGGTGGGGAGGAACGCGGGGGAGCCAGAAAGAGAGCCCGGGGTGCGTCGCCGGGATGGGGACACGCTTGTGCCACCCACACAGCTCACTTCTGAGGCACGTTGGCACCCGCTGTCTCCGGCAGTTTGGCTCAGCGTTGACGCCCTGCTAAAAGGCGGTGGGTAGCTTGTGCATCTCAGCGTGATCACTGGGGACCCCTGCGCTCAGGCAGGCATTGCTGAGGTTGCAGTTGCATCATTCTCTGCCCCCCACATGTACCCATCCCACAACTGTGAAGGTCCAAATCATCTTTTCATAAAAATACCTTACATCCCAGGCCCCAGGCACAAACCTGCTATGCCTGCTGGTGGCCTTCAGAAAAAGCAGAGAATTAAATCACCGAACCCAAGGCCACGCTTCAGCATGTACCCATTAAAGCTCATGAATTTATATCGGAGTTGGAAAATGTCTGTGGTATGGAAATGTCAGTGTTTTGTTTTATTGTCCTTTACTTCCTTTGCTGTCCTGAACAAGGTGCGAAGAGGAAGCAATAGGTCAGAGGGTTGCAGGACTCCTGGAAGCGAGCAGGTGAGGTGTGACGTCCAAGCCAGGGAAAGCAGTGGGTGCTGCTCATCACACCTCCTCACAGCAGCTCCCCGCAAATCTCTTCTGCTGTGAGGAGAGGAAGGCGTGCAGACATTTCACTACTTCCCTTGACCTTTACTCTGCGACTTTTCTAAAACAGCCATGGCCAAAGTTCAGGCCATGGAGCTCTGCACAGTGGTCCAGGCCTTTGCAAGGAGGTCTCGCTTGTGGACTTTGCCATATGGCACAAGCCCCTCTTTAAAACCCCCAGTGTGTGAAGACTCTCAGTCTTGAGCAAGGTAATAAGGCTTTGATCAAAACGGTGCTCCCTGAAGAGCAGAAGCACGGTGAGGTACAAATACCTGTATCTGCCCTGCGAGCTGAGCTGAGATGGTGGGAGCTCAGCTGGGCAAGCAGTCAGGCAAGCAGGACCGCTACCGCATCCCCGTTCCCCAGCACCACAAACCTAATGGCAAAGAAGACAAGAAAGCTTGAATTTTTTTATCACTTTCCCATTTTGCAGATTAATATTATAATTCATGTTCTTTTTTTGGTTTTAAACACCTTTTCTGAGTGTAGCCAAAAACATTTAGAGGAGTTTCCCAAGGCATCTGTACACCAGGGAGCCCTCTGGGGTTTGGCTGTTCCTGGCTCTGCAGGAGAGGGACAGGAGCTGGACGCCAGCACGGGTGTAATGGCAAGTGCCTGCAGTGGGACAGCACATCTCCTTCAAGTCTCCATCTTCTGTGGGGCCGAAACAGAGCAAAGTGGCACCAGTCCATCCGCTCCCAGGAATACTACCCTCAACAGTTGCTTTTTTAGCCTGCTTTCTGGGGTTGTCGACTGGAAGAGTTTCCTCAAAGCACTTGGATGCATTTCCATGTGGCAAAGTCCATGCCAGCAGTCTTGAGATCCTACTAGCACCAGCAATGGATACCAGAATCAGGCAAATTTCAGTTCTGTATCTCCATGCCTGTAGAGTTCAGACCAGCTGAGAAGTGGAGACTTTCTCACCAGAGGGAGGAAAAAAGACCCCTAGATGCCGTTGTGACATTAATCACCCTGCTTATGCCACTGTCTGGCAGCTGAAACCCTGGCAATGCGAGAGCTGGTGGCAGTTTCCAGCCTGGTCCTGCATGCAACATGGTGCTTTAGGGACCTATAATCAAAGTTTTGATTATTAGGGTAAAATTGGTCATAAAGAGGAAATAGAATGAAGTAAAATGAAAGTGCAGCTATCAGCTTCCCTTGAGTTTAACTTGATCTATTTTAATTTAAATGGAAAACGTCACATAACTTACCTATAACGCTTTAAAGCACTAGTCAGGAAGATATTGCCAACACTAGATAGTGGCACATTTTAGCGGTAGTATGAGGGTCATAAAGCTGTTTAATACGCATGAAAAATCAAACCTCAAATGCTCTGCTAAGAAAAACATTTGGGCCTCATCAAGAAAGTACAGAGCTAGGGGCAGGAAGAAACGCACACTGCCTAGCAAAGCGTCTCATTGTGTACCTTGGCATCTTTTTATCTGTTTCTGAAAGTTTCAAATGGCAAGAATAGAAAACATCCATCTCAAAGGTGCTGTGAGGCAAGTTTGTGCACGTGAAGCATTTCAAAACCCCCAGGAGCCTTGCTCAGCCGTCATACAGTGACCTCGGGCAGGGGGTGAACGAGATTTGCTCCTGATGTCCCTTCATCAAAATGACCGGTGGAGCTTCACTCAAGTGCAATGTGCGCTGTGGTCCCCGAGAGTAAAAGCTCTTGAGCCGATGGGCTTCTCCAAGATTGTTTTTATGTTCATGACAGATTGCAAGTGGAATAAAATTTCCCCCTCTGGGCGAAGGCTTTGGAGAGGTGCACGGGGTTCATGCCTCGGGAAATGCCCCCTCACGCAGAGCTGGTGCCCAGCTGACGCAGAGGGTCCCCGCGTCCTTGTGCCACAGCCCTGGGAAGGCAAACCTCTTCCAGCTCCCAACGGCGTGCTTGAGTTGCCACTTGATGTGGAGAGCGCCGAGGACGGTGCAGAGCGAGCTGCTTCGATGGCCTGGCATCGATATCAAAGCCAGGTATACGGCCTTATTTCCCACTCAAGGCAGCTGCAGGACGGCGCCTCTTTCCTCTGGAGGGGGAAGCTTGTGCACGGGGCAGGAAGCCATCATGGAACAGCCAGTTCAGGAAGGGGCCGGGGCCAAGATTTTGTTTTTAACCTGTTTCTTGTTTATTTAAGCCTTTGAGGAAGACGAATAAAAGCAGCCACTGACAGAGGCCGGCTGTGTTGCAATCGGAGCTGCGCGCGCTGGCTGGGTCCTGGTGGCAAAGGCAGCCTGTGTGATGGCAGAAACCACCTCTCTGGTCGTTCGTCAGCCTCGCAGACCCACCAGCATCTTGCGAAGAAGCCAGGGCGCTCAAAGCAGGTATCCTGAGCACATCTGCATCAAGCCAGCTGTGGCTATTCGATGATGCTGCTTTAGCTGGCCGCAGGAGACTTGTGCTGCCTGCCAGGCAGTGGTTCGAGATCAGGGCTTTGAAGCTGCCCACTTCTCCACTGAAGGAGGAATTAGAGGCATGGATATTTTTTTCCTGGTTATTTTGGGCAGAACAGGTAAAAGTAACTTGTTCCCCATTGCAGAGAGGCATCGGTCCCAGATGGGTTTGCCCCTGGGGCTGATCAAGCCCTCGCCTCTGCTGCCTGGTAGTGTTGCCCATACCGCAGGTCTTGCTGCCTCCTGCCCTGAAAGGGGCCATCTTACAGACTTCCTGGCCCTCTGTGCAGCACCGAGAGACGCAGCACTGCCACGTATTTGATGCTGCGCATGGGATGGAGACAGATTTGCCATGGTCAGCCATTTTTGTTGCTGTTCACATTTGCCCCGCACTGTTCATGCTCCCCACTTCGGGCTCCTGGTTTTGCTAAGGGCAAATTCCCACTCCATTAAAGCAATGCTCGCCAGCGAGTCCAGTGGCCCAGATATGGGCTGTGAGGGAATGTCCGCCTCCTCTCCCCTATCTGAACTGGCTGGCACCTCCCCTGGCTGCGATCCCGCAGTGCACTTGTTTAGGAGTGTACTGGTTTGGTCCCACAGTGCACTGGTTTGGGAGCGCACTGGTTTGGGAACCCCCAGCTGTTCCCACTGGGTGCTACAGGAGGTCCCAGCTGCATGGGGCTGGCAGCTGGACCCAGGACTGGGATCACTGGGCTTGAATTTGAAGCAGAATTTGGCTGTAGAGCTGGGAGATGAACACAGTTTCCTGTTGCAGAAAATGTAGGTTAGGTAGCGGTATCTTCTTAGGTTGGTTTTAAAGGGCAGAAGATTAATGCCTTTTTGAAGTTATCCCAATTTTTAAAAAGGTAAATAAGATGTAAAAATTGGATTAAGTGAGAGCATGACCATGGGGAGGGTCTGACTGGGGGCTGGGGTCGGAGTATGACACATGGAATGAAGTGAGAGCATCATGGATTTGGATCCTCTAACTTTCATCAGTAGGAGCTACCTTCTCCTGTTAATCTTATTTTAAAAGGACCTGTAAGGGACTTTTGGTTTAACCCATATGGGCCTGTGCATTTCAAAGAGCTCTAAGCCAATGTTAGGATGGATTTCTGAAATGCCCTGTCCCCTTAAGAGAATAGATGGATGTGCCCTAATCTATTTGTAATTCTCCTTCCAAGTTTGCTTAAAAAGTAAATGAAGACATTACAAAAATTCAGCTGACCAAAAAAACCAGCTCTGGCCAGTCATTTCAGGCTAAGCTAATGCAATTATCATTCTTATCCATATTGTCATGCAGTTAGTCCTGCTGAGCCTCGTGCTCAACTGTCCTGATTTTTCATCATAAATTCTCTTTGTTCCTCTTCAAGTATTACTCCTGATTAAGGGCTGCGATTTGAGAAACTTAATGTCAGATTTTAAAGTGACAGTTGATTTTTCTTTCAGCAAGTTTGTTGTGTATGGATAAGCTTTTACATTGCATTGACATATTTTTGACTCCTTTTTACTTTTTAGTTTCCTTTGTAGACACTCTTCTTAATTTATCTGAAAAGACTGTAGAGCTTGTGCTCTCAGAGGGGGTAATAAACGCTCTTGCAGGTGTTACTGTGCGTGGGGGGAAGATGTGAAATGGAAGCAGGCACCAGGAATGCAAATTCCAGCTGCAATTTGGGTCACATGTCCAAAGGGAATTCTAATTCCTCACATGATTTCTCACACAGCAGGACACAGGAGCAGAGGGATTGCTGCCTTGGACTGGGCTCCCAGCTCATCTACTCCTCTGTCTTGTCTCTGAAAGTACCCAATTGCCAAGTGCTGTAAAGCCAGAATGAGAAACGCCGGAATGGCCAATCATAACTTGCCTATAGGAAAATATTTTCCTAACCCCAAGCATTTATCACTTGGCATGTCCCCTGAAGAGCCCTGGTTTATATCCTTTCCGCATGATTATCTCAAATGAGGCAACCCTGGAGATATCCACAACCTTTATAAATGCCTATGCATTTTTTTCAGACCTCCTGAACTCTTCGTCTCAGCAATCGCCCATGACAGTGAATCCCAATCTTGCAATGCACTGCTGAACACATCCCCATTCCTCTGGCCATTCACTGCTCATTTTTTAAATCAAATCAAACATTCCCATTCCCTTCTACTGAACAGTAACCTGGACTTTCTTATGCCAGCCTCCCTTGGGCTTTGCCCTCTGCTCTCTGTATCAGTCAGTCAGTACCATATTTATTAATATTCCCTTCCACCCCCTGGTCCACCTTCACACAAGAGCATTCTCATCATCTGGAGCAGGACCCTCTTTGGCCCTTGAGGCACAAAACTGCCTGCCCTCCTGGACATCCCTCTCCCAGCTTTACTGGTGGCTCACCAGGACTGCAGATATATGGTATGAATTATTTTGAGGTCTGGGCACAGGGAGTCGCACTACAGATAGAACCGTGCCGAAATCAGGAGCTGTCTCAGCCGAGTTACTAAAAAGAATTGCACTTGTTACCCTGATCCGGGCCAAGACCTACATCAAGGACCTCAGCCAGGGTCTGGCAGCTCCTTCCTGCAACTTCTATTTCACCCCAGCAAGGCCAGACCAGCCCCCTCACCTTCCCTGTGCCACTGAGGCCATTGACCTGCCCATGCCAGGACTGCTAACACAGCTGCACAGGGCCTCACTTGCACCAGAGACCTCATTTTGCAGTAGAAAAATGTAGCCCGAGACTCCCTGGTTATGAACCACAGTGTGAGCAGTAGGCAGTCTGCTCTTGACTGCATTGGCTGATGGAACAGGTGTAAAAAGAGGAGCCAGAGTAGGAGAGAGATTTTAAGAGCAATTACAGCTATCAGAGAGACAAAAAAAAAATCTAGTACAGACATGGCATGTGAAGAGCAATGGGAGTGAGGGTTCGGTTGGCAGCATCCCTTTGAAGGTACCTGTGAGTGCGAAAGCAGATGATTCACATGTCCCCAGTTCAGCTTTGGGCTGTAGCTGCCCAGAGGAGATCTCCTGGGCCCTAGACACCATGCAAAGCTGGCAGGGAGCTGCCAGAAAAGACCACTGTCACTGCAGAGGAGGCCCTCTTGTTACCCATTTAGGCTGCTTATGGATGCATGAGACAAAAGGTTGTTTTTCCTTTTGCCTTGTAGTTTAAGCTCAAGGTTTGATACTCCCAGAGCAGTGAATGTCCAAGGGCACGACTCCCTGTGACTGTGCCCATGTAAAGTGGCCTGTGCTGGCAGGAGGCGGATGACAGTCAGAGATACCACTGACATCATTTAAAGGCTGGGTGAACATACTGCAGCTGGAAAAACACTAAAAAATGTCATTTATACACCTTGTACAATCAACTGCACTATAGGCAGTGCTCATAGGGATGCTTGCTTTTTGAGTTATTCAAGACATCCCATTATAGAACCCCATTTTCAGTCAACTAAAGCTTTGCCAAACATTCTGAGGTGATTTTTTCCATGCTGTGTGGCTGCCTCTGACTTCTTTGAGGGAAAGATCCAGCCAAATGGGCTTGGCCAATGCCTGGCACCAAGTGCAAGAGGCAGGGGCAGAAGCAGCTGTTTTGCACCACGTGAAGCACTTCTGGTGACCTTTCTACTGAACGGCTCGAGCATGCCCCTGCTTTGGAGCAGGGATTTGAAATTTGGCAAGAGGGCCAGATGTTGTGTCAGGGATTTGCCATGGGTCTTTCCATCACCTCCCATCCGGGAAAGCCTCCGTGTCCCCATCACCTCCCGCTTGGCTGCGGCACCTCCCTGCTGCTGCCAGTCCCTGTGTTGTCTGAGGTGTCTGACCTCAGCCTGGTGCCTCTCAGTCTTACAGCCCCACTAATGAGCCACAGGGCTGTGAGACCGCTGGATTTCTGTCTTTTTGTGACTTGGAAAACTACATCCAGAAAGTTGTGTTAAAAATGATTACAGACGCACAGTGAAATATTGAGAGTTTTAGAAGTGCCAGGATTGAAGTGACCTGTGCAAATTCACTTTCCAAAGCTGGTTTAAAAGAGATATCTATTGCTACTTTCTTCATCCTACACAGATGGCCTTCCCATCTGAAGTTTCATGTAGTTTTGTTACAGTGTATTGATAGCTCCCCAACTTTTGTTGCTTTTTTCAACTTAGCTTGAACTGGCAGTGTTTGAGATCAGTTGTTGTTTCGCAAATGTTACTGTTGCTGTGTATCCTAAAAGCAATGCTCTTGCATCTTGTGCAGTATTGACATGAAAGACATGTTTAGGACAGAGACCCAACTTCTGCCATTAGCCCACCAACTTTTGTCCGGATGCCTGTGAACCCATGGGCTGACGCAGGTGGGCCTCAGCTCTGTGATGCCCTGAATGACAGGATGGCACAGGATGGTCAGTGTGTTTTCAGCCACATGGACCGACCCCATCGTAATCGTTTCTGTCTGTTGTCTGATTGTTGCCTGTACCAGCACCCTTGTCACCTGATATTTATAAAGAAACTGGTCCAAGGGTTTTCATAGTAACAGTGCTAAATGAGCAGGCAACTGAAGTTTAAATTTCCTTCAGCATAGTATTTCTAATATATAGCTATTAATGCCTCTACAAGCAGAGGACATACGCATGAGGGCATGAATGATCTTATCGTAAAGGCACTTGCCCGGTCTCAGATGGCAGGAGTACAGCTCCTAGCTCTGCCACAGACTGCCCATATGACCTTGAACAGGCCTCAACCCAGCTCACTGGGCATATTTAGGGATGCATGTCCTGTTGGCATTACTTGGAGGTAAGCACCTGAGTACTCTGGTAGATCTGCTACACTGACAGTCCTCAAGAGAACCTAAGCTTACAGAAGTCAATTGCTCTGTGCCTCAGTTCCTCATTTTAAAATGGCAATACAAGCATCTCTTGGTCTTTCTAGGGTAACCTTATCAGGCTGTTGAACAATCTTACCTTGACGTCCTGCATCGCAACATCACAGAGACAGAGAGAAAGTGCTGTCATGCCCCACGTCCTCTTCCGGCAGGTCCCTGTCTGCAGGTTTTCCAAACATGGGTGCACCCAGCCTATTCCTTCAGCCAGTCCATGGATCCCATGTTGTGCATGGCTTTGCTTTGCAGTATAAGGCTTGCCAATGTGACGCCCATTTACAAGAAGAATCAGAGGGAGGATCTGGGAAACTACAGGCCTGTCAGCCTGACCTCAGTACTGGGGAAGATTATGGAGTGGTTCATCTTGAGTGTGTTCACACGGCAGGTGCAGGACAACCGGGGATCAGGCCCAGCCAGCATGGGTTCATGAAAGGCAGGTCCTGCTTGACCAATCTCATATCCTTCTACGACCAGGTGACCCACCTAGTGGATACGGGGAAGGCTGTGGATGTTGTCTACCTGGACTTCAGTAAGCCCTTTGACACTGTCTTTCATGGCATACTCCTCAAGAAGCTGGTGGCACATGGCTTAGACAAGTGTACTCTTCGCTGGGTAAAAAACTGGCTGGATGGCCGAGCCCAGAGGGTTGTGGGGAATGGAGTTAAATCCAGTTGGCGGCGGGTCACACATGGTGTTCCCCAGGGCTCAGTACTGGGGCCAGTTCTCTTTAATGTCTTTATCAAGGATCCAGGCGAGGGGATTGAGTGCACCCTCAGGAAGTTTGCGGATGACACCAAGTTGGGAGGGAGGGTTGATCTGCTCGAGGGTAGGAAGGCTCCACAGAGGGATCTGGACAGGCTGGATCTTTGGGCCGAGGCCAATTGTATGAGGTTCAACAAG
>VYZV01014741.1:334606-374589 GCA_013401275.1 Pandion haliaetus | reverse complement strand
GCTGAGGGGAGACCTTCTCGCTCTCTGCAATTACCTGAAAGGAGGTTGTAGTGAGGTGGGTGCTGGTCTCTTCTGTCAGATGGCTGGTGATAGGATGAGAGGAAATGGCCTCGAGTTGCGGCAGGGGAGGGTTAGATTGGATATTAGGAAAAATTTCTTTACTGAAAGTGTGGTTAGGCATCGGAACAGGCTGCCCATGGAAGTGATGGAGTCAACATCCCTGGAGGTGTTCAAAAAGCATGTAGACAAGGCACTTCATGACATGGTTTAGTGGGCATTGTTGATGGTTGGACTGGATGATCTTAAAGGTCTTTTCCAACCTAAATGATTCTATGATTCTATCTTAGGCCACCATTACTCTGTGTGGCAGAGACCGTGATGTCCTAGCACGAGCTTTCTCTCATTTTCTTTCTCTCATCACCTGGGTGGGTTCTGCCTCTTCCGACCTAGCTGGTGCCCTGCATATCCTATCAGGCTGGTGGCTGAGGTCTGTTGCTTTGCTCTTCTTACATTGTGGGACTTTCTACAGAACAAGAAAGGGCCTGGAGAGAAGGTGGAGCCTTCCCATGGGACAAGTCCACAGCTGCAGAACGAGATCTTCTGGAATTAAGGACCATTACCAGTTGGGACAGCTCGTGGATGCAGTGAGCTGGGATAAGCTAGAATGGGATAGAAGAGGGCCCTGTTTGAACACAGGTCCTAAGGAATGGATAATAAGAAATTAATACTAGGAAACACAGAGGAACTCAGGCAGGGGGGAGTGACCCCACAGGACAGTTGCAACAACTGCATCTTTGAGTCTACCATGCTTGTTAGAAGATTATGCTTTCAGTCTTGTTCCTTTAATACAGTTTTCCTTTTATTTAGTGTACAACCCCATGGGTCTCACAGTTATTACCCATGGATGCCCAAGGGATTTGTGCAGGTGAGGTGCTTAACTCTCTTAGGTGTAGTCAGTTTTGTGGGTAAAACTGATGTGAAGTGAGCACTGTTTGCAGCTAATTAAAATGCCACACTTTAAAATATATTTTGCTAATTACTAATATTTAACAGCACTATTTTAACTGCAATTTCCATGTTCCATGGGGTTTTGAACTCTTTTAAATTCCCACTGAGTCTCTTGGCACCATTTAGCGTATCAAAATGACCATGAATTTAAAAAACCTTAGTCATTTTACTTCTTTAGGAACTAATGCTAGCAGTAACTGGAAAAAATTTTGCTGCAGGAAAAATATGACCAAATTCAGGCCCTTTCCCCCTTTTTTCTCCCCAAAAGGCAATTATGCTCTAGTGCTGACCGACCCAGAGGAGCACAGAAGCTGCTCTGCACACAAGCTGCGTTTGCTCTGCCAGGAGGAGGATGCACAGAGCCGTGTTTCCCTTACAAACAACACTGTTGTCCCATAAAGCTGGGCAGTGAGCTAGTGCTAAATAGCATTCTCTTGGCCTTAAAATGAGTCAGTATCTGTCAAAAATGGTAGCTTGATCTTTTAACTCCCACTCTGGGCATTGGCTGCTGAAATGAAGCTACTACCCCTGTGCAACATCAGACACCAAACCACTGGCAGAATGAGCGCTAGACCCCAAGTGTGTTGTTTCCCAGGTTCCTGCTCTGCTTAACAGACTGCACTGCTTGCCCCTGTAAGACAGAAATGTCCTTTAAAAAGGATGAAAAAGAGGGGGTGGAATGTGAGACTTCTGTTTGGAATAAGGCAGAGTGCATTTGCAGTGACCTCACATCATCGCAGCAATCCAAACACACAAATAACATCACTATGTGAATTTGCAAGAAAAATTGCAGTTATTTAGCAATAAAATCTCCAAAACAGCCTCCAACAGTCACTCTGAAAAATGACGTAAACATTCAACACAAGAACAATCAAAAATACATCAGTTGTTATTTTTTTTAACTGAAAGGGAAGATTCGCATCCTTTCACTGAACCCATGTCTACACAGATCAATGTCAGCTCTTATCCATTTGCTACTTTTAACTATTTGCATTTATTCCTGTTACTTGGGTCTTAGTCACCTAGCCATTGTGATAGCTTTGTTCTACATGCTTTGATGAAACTAAATTCTGGGTCTTTCTTGGGAGAACAGGACACATCATTTTCTGGTCCTCTTGTAAATCCAGCATCCTATACCTGGCTCTGCACACAGCCCTCCCTGGCAGCCCCCCTCTCTCTCCCTCTTCACAATGAGAGGGCAGCCAGAAGACTTACCACCCTGCCTCCACCGCCGGATTGCTTGTCGACCCTGTGCACATCATGTAAATTTTCCTTGCCTTTTAGAGCCACGAAGCCACATCAGTCCTGGTGGGATGAGCCTAGCAGCACGGATTTGTTCTTCTGCGTTTGCTTTCCCCACTTGTAAACTGAGCATCATAATACTTGCCTAGATCAAAGGGGGTACGGGGAGATTAAATAATTAATGTGTGTAAAGCACTTTGAAAGATGAAAGATGCTATATAAGTACAAAGTATTAACTACCAAAAAAAACCCAACAAACCTGGTTACTGATGTAAGTCTCCAGTTTATTCTGTAAGAAATGCATGAAATTGAAATAATTGCCACTAACAAATTAAGAGTTAGATTATGCCAAGCCCTAAAACAGCTAGGCAGGGGACCGAGAGCCTTGCCTCCTCCTGTGGCTGAGTTAGGGTGCCTGTATGAGCAAGAAGGAGCCAAAAGTGTGCCCACAACAGGGATTTGGAAGGGAAGGCACTTCCTGCATCGCTGAATCATCTCAAGCAACCATGTCAAATGATGCAATTCAAAAATTGATAATGCAGTGTCTTACAGCAAGCTATGTTTCTTGCTGTTCCCCAGCCTCACTGCTCCAATGGCTAGAAACCTTCCTCTGGTTTCCCGGCTAAATGTACTCATGGCCATTTGTATCCATTTGTCCTTGTGCCAACATTGTTTTAAGTTTAACACAAGATATTTATAGACCAATCGTGTCCTCTCTAACCTTTAATGTTGCTAGGCTGAACAAGGCAATCCCTTTCAGTTTCCTCTTGTTAAGCAGGGTCTCCAGCCCCCCACCAAGCACCCTACCAACACTTAGTTCCGCTTGCTCCAGTCGCAATTCGTCTTTCTCAAATAGAGGTGAATAAAGCTGCATGCAGCCTCCTCACATGGTCCACCAGTACTTCTTCTCCATCATTAATACTTTTCAGTCCCATGCTGGAAATACTTGATACAGCCTTGATCACATTTACCTTTTTCCATGGCCGTGCTATGCTGCCATTTCATAGCAATCCTGTGACCAGCCAAGGCGCTTGAGGCTTTTTATTTTCCCAGAGAAACACTGACAGTTCAGCCTTACGTGCCAAACCTTACACTTGGCACAATTGAATTTCATCCCATTCCCATTGTTCCCATCGTCAAGGTCACGCAGTTCTTCCTGTTTGATAGGCTGGGGCCTCTTGTGTATTGACAAGCACTTGCATGTCTGTGTCATCAGGAAATTTCACGATGCACTCCTCCCTCTTTTGTGCGACAGGCAAATATTAAGTAAAAGCAGTCCCCAAGCAGCCCTCAGACAATTCACTAGCAACTGCCTTCCAGATCCACTTTCAGCACATCTTGCTTTCATATCCCATCCTGCTATGTCTCACCTATCTTGCAGGGATGCTTGAGGTTCTTCCAGAAGGAAAGATGATGCAAGTCCATAGGGCTTGCTGGACCCAACCAGTGCTTTAAAAGCAGTTGCATTCCCTTGGGGACATTGCAAAAGAGAGTCAGAGAAGTTGCGAAGCACTGACATTTCAAAACAATGCTAAGCCAAGAAAATATAATACTCAGGGTAACTCTGGATGGGAGGGAATATTCTTCAACATCTGGTGGAGCACATGCAGTAATTCTGGCAGCACAGAAAGCCCCGTGTCCTCAAGAACCCTTTCACATAAAAGGTCACCGGTCTGAGAAAATGGAGGACACAAAGCCATGTTATTGCTGATCAGAGGGAAAATGAGTCCAAGGAGAGGTGGAGTGCAGAGACAAGGGCCAGGTGACTGTTTCAGGGCAGAGGTGGGCACACATCAAGAGTCCCAAATGTGCTGTCACGCTTCAGGCCTCCGTTTTGCCTCAGATAAAGAGCAGGCAGCTTTGGTCTTTTACAGAGATGATTTATAGATGGTTTACATCAATGCAGCAATGCAGGAAGAAAAGGGATACTGATTTCTGGGAGTAACCAGCATTTTGTGAGGCAGAAGATTATGGCCCACCATCCAGTCAACCCTATAGTTGCTAACACAAATTCAGGAGGAGACTAGAAGAAATGAACCCTGATATGTTCGGGTCTCCTGTCTCTAGGGAAGATCATGGGCTCCATTTTAGAACCAGCCAAGAGGTAGGGGCAAATCTTGGCCACACCAAGATCAGCAACAAAATTAAATTGGGCTGAAGATGTCAGCTCCAGCGCTCAGGTGCTTCAGGGCTTCAAAGCCAACTCAGAAAAGCCAACACTTATGGTGGGGCCTGGTCGGAGGAAAGTCGCAACCACTTGGGTTTGAAAGACTGAGAGCTCTTCAGCAAATTCCAGCTGGTGCCTTCCAGAGGACCCAAATGTGTATTTCAGGCAACTGCAGCACCTGTGAGTACATCAGTCCTTGAAGTGTGGCTGGAGCAGTGAATAATGCATTGAGACTACCCAAGTGCCAGCATGAGACCTTGAACCAGCTGCAGAAACAAAGCCCCGAGTGTCTGTAAATGCCAGAAAGTCTGAAAAATGAGATACATATGCATATGCATCTCAAAGTTAGTCCTGGATCTTTAGAGAGAGC
Organism: Pandion haliaetus; assembly: GCA_013401275.1. NCBI lineage: Eukaryota > Metazoa > Chordata > Aves > Accipitriformes > Pandionidae > Pandion > Pandion haliaetus. The sequence goes on along the minus strand of VYZV01014741.1, from coordinate 369,802 downwards.
ACCTTATTAGAGTTGCTGGGAGTGTTACACTAACTTAGAAGACTTTTTTTCATGTGTCTCGAAAAAAAGGCCTTTCTAGTTTCATTACAAAGCATTGACTGCATAGGACAAGCTGAGCATGTTTGGCACCTGCTGCTATGAAGGAGAGCTCCTCGGCTCCTGCGCCGACTGATCCCTCCATCCTGGCTGTGAGTCCCACCTGTGCAGTCAGAGCTTGGGAGTCAGAGCTGAGCGAAGCCAGAGCTTAGGTGGATTTTAAATATCATCTCTCCACCTGGCAAGATTTCTTGCAGTCCATCCTGTCACTTTCTGTGGGCTCCTAGCTCTGTGTTTGGGTGTGTGTGAAAGAAATGGAGAGCTGAACAGTGAGAACCACGCCTTGCTCTGCTTTTGCATGCCATCCTCACCCTGTACAGAGACAGTCAGAATCCTATGCCGAAAGCCCTTAGCTGGGCTTCCCCTCTGCTTACTTAGCCTCCATGGATTGCAAGTACCAGTGAGGGGCTGCCTGCTGGGACAGGGGATAGGCAACCAGAGTTTCTCCAAGGTAAAATGGGGATGGGCATCATAACCAGCTGTGTTGGCTGTGCCCCCAGCGGGGCTGCCACTGTATGGCATGGGTCCCCACTCCAGGAGAAAAAACCCAGACGGGCTGGTGGGTTTTTTTCTGGAGGGAGAGTTTTGGGCTAATTCAGCCTCATTGTCTGCTGAGCCAGGGACATGGGCACGTGCCGTTGGGACCCGTGAGCACTGCCTTCACTTGGAAATGGTGAGACCTGTGCCTTTAAATGAAAACAATTTGTGTTATGGGGCCAGTAAAATAATTATTAACGAGATTGATTCATATCAGGGGATGAGTGATGGATGTGGCTGCAGCCGTGCTGCTGCAGAAGCTTCCTTCTTCCCCTTGTGGGGTCAAGCTCCTTCATTTTATCCTTCTCATTCATGAAAAGCAAGAGTAGGACGTCTTGCCCTTCCCTCTGCTGCCCACGATGCCTGTGTCCTGGCATAAAGCCATGAGCAGGTTTCCTGGCACTTCTGCATATTGTCTAAGGTGGCAGCTTGAGCCCTGCATGTGCATGCGTGCATGCATGTGTGTGTACGTATGCACTCCCATGAGCTCATACACAGAACAGACCTAATCGTTATCCTCAGCAAGAACATGAGTAAGAGGATTTGCCTCTGTTTAACCAAGTAATAATTAACACCTGGTGAGAAGGTCTAACCACCATAGCATCTCATTAACGTATTTGATGGACAATATCCTCTTCAAATATACTTTGAAGAAAGAGGACCAGCTTGGAATGGACACAGAGTGTTTCTAGTCAACCTTCATTTTCAAACTCCTTAACTCTGCTCAGTGAGATGCAAAGGACTCCAGGCTGGTATAAAATACTTGCCAGAGCATGGTAACGTGTACACCAAGCTGCAGCAGTTAGCTTTACTTTCTTGTAGTATAGCAGCTTCTTGCCTCTTACTGCTCCACCCCAATTTTGAGGGACTGTCAGTAGTAGCACCTAAGGACCCTCTCCAGGCCTCATGCAGAAATGTAATAAAATATGACTTCCACCCCAAAGAACCTGCCATAAGAGTAGAAGGCAAGACAGAAACAGTCAGGTCATTATGGACAGCTTAACTACTGGTAAGTTTTCTACAGAGGACCCCCGGAAATGCCTGGGCCACCATCTGGATTCAGGGAACAACAGCTGGAGGTGAGGAGCTCCAGGCACAGGGCCCCTAAGGGAGCTTTAGCAAAAGCAAAGATTTAGGAATTTAAATTGGTGTAGCACAGTCATTGTGGAGGCTGCAAGACACAATTTCTTTCTAATCTGAAAGAAGACCTGATTTCTTTTTTATGCACAGATTTACCTCGTGGTCAGATGTGATGGCTGGAGGGAGTAAGGTGTGTTGTTAAATACACAGCCTCTGAACGTGGAGTAACCTGACATAAAACAACTCCTGTTCTACTTCTTTCCACATCTGTCACCCCGTCCAGCTAAATTGAACTGTTTCACACCTTGGTCTTATCCCTAGTAATGCCAAAAGGGCACACGGAGCATACACAAAGAATAATGTGAGTTGGACGGTTCCTCTGGAGGTCATCTGGCCCAACCCAGCACTCACAGCAGAGCCTGCAGACATGCAAAATGATGTGAACTGGCCTCAAAAGAGTCTGTCGAAAACAAGCCTCACCTCCAGATGACCTGAACTTTAAAAATGGCCCTGTCAGAAGCCAGCCTGAATTGCGTGTGTCAGACCCATTTCTAATTGGCCTTGTCTTTTCTGTAATTGCACTTTCAAGAGCTAGATATTATTATTATCTGCTGTCAATGGGCATCAGTGTTCAGAAACCATAGTGGCTGACTTAGGGAGATTCTTTTATAATTTATTTTAATGGGGAACCCTCTGTTATTTAGCAAATCACCAGTGTGCTGAACTTTGGCTACTTGATGGTGTGTTGGCACTGCTCGGTCCAGCTCTGCAGTCCATGGCTTGCTATGGGGCAAGGAGAGCAGGGGAAAAAGGAGCGAGGATGAGGCAGGGTCCAGACTGACTTGGCAGGTGGGTGAGCCTTTGGCCAGCTGCGGCACTTTTGGCTCCCTCCCGGTCCCAGCCGTCGCGCTGGGGATGGTGTCTCCAAGGGGGTCCCTGGATCAGCAGCCTTTTGTGGAGCTGCTCTTGGGACAGAGGGAGCCAAACGCCCCGCAGTCCTTGGGGTGACACGGTGAGCCCTGTCCAAGCCTTTGTTCCTTGCTAATTCTGCTGCTCTGGATTTGTGTGCTGCAACCCTGTGATTGGCACTTGGCCGGACTGCTGATGCCTTGAAGAAATATCTGTATAAATGCGATTATGTGGGAGTGTGCGTCTGTGTGGACTCAACTACACCAAACCCACTTATTTCCAGTGTAAAAATCACAGTGGAGAAAAATCTGAGGCTTCTGGAGTCCCATGCAAGGCTGTGTGTTCTTGCGGGTAGGAGAAGAAATAGGAAAGACTGTGTCATCACAAAGCTGCAGCCCAGATCTTGCCATTTCTGTGTCTGATGTTGTGTGTGCTATTTGACTTGTCATCGTCACCCAGTTTACGCTGCCTTTTGGCGAAGGGAGGAACAAGAGCAGGCAATGTTTTACAGAGGACAGTATCTAGCTATGGAAAAGCTGTGCAACATGACTCATTTTGTGTAAAGGACACAAAATTACAACTGCGTGCCACATGAGAAATGGTAGCTGGGCTCGAATCAAAAAAACATCCTCATCTAGGAAGGGTATTCAAGCATGTGCTTAATTTAAGAACATACTTAATCAGGGCCTTTGGGCGTAAAAGGGTAATGATTATTCTTGTGTTGCCGAGAAAATCCAACTGACACCCGGAAGATGTATTACTCGAGAAAATTTAGTGTTATTTCAGTGTCATCATTTAATCTTTCAATTTCTAAAAAAATAATTCTTTTAAATTCTCATTGCTCGCCAGTGCTGTGAATTCTTTCACAGCTGTTTTACACTCGATTGTTAATGCCAAGTGAAATCAGCAAATACAATCTGGTTCAGATAATAATTATGGAAGATCAATCCTGCTTCTGCCTTTTTTCTCCATCCCCATTAAACTTCCCAGCATGTAAGATATGCATGTTTGACTTTGCAGGGGAAGCTAGCCACCCTAAAAGAACTTTTTTCCCTCTTGTACACACTGTTTAATAATTTCAAAACAACAGCACCCCTGTCCTCAATTTTTTCAATGTATTTGACCCCTAATTTCTTCTCTATGTAAGTGTGTATTGCTGCAGAGATTAGATATGGCATATATGATTTTAAGTATGCAATATGTCTTTTTTTTTTTAAATTACAAGTGACTGTATTGGCAACTGGTTAGTATCCATCGAAATCCTGAAGTTGTCCCAGTAAAAGCAGGTGAGCCATCATCTGATCACTATGTTACTCAACTAACCATGCCAACAGCAGGAGCAGCAAAGCAGAAGGTGGCTGAAAGCTGCTCCTGCCAGACCAGGTCCTGCTGCCCTTCACCATGGGGATGGTGCCTCCCTGTGTAGGCACATTGTACCCAGCCTAGGAGAGGCTCCCTGTCTCACCGTGACCAGGGCAGATGGCAACTAATGTCTTTGGTTTCCTTGGAAAAAGCAAGTGCTCTGAGTGGTGCAGCTACTTCAGACTTGACAGGTGTGAGAAGGCGAACTTGGTCTACATTGACCACATTTCATAGTTTCATAGCCAAACCATTTGGCCACTGTACAGAAGATGTTCCCTGAACTGGCCTAGACTTCTCCTGCCTGAAGGACTCTGGACACCAGCCATGCAACTGGGGTTTTTGAAGGGGCTGCAGGAGGCTGGGACCCAAGTGGATTTCCCACCTATATGCTGCAGGAGATATTCAGCCTGCTGCCCATGGAGCATGGCCTCATTTTTGAGATACTTGCTGTGCAGAACGATATTTAGGCACCTGTTCTAAGAGAGATTCTTGGGCCAGGAGATAAACAAGGGCTGTTATTGGCTGTAAAGTAAGTGCTTGTTCATTTTATTGACTTTGGGTTAAATCCTGTTCATCCTCCTCAGGCAATTACTCCCCCTGAAACCAATATGACTGTCGGCACAAATAAAACAGTTGGATTTTGGCCCCTTTTAGAAGACAACAATCATAAATCTAGCTGCCAGCACAAATCCAGGTGCTAAAAACAGGGATTTTCCTGGGGGAAAAAACACAGTAAAGATCTGTGGCATAGAACTAGGGAAATGGACAGGCAGAAAGGAAAAGAAAATTTAACTTCATTTAATTCTAATACTTATTATTAAGGTAGATGTTTAACTGGGCACCAGTAAAACATGTGTGCTCAGCTTTGCCACTGTTTCCCTATCTAACCTTGGTGATGATCCTTGAACACCCAATCCCTCTCAAAGCTGTGGTTAAATAGAATTGTATGTGGCTTTGAGATCAAGAGACAAGGTACACCAGTGAGTGCAAGCTATTGTAAGGATATTTAAAAAAGTGGATAATGGTGACAAAATATTTTGGTGAGAAGCTATGAAAACATGTTAGAGTAAGCAACATGACTAGGGAAGAGGGTTTTTTCAGGTTTTTTTCACCTCTAGTTTCTTTTCCTTTTCCTTTTTTGAACAATATATCTTAATCGTGCTCTGTGGATGTAGCACAAGAGTTATGTGTGCAGAAAGTGTCTGAAATCACTTTGTTTCTAGTTTTCTTTCACACAGTTGGTAATATAAATAACCAAAGAGGATATTGCTTAACCCATAAAACAAAGTGACATCATAATTTATTAATACAGAAGACACAGTTCATTGCTGTTAAATGCCATAAAGAGCTGGAAATAGAGTAGTTTCTCAGAAGGCATTGCCAATATGTCAAAGGAAAGATTTCCTTGATGCTACCTCAGCATGCATAAGATCCTCTCAGACTACTTCAACATTTTGGTTATTCCCCCCTGAACCGCTCTGCAGCATTCAAAGGCAGCTTTGCTGGTGATTTCCCCAACATCTGACATCTTCTTCCCACCTGCCCCGCTCCTCCCAATGTTTTGCCTCTGTCATTTGCGTGAATTGACTCCTCTGTGGGAAGGAAAATAAAAAAAATACATAGCCAAATGGTGGGGACAGAGCTGGCTGGCCCATTATGCTGCTCCTGTTGATGCTGGTGGGACAGCAGCACGAGCACGTGTCCTTATGGCCTCCCCGTGACAGTGGGGACACGGAGCTGCACACACAGAGAAGGGGTTTCAGTGCTCCGCTGGTCCCGATGCAGCTCCTGGCTCATAGGAAGGCAATACATCAGGCTGCATGCACTTGGGCCCCAGGCCAGCAAAGCATTTAAGCACCTGCTTACCCCTAAGCTTTTGAGTAATTCCTCTGGCGTGAGCTAAGCAGAGGTGTCGCAGCGGCCTCCTGCTTCCCACGGTCTTCCCTCGTGAGGACATGTGCACCGCAGCCCGGCTGAACACAGGGCTGCCGGCTTCGCCTCTGGCGCGGGACTGCTCGCCACCCACCTCTTCTTGCTCTCTCCTATTCACAGACCTGGTATTTGCTGTCTAAATCTGCAGACCTCAGTCCTGCTGGCACCTCCGTGTGCAAGCCCCCGGGGAGCCCCACCAGTGTCTGAGAGGCTCTGCCAGGGCTCCCAGCACTGGATTCAGCTGCAGAACAACTTTGGAGTATTCTAGGAAAAAAAACCCACACTTCTGTTGGTGTGCTGTCCCCAAGCACGAGCGTGAGCCAACATACGGACAAAGTGCAGTGACCACATGTCCACAATAACACATCCCTCTCTCTTTTAGGTAGTATAAACAATCTTCCTGGTGTGGATAACTTGCAGCCCTGGAAACTTGCTCAGCAGATGTTCAGCTCCAAGCGCTACCAGTACCTGCACAGAAGCACCAGTCCTCATCGCTGGTCCCGGTCTGCCTCCTCATAAAACACGCCCAGCTGTGCTTTTGCAACTTTTGGGAAGAGGCAGGATTCCTTTTGGCTCCCCAGGGTATTAATTTGAATTTCTATTTGTGTTAATTTCATACTTTCCATACACATAGTCCACTCCCTCCCACTGAAATGCACCTATTTAATCTGATTCAGCCGGTGTATGAAACGTGCCCATTGTGTGCATGGTGCCGCGTGGGTTCACCGAGTTACGCTCTGTACGCCAGTAATGCTCAGGGGAGCCACGGCGCGATGAGCTCCTACCTGCCTGCTCAGTGCGCACACAGACACAGGCACCTGATCGCTCCTGGCTCCCTGGCGAGACAGATTTCCCTCCTGTTCATCAGGTGGCAACGCAGACTTTCTGCGTGCTATTCGTCTGTCCAGCTGCTGCACAAACATGCACACACGTGTGAGCTCACACCTATGTAGCTGTGGTGGCACGCATGCTCAGCCGTGTGTGCATAGCCAGCCCCTGTACAGAGCCGGCGCCTGCACGTTGGCAGTTCGCTACCCCCCTTGAATCCCCCTCTTCTCTGGGCTATATGTGGCATTTCGAAGCTCTGACAATCTGCTCCAAATGTTTTCCATATTTGTTCAGCCTCCTTGATTCAAATACCAGGAACAACTCAGCCAGCACAAAGCGAAGCTTTGGGGGGCAAAAAACCTCACACCCCCATCAGCGCGCGCACACACACACGCACGTGAGAACCTAAAGTTCATCGGCATGGGAAAGGAGGAGGAGAAGAAACCCCAGCACAGCACGTCCCTGAATAACCAGAGCCAGACAGGGAAGGCAGCCGAAGGGGAGAAAAGCACCAACTCGAGCAAGACGCAGGAGTCCGCGATGAAGAAGAAGCAGAAGAAAACCAAGGGGGATCCCAAAACTGGCCAGGAGGAGGAATCCCACACTTGTTGTGGCTGCCGTTTCCCGCTGCTGTTTGCTTTGCTGCAGCTGGCATTAGGCATCTCTGTAACAGTGCTGGGCTTCCTTATGGCAGGCATCAGTTCTTCTCTGCTAGTCAGAGACACTCCATATTGGGCTGGGATAATTGTAAGCATAAAGTCTGTTTCTCCATAAAGTGCCTTTGCCAACATTAATGCAAGCTGCATGATGCTCCACTTTAGACTAACCAACTGCATGCACAACACCATGTGAGTTACGCTAACTATAAATATTCCTGGGATTAAATGTCTGGGCATACTTTCCCAAGGAAACTGCTCCTGCAGAATAACACAGTCTTTCGTATTCTTCCCTGAAATACCCAACAGACCTTAAATAAAATACAGGGTTGCTGTTCACTAGATGTATGTATTAGCTTGTGCTTTGCAGTGAACTCCTGCCTGGTGATGCTGAAAAAAATGTTGATTACTTATGCTGCCTTCCCTCTTTCCCCACCAAACCATAACAATCAGGTTTTAGAAGTGAGAGCATAACTCTATAACTCACAACTTTTACCCGGGCACGTTGGTAACAGTAAGAGGAGAGAAATGGCTGTCTTTTGAGCTTCCTCGCTGTGCTGCCTTGAAGAACCACTGCGATTTAACCCCCTTGCTGCCCGCTGCTCCCCGACTTCTCCCCCACCAGAGGGAGAGACCGCACGTGACCGTGGGGAGGGGGACGGCACTGGTGGATGGGTAATGTGGCAGGGAAAGGGAGCCTGTCCAGGGGCCTGCCGGTGGCTCCCGCCAGGTCACACGCAGTTTCCGAGTGACACGCCAGCCTCGCTGCATGGCCTGGCAAGGACAGGGTAAAGGACCAGGTCCTCCCGGGCATAAATAGGAGACACTGTTGGTGGGGAAGGCTGGGCCGGTGGGGAGGAGGCGCGGGCTCTTGGTGCTGTGCGTGGTGTGGCCCTGCTTGGCCATATGCTCAGGGATGCGCGGTTTGCCTGTGGAGAGATAGGGTTGGTGATTATGAGCCTGGGATGTGCCATGGATGCAATTTTGTATGCAGATGTTTTTTCCCTAGGCAGCAGGCTTCAGGTAAATATATACTGATGGGTTAGCACAGTTTTGGGTGTTGTTAGACTGTAAGAACTCCCAGCAAATAAATTGGTGTTTAGGTACTTAAAGAAAAGATTTCTCGATGCGCTAAACAGCTATGGGAGCATACCCCATAAATGTAATTCCTTGCCAGTTGAAGGATTATCTGAACACCTGAGCTGTTTGGGGATTGCTGTATTAATCCTGCTGGGCGACCCTCCAAAGCGTGGAAAGAACAGGACCTGAGCTCCCAAAGGAAATGCTCCTCTTACTCACCTCGCCCTTCTTGTTTCTCTTCCAACCGAAGAGGTATGTAAGAGTTGAGCAATGTTTTGCAGGGCAAGAGCCTGCCCTTGCTCAGGAGGACAACTTCCTCCTGGGGGTTTTGCTGTTACAAGCCCGGGGGGGAGTGCAGATGATAAAATAACAGCATGTGACATTTTCACTACTGCTGTTTATTTGGGGATTCTGGAGGTCAGATTATTTCTTCTCCAGACAGCACTTGTAGTATCCCTGGTTTGAAATAGCTTTTTCACTAGAAAAAGTTGATACACAAAGATTGGGGAAAGAGTGAGCTGGACTGAACTAGCATACAGCTGGGGAGGTGGGAAAAGCCATGGAAGCAGGCCCCGACCCATGTGAATGTCATCAGCATCCAAACAGCATCCAAGACATCCGCATATGCCTGATCTCCCTCGGCGAGACCTGAAACCCCACCAAAGTCACTGCTTTCTGAAAACAGAGCTCTAATCCCTCTTGTTTTTAGCAGCAGCTGCCAGCAGTTGTGACATTCAGATGTCCACATGAGGCAAAACTCAGTCGCTTTCAGAGTCCCCCCTAGAAAAACAAGCAAAATTTGCCACGTGCATTCCTGAGCTAACCTACAACTCAAAGCAAAACTCAGCTCTCAGCCACGGTGGTCATGATTTGCACTCACCAGCCAGCCAGGATAACCCCTGGTGGAACACATCTCCTGGGACTGTGCTGGCTGTGGCAGTCAGGGCTTCATTTTGCTTCATGTTACAGGGTGCCCCAGCTATCGGGAAGACCAGTGCAGCCTGTGGGCTGCAGGTAGGGACCTGTGGGGAGGGGTTACTGTACCTATGGTTTGAGTCAGACGGTGACTTTCTCCCTGGGCGCTCTGGTGCGATGTTGAGCCTCTGGTACGTTTGATTCCTCCCTGGCTCAGAACGGCTTTTGGTGCCCCCCTGCTTGCCCTCAGGGTGATGGCAGGGACCCTGTGCTGGGGTCATGCAGCCTGGCAGGCTCCTGGGGAACCACGCAGCTCTCCTGCACCCTCAGCCCAAAGCAGAAGGGAAAGAGGGGCCTGATGCCAGCAGAGAGGGTAGTAAAAGGGAAACCGGTGCTAGAAAGGAGAGGTTGAGGTGGTGGTGCATCCGCAGAGCCTCCCAGCACGAGAGCACATGTGGAACACTGGCCACGGCCAACGCGCCATGGGAGTAATGCACAGCTTATATCTGAGGGCAAAATGCAGGAGGTACGACATGGTGCTGCATTCAGTTTGTTCCTGTACTGTGATGTCTCCGTGGAGGTATTTGGTGCCCTCTGGGACATCGGACAGGGATGGCCAGGAGCTGCTGAGCTGGAGTTACTGGGTGTGCAGGTCTCAGGGAGCTGCTGGTGAGCTGTGGCAGTGAGCGTGTTGAGAACCTGCCTCCGGAAAGCTGGGGAAAACTGGTCCATGAAAGAGGACCCTTGGCTGGGACATCCTATGTGTGGCTGGACGTCCTATGGGCTGGCTTTTGGGCTGCTGTGGGAGGCTGCATGGAGGGCATTTAGGTAGGGGATGGGTGACCGACGTGCTGCTCAAGAGCAAACCTCATGGCAGAAAGTGACTTCCCAAAACTCATTTATTCACACAGAAATGAGCAACAGAACAGAAAGATGTGGTGTAAAATACCAGAGCATATTTGTTTTAGTAGCATCCCACTCAAGTGCTCTTTTTAAAGGACTTGATTAGTATTCAGAATCAAGAACTTAAAAAATCTATTATCGAGACCTTTTTAGCAACATTAGAGATAATGGGCGAAGCTCATTCCTAGTGTTACTCCTTTGGAATTACACCAGGGCTGGATTTGACCCCACGGCTGTTAATGCAGGATGACAGAAAAATGAAGGAAAATTGCTAATGTGTTAAATAGACCCTGATTGATTGAAAGATTTTTTTCTTCCTTCATTATTAGTGGCAAAATGGTGACACCGTTCCTTGCTGAAAATCAAGTGCTTTAGTGCATTACCATGAATGAAAAGGAACTTATTTAGAGAAGCAGCTGGAGTAAAATGCTACCGAGGAAACCCATGCAAGGCAGTCCAAATTAAACCGGTTCAAAACCCAACCGCCTAGGTTTGTGAGGATAGCGCAGGCCAGGGATTGGGTTCACCATCCTGTGGAATAAATGTGGCCAGCAATCTGCTGACAGGGAACAGAGGAGACCCCTGACACTGAAGGGGTCCCCCCCCCAAGGGGTGCCCAGCACTGGCCCTTCCCTCCTGCAGCTCCTGCAGAAGGAAGCAATACAGCTTGCATTGCATCAGAAGCATTTCACCATGAAACCCGGTTAAAACCTACTAGTTCAAAATGCATTTCTTCCGAAATCCGGGGGCGTTAGTCAGAAACCAAAGGAAAGGTTTATGGACAGAAACCGTGGAGCCTACGTGATTTACCACTTCTGCTTCAGCTTCAACAACCTATTCCCTGTAAAACGCCTCTGCCACATTGCTAGGGACAGGCAATACATGCAATTAAAAACAGCGAGGGTGGCATTTGTTTTACATACCTGTAGCCATTTACAGCAAAGGTGTCCAGGTCTGAAGCAGTTGCCTGGCTCTTCTGTGAGACCTGTCCCAAGCACCCGAAACTGCAGGCTGGACCACCCCGGCAGTCTCTTCCTTCCTGCTGTTTTGAAGGAGCTTGGACAAATTCTTCACAAATCCACCCAGGAGTGCAGGACTTTATTCTTTTTTTCTGTGTCTTGCCACTGACTTGCTGTGTGGCTTTGGGCAAGTTACTTAACCTTGCTAAGACTTTGTTATTTCCCCTGTAAAGTGGGGTTAATAATGGCTATCTGTCACCCCTTGCTTTGAGATCCTTGGATGAAAAGTGTTGCAGAAGCAGTAGATATTAATGGTATCCTTTTCATTCTTTTTCATTAGCTTGTGGCCTTTTGACACTCAGAAGAAGAAACGATGTATTTCTCCTTGAAAAATCTGCTCTTAGATTATTTCCACTGTGATCAAAAGTAGAGAGTATCAGAGTTTTCACAGGCGAGCTCCCTTTCAGACCCGTTTTGCAGACTCAGGCAGTTAGGAAAGTTACAGAAATGCTCATCAGAAATTATTATCCAGGCTGTTTATTTTTTCTGTCAGAAAGTTATTTTAAATCCATATATAAGTATGGATGTACATAAAATTGGGACTTTTAAAAACATTAAAAAAAAAAATATTTCTCAGGCAGCTCAAGGCAACAACCATGGCTCCAGCTGTCATTTATTTTATTGCAAAAAGTGTCTCAAAAGATCTCCCATGGGCCAAGCCCCCAGCCCAGGAGCTCTGATGATTCTCCCTGCTTAGGCCCTTCAGGGTCACATCTCCCCAGGTAAACCCCCAGGCCAGAGGGACCCTGAGATTTACCCAAGGGGTAACCATGGCTTGTTGCTTTTTGGCATCAGCATTCAAGCATTGGCTTTTCTGCCCTGGTGGAGCGAGGCTGATGTGGGGCTTTGAGGAGCAAAAGGCAGCCAGACTTTCAACTGAAGAAGCAATTTAATTATTCTTCATTTATCTGGAGTCAGAAATGTTTATGTCTCTTTGTTTATACTTTTTTAAAAGAAATTTTAAAAAAATTTAAGCCAAAACCTTCACCAAAGGAAACAAATTCTTTGCTTTGCACATTTCACAGACAAGCATAGGTGAGACAAATGAAGATCCCACGATGGCTGGAAAACCCAGCTGTGAGGGACAGTGTACAGGAGACAAGAGGCGAGAGAGAGTGCATTGCATGGCAGCATCAGAGAATGGTGCACAACCTGGGCTGGCAGAGGAGTTTGGCTGGATTTCATGCTTCAGAGATCTTTCGATGCTTAGTACAACATGCGTAGCAAACAGCCAGGACTATCTCCAGACACTGCATATCCCTATCAGATGCTGTTATTGAGATGTTTGTTTAATTGATGTACTTCTCCATGACACTCTGACTCAGACAGTGGGTCCTGCCACTGACTCAGCACGTGCTCATGGGCTGGTAAACCTGAGTGCCAAAATCAGTCATGTTGCCTGTAACAGGCAGTGCTGACCCAGCCTCTGCCTCTTTAGGTTGTCCGGGTTTGTGACATTTTGGGTCTGGAAGGGCAGGACGGTGGTGTGACGAGCTCCCTGCACACAGCAGCCTCTCTGGCTTGTACAGTTCTCGGCAAAGTTGCTCCAGCATCCCCAGTTCCCAAGGAAGCAGCAAGGCCCCTAAAATTAAGCTGAACTTTTGAAATGGTAGGAGGTGGCAATGGGGAGAGGCCAGGGGTTAGGATTTTCATCCTGAAAATGGGTACAACGATGGTGATGTGTATAACTGTTAAGGAGAAGCTTTGAGACGTTGTGGGATAGATGCTGAAAAGATGAAGCATTGTATACAGGCGTCTGGGTAAAAAAGAATGGCACCATGCTGTAAAGTGATATAAATTAGAAATTTGGGTTAAATGTGCCCTGATGATTAGCTGGGCTTGGTTAGACCCATGCTGTACGTGTAGCTGTTCCTATAATGTAGATAGTTTCCCTGGCTCAGTGTAACAAAGTGACTCAAGGGCCATGTTGTCTCTGACAATTTCCCCATAGATGAGGTTCTGTAGACGTTTCCACCTAAGAGCTTTTCTGCAGAGGGTCTCTCACATGATAAAATGAGGCAAACCTGTATGGGTAAACCCCTGTCAGCCTCCTTGCCTTTCTCTTTCCAGATCCTCCCGCCTGCTGCATGTAATGTTTTTCCACCAAGGCCAGACGTTCTGGTTGCATGGTCGTGGCCCTGCCAAACATCAGACAACCGCTTTATGCGTGAGGCAACCTTTTTATCTTCCTAGAGTGGGTCAATAATTGGGAAGAATCCCCAGCTAGAGCGAGAGGCAACCGATCCCATTTCATATTGATATGGGGGATGATTGACTATTTAAAAACCCCTGAAATGTGTTCTCTTTTAAAGCGTGAAAGGAGACAGATGCTTTCTTGTTAGCCCTGGCCCCTTGCTGGGTTTTTTTGTTGTTGCTTTTGACACCTTTTCCTGCAGCAATTGTGAACATGGCTTTCAGTCAGCCTTTACCTCCTATACAGCCTTGCTGGGTTTTTAACTTTTACTTGTTATTAGGGAAACTGATTTCAATTTTTAATAAAAGGTGACACTTTAAAAACTGGTGCCATCAAAGCAGCTAATGGAAATTATAGTCATGCAGGCATCCATTTTTTAACGATCTAGCTTCAATTAGCCATGGGCAAACATCAAAAGGTTTGCGGGAGGACTGCCTTCAAGAAGAGCCTCCAAGTTTAGGTATTTAATTGAACCTTCTCCAAAGTATGTGAAATTCTGGACAGTATGCAATGAGGTACATTGCATGAAATATGCTCTGGTGAGGTTTCCTGTGCTTATTTATAGCCATATATGTATGTAGGATCGGAGCTGTATTCTTCAGAACCTTCTGCCATTGAATCTCATCATTTTCTAAGAGTAACTATGCATTGATGCCTGATTAACTGAAATCCGTACTTTTATTTTGATCAAGTATAGAGTGGAAAATTTTGACGGGGAAAAAACGTTGAAAGGTCACCTTTCAGAATGGTTTGAGAAGGTAGCTGCGCACCAGAGGTCTGTGCGATACCTGGTCAAGTGCTGATCTAATCCTGGACACCTCTGTGGTTTAGCACCTTGGTCTAGCTACAGCCTCAGGGGGAAAGAAGGAGGAAATCAGAGTTTCTGGCTCGATTATGTTTGTGCAAAAAGCCTAGGTAAGATTTGTAGAGGGATATTGTTCAAACAGGTTTCCTCTGCCTAGGTAACCTTTTGACTATATAGAGATGATGGCTTTCCATAGCTTCGTAATCATAGACACATCGCAAACCACAATTCGTGTTCATGTAGCACTCTTAGCCATGCTACACTTCTCATGTTGCAAATCACTGCTGGCTCTGGGAACTTTAAATTTTTTTTTTTTTTGTTCTCTCAGGCATTTGATCACCCAGCACCGTATTTCTGACTTAACAGCCATAATGGACTGCTGCAGTTCCTGGCTTTGTAAGTGATGGTAGCCTTTGCAGTGCTTTGCCATGGGAATTAAATCTTACCACAGCATAAGTGACCATTTTCACTGCTGAGCAACTGACCTAAACAGCAAAGATCATTATGGAAAAATATGATTTCAATTGATTCTGAATGTTCTTGCAGGGTTTTGATGACTTTACAGATTTTAAAAGAAAGTTGTGCAACTGCCACGGTGTGTTATTGCATGGCTTGAAGGGACTATAGTAAAGACATCATTATTTTATTCTGTAGGTGGGGTAGGGATGGTCAGTTATTATGGGTTTTATGGCTGTTCAAAGAATGATTTCCTAGATGATGATGGCCTTTGCCTGCAACCACAATATACATGTTTATCATTACTATTACAGCTATTATTTCTGGAAGTAATTTATATGCAACTAGACTGTCCTTAAATCTAACAAGAAACCTATAAGGGGAAAAAACTATTAAGGTACAATACCTCTGTGTGGCAGACTAGCTTCTTTTACATGTGGTAGTGAGACCCAGGCTGACCTGAGGCTGATGAAAGCTGGCAGTGAAACCTGCTTGTAGCACCCACTTTCATTGCAGTTTCCTCAAACCTCATAAAGCAAATGAATATCAGTGCCGCTGTCTGCAACAGCCTGTACAGATGTCTGGCATCAGAGATGATCCTGGTTCATAATGGCAAAGCCAACAGGAACATGTTCATTCTTGTATCAATGTTTGTGTCCAGTGAGAGTGTTAAATTTGGCTTCTCCAAAGGTGTGGACAGGAGCTAAGCCTTGCCATATCTGATAAGGCAGGTGAGCCATCAAGCCAAGTATCACCTCTGAGGGTAAGCCAGAGATTTCAGAGATAGCTACAAAAGATAATTTCTTTACCCTTGTCCCTACAAACAGAAAGATCCATAGTGCCTTGAAGTCAGCAACTATAAAATGACTTGTCCATAATGGAAATTCTTCCTAACTCTGTTAATAGCAGTTTTCCCCCTGAAGTTTGAGAGTTTACATTCTTATTAGAAAAGGAAGAGTCCACCTGTGTGTCTCAGGAATGTCGTGTGGCAATACACTGCATGTATTTGAGAAGTATTGTCCTCCAGCATGTTTTCTTTCTGCCCGTAAATGTTGTTGCAGGAGGTTCTTGCTAACAAGCCCCCATATAAAGAGCAGATGAGCTATACTATGTCTTTGTAAGTGTTTGCAGCATTTGTCTTGTGATGTGGCGTAGCCCCAAGATGCTCCTTTGAACCAGGTTTTTGCCTCCTTCCTTCATTTCTTGGTGGATGTTTTCAACTATCCTGCTTTACCAGCCTCATGTGCCAGGGTTTCGAAGATGCTCTGGGTGGGAAGCGCTTTGCTGGAGTTGCTTTGCTCTATAGCAACACTTGAGCTAAAATTGTAGCAATAACAAAAGAAAAACCAGTTTCACCAATATACAAGGGAGAGATGCAGACAGATTAAAGCAATCTGTGGTTTTGAAATCTGTCACAATAAAGCAAACCACATTAATATGTCAGTGTGCAAAGAGAATGAATGCAAACCAGAGCGGAAATTTGTGCCCTACGTATTCATATTTCCCCCACTTACGTACATTACATAACCATCTTCATCACTACCATGTGGTGTCCTCGTGCCCCTCGTACACCTCGTGCTTAGTCCTTGCAGGACCAGACACAAATAAGCCGCAGGGAGGTGAGGACGGGGAGAGCAGCTCCCTTGCCCTGTGCCTCGTGGTCCTCGCTGGGTGGCAATGTCTGTGGGCTTTGTCCAGACACCCTTCTGCATTGTTGCCTGTGTTTGTTCCTGTTGGAGATGACGAGCCTGTTTTTCTCACCCGTGACACTTTTAAGAAGTGTAGTAAGTTTAGTGGGAGGGACAGGGTTGACTGGTGCAGAAGGATGCTGGCACCGCAGGGCATCAGCCCGTTGTGCTTTGGTGGCAGCTGGAGCTCTTCAGCAGGGTGAGACCAGCGAAAGTAAAGCTGATGGCGAGGGATTTGGGGTACACAAAGCTTGAGATCGATCTTCTTTACTGCTTGAGTTCTGGTTTTAAGATGATCGAGATATATAAAGGCATGCTCCTTGCAAGTGCCGAATGTGCGTTGCGGTACGGTTGCAGTCTCATTGTTGAACCACCTATTTTGCAGCAGTGTGTGAGGCTCCAGGCTGTGAGAAACATCCAGTTGTGCTAGCTGGTGTGCGTGTACAAGGAGAGTCAGTTTGCCAAAGTCCTGAAGAGCCAAGAACTGCACGCTAGATCTCCATGGGTGCAGGGATCCTCCCAGGCAATTCAGCTGGGACCCACTCCTAAATGCAGTTGGGATCAGGTCTTGTTCCTGCTGAAATCTATAGGATCTTAATTCAGTTCTCATGACAACAGGCTCTATCAACTAGCAGGGGTGGGGGCAACTGGGAAAATGTCTACTCTTATTTTGATTGTGGTTTAAAAAAAACTAATTCTGAAGTAACTTTTCAGCCCTGAGATGTTCCTGCCCAATGGAAGGAACGTCCACTGCTTCCCACTAAAAAGAAACAGTATTGAAACTTTTCTACAGCATAAACTTTTGAGTTTTTCAGCCAGTCCTAGTAAACAGCTGTTTGCCCTGGATTGTGAACTAAGGGATTTCACAGGGTATGCCCTCACCAAAATTAAATCCGTACCCTTCCTACATACCTCTGTATCACATTCAGATCTTTTTCTATACAGTACTTTTCTAAATTTAAATTCTTTCCTTGGATAACCTTTCACGTCACTATCTATTCAGCAAAGGGCGTGTTAGTCTCTCTGGAAAATTTTGAAATAGGATCTTGAAATAAACTTGAGTTGAAATTTACTCAGCATAGAAATGCATATTTCTAGATTTCCAGATAACAGTTACAAGAGCTGATCTAATTAACTGCTATTCTGCAGCTCTTAGAGAACCTATTTTATTTGTATAACAAATGCATATCGATTGGTGGCAAGCAAGTGCTAAAGCAAGTTCAATTGCATTTTATGTTGTGTGCGTAGTCAATAAGGCATAGGAAATGTATGCTTCATGCTGGGATAGTGCAGTGGCTGTTGAAGCACTAGGATGCAGGATTACCTAATGCTACTTAGCAATCAGCATCAACAGCATCCATAACATGCCTGCTGTAAGGCAGCTGTCTTAGTCACTTAGCAGGTCCTAACAAATATTTACCAGCGGATTTTTATAGTTATTCCATTACACTTCACAGGTATAATTCAAAACTGATCTATTAATAATGTATAAAATAGAAGCATAAAGCTGTTTTCTGTATAAATGTTCCACACTTTGGTTTGGTCCAATGAGTGAATTTACCTTTAAAGAACCCAAATGTAAAACATATATGGGTCATAATTCTCAGTAACATTATTTTTTACCATCACTTACAAAAATACACATCTCTGGTTAAAAAAAAAAAAAAGCTAGTATATTGTTATAACAGAAATACTTAAGCCTTCTGAAATATCCTGGCCAAGACTTGCTGGAATCCTGACCCAGTGTAATCTTTTATAAATACCTCTCTACAAATGTGCCTCTTCAAGTATCCCCGAGTATATTATTTAAATCCCAGAGGAACTTTAGAAAGCGCGTGCAGGAATGGAAATCCTTTTAAACGATAGTCTTTTGTATGGGAAGCTTTCTGAAGAGGGAGGTCTGATCCTGCCGCATTGAAATCCAGCAGGGTTTTTGCAGGAGTTGTACAAGGCACTTGATGGTAGAGAGAAAATTCCACCACTGGCATCTGACTCTGCCGTCGGAAATGAATGCAGCTGTGTCGGCTTTCTGTGGGAAAACGGGAACGGGAATGGGAGAGCAGGCACAGTCCCATGATGTCTCACGGGAGTAACCTGGAGGCAAATCTGGCCCTCAGTTCATGCAAGTGTAAATGCCCACTAGTGTAGCTGAAGCAAAGCAAATTTGATTTATTGCTCACATCAAGATCCTTCAGCACCAGATCCTGAAAAAACTTAGGTCTAGCTTTGACATCGGCAGCCCCTTTGATTTCACATGAATTTGAGGATGTAAAGCAAGTGTATTTAAGCATTTTTTTTTTAGTTCTCACTGCAGGTTCTTTCCTTCAGCCACTACTGCCACTGGGGGAGTTTATCGTTTGCATGTTACTAGAGATATGATCTCCTTAAGATTTAAGTTTTATGGGCATGTTAATTGAATTAAAAGATTAATATACAGTGCAAGGGACCAAGGACATAGGCGATTAATCCTGAGAAATAAAACATGGTTGAGTCACATAGAAGCACTGTAGGGCAAAAAAAGCCCCAGCACTGAAGGACCTTTGACAAGAAAGGTTGTTTTTTCCCCTGACAACCCTGTCAGCTATGGCTGTCAACAATAAAAAGAAGAAAACAAATAAATTGGAGGCTGTGTGTAAGTCATAGGACCAGAATATAAATACACATGACATGGAAAGGAGTAAATAATACTGACGCTTTCTTTAGAATGTTCTCAGGCAATACTTCCTATTCATGTCCTACCGAAATGACATGAAATAAAACTTTATGGGAAAAAGTGTTATTAATCACACAGGTTCTTGAGGGACATGACTATCTGTACGTTGAGAGGCACTCTTCCTTCACAGGGCTGCTGTCTACTGCCTTACACCAACAATGCAGATACAAAGCCTCAAATTAATGAGAAGTCTTCAAAACCCCCAAAGTAAAATGAAGGGGGAAGAAAATACAGATTCTCGCTGTAGTCACTGAGAATTTAATAGCTATCATTTATGATGAAGATGCTCCTAGCAAGGAGGCCAAGGCTTGCCCCCAGTCCTGTGTGAAGACAAGCCTTAGCACTTTTGAAAGCATGCTAGCTGATCTCGGCTAAGGTCCCCACTAAGGCTCATCACACCTGTACCTTTTTTAAAGGTGTGATATGAAGTGACATTTAAAAATGTGTGCATGCCATTGACTCACCTGTTTATCCAAGGCAACCCAAACACACAAAGATTTTTCCAAGCGTAGCTCCAACTGCCAACAATGCCATCTCCCTCTGCGGGCGCAGTCAGGACTCCTCTCATTCCCTGATCCAGCCCCAGCGTCCCCAAGGGAAGGTGTCTGCTCTAGGAGAGGTTGAAAGTCTCTGCTATAAACTGTGCTGCTTCTTATCCAGCGACAGCTATGGTTACTGATTTACAACCTGCACTGGTGACATGAAAAGCCTGTCAGCACCCAGTGGTACATAGGATGGTGCTCTTTGGGCTTGCAAACCCAATTCCATAAGCCTTCTGCTCCTTTTTGATAGTTACATGGACGAAAACTCAAAACACATCCTAGAGGCTATTGCTGGGCTGTGTCTTTGTAGACTTCAAAAAGTCCCTCTGAGTAAGTTTTTTGTGCCTCAGTGTCTGTAAAGTGAAGGTTAAAACTCTTCCCTCCTCACAAGTGCATCCAGATATATGAGGCTCTTACATGCATGGCTATAGCCCCTTCTCAAACAATTTCAGTTACACACTGCTCCTTGAGCTATGGTCCTGCTAACAGAAAAAGGTGTTTTGGCTTGAAAAAAAATGCATTTTTGTGATTTCTTTTTTTAACTTTGACACATTCTACATCTCTTCCCTTGCAGGTCTGTGTGGTGTCCTTAGTGGGATTTGTTATGCTTTGCATTTTGTACCAACCTGATGAGAAGACATGTGTGCAGTTCACAGTAAAGGTACCTTGACTTTTCTTTAATTTCTTTTTCTTCTCATGTAGTTAAATATAATCAGAAAAGTTGATACTGGGGATATTTTTAAGACCACATAGAAAGAAGTGAAAACGCACCTGAAATGCAAGAATGTTTTTCTGGTATCTTCCATGCAGCTAAGGAAGAAACTGTAGCCTATAAAGGGGAAACTCTAATAACAAATATTTCAAATAAGACCAAGATACTGTTTTATTTGCCATATTTTAAGAATATCAAAGAGATTCATATCAACAAAGCCAGAATAATTTGGGAAGTGTTCAGTGAAAGATTGAGGGTTACTGATTGAGTAGAGATATTAATAGAGAGCTGGGTAAGAAGTAGGGTGGCATAAAATGTGTCCACTTAAATCAAGTTTTAATTTTTAATGCAATCTAAGAAGCATCTCGGCATCTTCCCAGTGGATTTGCTCCTCCCCATGGAACAAGAAACTGCATGGCCACAGGCAAATTAAAAAGTGTGGCTGGAAATCTCTACCTGCCTGCTCCCGTGGTTGGGGAGAGAGAGGCCATACCTGAGCACCGGTAGCCGTGTCCCAGGGCACGGTGCCTTGTGTTAGGGTCAAGCGTTAGTGAGCATGGGAAAGTGTTAGCAAACCATGGAGACAAGCATTCTTCCATGAAGCAAATTCCCATCTGAGCATTGCAAGAGAAGCGCAGAAATGGTGCGCCATGCCCCTCCTTGGTCCCCAAAACTGTGCTTTGTTGACACTGCTAAGTGACTAGAAGAGAGAGGCTGAGAATGCTTGTTCCAGATGGGGCATTTTTAACAGCATTTTTCTGGGCTGTTTTTCCTTATTGTAATTTTCAGGGCTCTTAATATTTTGCGGACACATAATAACCAAGAAAAACGGACGCAAGCAACACAAAATAACAGTAATTATTAACTGAGAAAAGCAGAAGGAAATCAAATGCAAGGAGCAGCTTTCTGAAACCTGGCATTCATCCTCCCTTAGAAATTAGATCCCGGTGTGTCTTTTGTGCCTCTCTCAAGCTTCTCCTGTACTTAGATAAAGAAAGGGAGAAGAACAATTGTTTCTGCCCTTTGATTGCCTTTACATTCTTACCCCGCCACCTTTACACCCGCAAGTAAGCATTACAGCTGCCCAGGGAGCTGCTGGGCTGGGCGGGAGCTGCCACACCAGGCTTTTTATTGCTTGCCCTGCAGCATTAAATTGAACTTGGCATCCAAGCAGGAAGGGAGTCATCCCTCGTGGTGGGAATGGCATGTTGGGCTGGGCAGCTCAGATGTCTCTACTACCCTTAGCAACACCACCCACCCTGGCAGTGAGGAACGTGAGCCATCACTCCCACAAGAAAATAAATGCTTTTAAAGTGCTCCCCCGGCAATGTAAAATGGGTTATTCCTCATCACCTGGCAGAATTAGGGCTAAAGTCTCCCTTGAAAGGCTTCTGGTTCAGTCAATAGCTGATGGACTGTTGCCTACCCAAAGCACCCTCCTCCCCAGAATCCACCTTCCCGATGTTTCCTATTGCAGCATGCCACAAAACTCAATCATTCCCAGGCTGTTTACCTCTCCTGTCCCACATCCCCACCAAGAGGGGTTAGCCCACAGTGCTTCCCTCCTCGCTGCCTGTCCTGGCAAACGGCTTCTGGCTGCAGGGCTCGTACCTATTTTAAATAAAGTAGGAGTTAAGAGTCTCCTCCAGGCCTTTGATCATACAGGACTCCTCTAAATCTCCAGTATCATTTCTCAGATCTTCAGATGTCAGTTAGAGTCTGTCTTCTGAACAAAAAAATGAACATTAGCTATTCGGGGACAAGGCTGAGGATGCAAAATTACAATCACGAGACAAAGCCAAGCAACTTGGTTTGTGCTCTCCTCCTTGGGGCCCTGATGCTTTGTCCAGCCCACAGCTGAGTTCAGCCCTATCTGCCCCGACTGTCATCCCACGGAGTTGCTCCCCAGCCCAGGCCCTGCCCTCACACTGGTGGCTGGTGCCCACTGAGGTTGCACATGGCTACCGAGCATCATCCTACAAGAAAATCTTGGCCAGGGTTCGCTGGAGTAAGTAAGCATCCCAGGACCCCTTGCATAGGCCAAGGATAACTTTGGGAGGAGGACCACACACACACAGGCCTGGGGGATTTTAGTCAACCCCCAAGGTGACCCTATGACCACTGCGAGTGACTCCCTCAGGGTGGGAAAGGGGAGGAGACCTGTGCAGTCCTCTCTGCCTTCCTCCCCCTCCACAGCTGTTTCTTTCATTTCACACTTGCATGAGCCCTGGATCCTGTTAAAGAAGGTGTTAGAACTGCTTTCGGCAGAAGTCTCTTCCTGAGATTACTGCAGGTATCTGCTGCACCCCGTGCATCCGTGAGAAAGGGAGACCACCACCCAAAGGGAGAGCAGATTTGCCCTTTGGGGGGACAGCGGTGAGTCCCAGGCTGAATTTCTGCCCCTGCCCCATCTCTGCATCTGCAGGAAGCATGATCTGCAGCACGGCAAAGCAGCATGCCCAGCTGTTATGTGTGTATTTAAAAGGGGAGATCCTTTTCCGTTGGCAAAAAAAAAAAAACAAAAAAACCCCCACATAGGAAAATCTGGAGAACTCCCGTGGACTTCCTGAGCTATTTGCTAATATTTGACAGATTGCTCACTGTGGTCCTCAACACAGTATCTCCCACAGTAGTGTGACACCCTCTACTCCTGCCCACCAGCCCCAGCAGCCCACACCATGACACACACCACGGTTCCTGTTCCCTGCATGGGCTTGCACCTGAGCCACCACCGCCTTCAGAAGGGGTCCCCTGGATCCACCTCTGCAAACAAACCCTTCTGGTTTCACCTCTGATGACTATGAGAAGCCTTTTCCACGAGGAACTCAATCCATCTTAGGCTATTTATTTTCTTTTTGGCACAGAGCAAAACTATTGCCAGTAAATACTGCTAAAATGTTTCCTCCTCAGATGAGGAACCCGAAGGAGGATGAGCTGCCATGCTCTGACGTCATCATATGCTGTCTCTCCCCGCTTCCCTTTTCTCCTTCTATTTAAACAGCAATCACAGTGCCTACCTCTCTGAGGCTGTTAAAAAACAGTTTTCCAGTGGCAAGTCCTGGTTCCTGGGCAGAGCTCACTATGGGGTTGCATTTGCCATGTTGAAGTTGCCTCCAGGTCTGGCATGTGATTAATCTGCTGATGGGATCTCAGCACTCACTGTCTTGTGCCCCCTCATAGGCAGTATTTGCATTTGCCTCACCTTTGATATTTAAAAATGTGTTCATTTTCAGCAGCTCACAGAGACGTTCCTCTGCAAACATCTTGTGAGAATAATAAGCTATTTGGAAATTGCCCTATGTCTCCACACATCTCTGCCTCTGAGGACTGCTGTAAGAGCTGCCTGTGTATTCAGATTCTGAGATTTCCATCCCTCTAGGTACAGAACAGACAAATTCTTGCTTACTGTACCTGGAGTGTAGCTTAGGCTGTGGATTTCATGCTATTCTGTCCTGACTTTGGATAGAAGTTGGCAGCTAAATACAATACTTGCCAAGGGAGAATCAGGCACAACGTGTAGTCTTGGCTTAATATCTCATTTATTAGGGAGGCCTGATTCTGTCTTCTGCTGGTCTGAATCCAGGGACTTCCAGCCAATCCACTAGGATTTCTACATCGCAGGACAACTTTCATCCCTCAGAGAAGAGGAACGGTCATCAACGTTTGCCCATTTTCCATATCCCCATCAAACACATTTGCACCACCTTTTAAAGTAATGCCATCAGCTTATGAATTACCACATCTCTTTTTGGAGGGGGTCCATCAGTCAGTAGTGCTCCATTTTCTGTGCGCTTTATATGAGGAGGTGTCCCCATTTTCCAACTTCACCCTTCCCATGGACCTTTACCTTGAAAACTGCAAGGGTAAAGTAATTGCATTTAGTAAGAGCCACCTTCATTCTGAAGCTGCCCTGGGATTAAGGCTGCAGGGGAAGTAATTAAATTTAATAGTAGCCAAGTTTTGGAAATGAAGATCTTGCTGTAAGAATTCGGTGATGCGGGGGGAGAAAATATATATAGTGCTTTAAGATCTGCCATAAGCCCAAATATTTTTTTCCAAGTTGGCAACTGAATAGGAAGATTGATTCACGCTGTAGATATAAGACAAATACACCAGGAGCGTGAATTTTATCAAGACATACATACTTGGAGTTTCAAGGTCATAAAAAATGCTTTTATATTGCTAGTTTGCTTGCATTATTGAGGTTAAGAGACAGAAAGAGAGAAGCTGCTGTTTAAAATAACAGATTCCCAACCATGCCATGTGTCTGACAGATAAGACGCCAAGAAAAATAAATGTTTTTGCAGTGCTGAACAGAACCAAAAATGCTATTTTGGCTAAACACGGAATATGATTTTAATATACATTCACACATATTTTGTATGCAGCACAGCAACTGCCAGTTCCAGCTATCAAAAGCAAGGGAAGTCCATATGCTCTGGTATCCAAAGGTCTCAGGTGCAACCTGGAGTGACAAAGGCTCTGAGTTGCTGCCGCTTTCCATGCACTTGTGGGGGTGGACTCTGCATAGCTACCCTTGATAAAAGCCACCCTATTTTAAAGCTGCCACTGGTGTAAAGAGTAGTAGAGTGACAAGCAGACCCTTGTCCTCATGCCATGGCACTGGGAAATGAAAGGCGCTCGCTGCTCTTTCACACCTTTGAAAGGCTTTTCCGTGTTTATGGGGCAAGTTTTGGAAGAAGATTGTGCATGCACTTTCTTGTAGAGATTTGCATTCCTGCTCCACAGTAGGACCTGGGAAGCAAGCAGGCTGGCTGCATTTGCAGGCCCACAAGCAGGAGATCAGCCACCTCACTGCCTGATTTGCAAGTATAAATCAGATTTGTTTGGGCATGCAAACCAAGAGCTGGGAATAACACATGTGCAAAGTTTCAAAACACCTACTTCTCAGCGCAGCCTGGGATAAGATGTCAGCCCAAGCCTCAGTCTGCTCAGCTCTGCTTCAAGGCAACTGCACTAATTTATCTCAGCTGATGACTAGAAGCCTAGCCCAATGCAGGTACAACAGTAGAGGAAGATGCTCCCTCCATCTCTATAAAGCTTCTGGCTGTATAGAGACAGATTTCTTGGTGCTCTCATCAGGTCTCAAAATTGCAAGGTAATACTCATAAAATATGCAAGGCTCGAATCTTGCGATGACCTGCTGACCTTTGTGTCACCAGGGTGTTATAGCTGCCTTGCAATTTTTGAAGCACACAGTGTCCAGATAGTACAGTGAATGCATGCATTTCCTGTGAAATATATGTGCATGCATTCGTTCTGTGTTCCTCCTTCTCTGTGTAGCTGGAAACAGAGTGGTTTTTTTTCTTTTTTTTTTTTTTTCTTTCTTTCAGCTGATGTATTTTCTCCTGAGTGCCCTGGGTCTGGTTGCCTGTGTTTTGGCAGTGGCTTTTGCTGCACACCATTATTTGCAGATGACAAAATTTACCTGCGATACCATCCTTGAGTCCTGCCAGTGCAAACTGGACACTGCAGACCCCCTTGGTAGGACCTTCGTCTACCAGGATGCAGGTGACTGTGGCAGCCTCACCAGCATGCTTAACCTGTACTTACTTCTGCAGATGGTTCTCAATCTGATCGCAGCCCTGGTGTGTCTGTCAGCATGCTTCGTGATGTGGAAACACAGATACCAGGTCTTTTACGTGGGCGTTCGGTTCTACCCTTTAACTGCTACTGAAGGCCAGCAACAGAAAGTATAGGGTCTGGGCTGGAGGGGGGCTGTAGCCAGGGAATGGAAAATGTCAGCGTACTGCCACCATAGACACCACGGAGGGATGAGTGTTTATAAGGTTTTTGACAAGGGAAAAACATTCACACAGTTTTAATGAATATATTTTTCAATCCTTTTAAGAGCATTTTATACGGCTGCTCTTGCAAAAGGTCTCTTGTGAGATTATGTAGAGGTCACAAAGTCCTAAAGATGCAGCTGTACACATACTCACCAAAGAGGATCTTTAATAGCCATAGACAAAATGAGAGCTTAGGAAATCATTAGGAACTCATCTGTAGGGCTACAGCCGCTAAGAAATAGGGTGCATTTCCCTCACTGGTAGATATCTGTTCTTGCCTTCGGAGAAGCTATACCAATTTCTACCAGATAAAGGTCTGGTCCAAACTGCTTAACTATAATTATGCTGATCGTGCTTAAGGAATATATTGTCTCTTGGATGCTGTGGGTCTAATCCATGCTAACCTGATGGGGATTTGCCATACGGAAGAGTAATTAGTGAGGTCAAGACCTCTTCAAATACAGGTTGAGACCAACGGCAAAGTGAATATATTGACAACTGCCATATAAAATACACGTAAGAATTTTCAGAGTGACTAATGCTATAGGTTACCTAATCCAATTACTAATAAACAACAATAGGAGTGGGTTGACTGATAGTGATTTGGTGGGCCCTGCTTGAGACCCCAGACAGATTTCTGAAGTATGAACACTTGGCACTTTGTAAGGAAAGATCAATTTAAGAAACCTTGAGTTGCTCTCCTAAAGTGGAGGACCCTGAATCACTAGTCACGTTGAAAACTATGTTGACATTGCTGTAATTGCAGGCTCCCGAACCCGGCGTCTAGCCAGTTCCACCAATTATACTCCAAGCACAAAAGGCCAAATGCATTTTTGGTGTAACTGCTCTGAAGACAATCAGCCTTACACACCAGCAGTGGAGTTGGGCCAACAGCCCTGAAAGATATATCCCTGCAACAATGAATGTTTTTAAAATGGGGTGGAGGGAGGGAAGCAAGAAGAGACTGCCAGTCTCCCAAAGACATCGTTTATAATGATGAGGGCAAAAGAATAACGATTTCTTAATAAGCAGCATAGAATAACAAACCGCATCCAAACAGTGCTTTTTCATGCTGAAAGTATGGCTCTAGAAGTGCTTTTAAGTCTTATTAGCCTTATACCGAGACAAGTATGTCAGTTTGTCCCTCGAACTGTCATTTCCACTTGCACAGCATGGACTTCTAAATGTTGGAGCAATTCTGAATCGGCAGCATTTTGCACTGCCTGCCAATATATATCTGTGGAAGGGCAAGGCAGTTGGTGCTCACACCCTGCCATAACTAGGGATTTCCCGATCCCGGCCAGAGCAAGGGTGTTTCTGAGGTGGGGTGGAGCAATCACATGCCAGAAAAAAACTGTGCCATAATCATTAGCAAGGAGGAAGCAAATAAAATTCTATAACGCTTCAAAGAAACAAAACTTTTCTGTTTCTGCAGCAAAAATAGCCACCAGGAAGTAAAAAACCCAGTCTGGCAAACAGCTAGTTGTCTTAAGTATCTCTAATCCTACCCAAAAACTGTCTTCCATATGGTGATCACACATCATCCCAGGGCTAGACCAGCTCACCTCCAGGGTCAGAAGATCACAGCGTAGTTAACTCTCCTGTGGTCCACCTAAAGCACTGCTTGGTGTACACGCTCAAGTTTTTGTCATGGAAAGTGCTTCTAGAGTAGACAGCGTCACCAAGGTGCTCTCTGCCAAGCTGCAAAGTGAGGAGCTTCCAAAAATGAAGGTTTTTGAGACCAGCTCCCAAATGGCCTTTTTAATGCACCTAAGAATAACAGTCACTAGTAAGCGTGGCTGCAGGGCACATTTGCAAGGGTGCCCATTCGCTTGCCTACACGTCGCCACCCATCCAAAGTCCTAAGTCTGGCTCCCAGGCACGCTCGGAGCAAGCTGAGACAGCAGCGGAGTGTGCGGGCAGGTTGGTGATGAAAGACCTGGCTGCTGGCATTGGTGGTGCCATCTGTGCGGTGGCGGGAAGCAGTCCATGTCCCCCCGACTCTGGCAGAGCATGCCGCAAGCAATGCTGGTGGACCTGTGCCAGGGCCAGCCTCCCATATGAGATGGGTACATAGGGGTGCCTCTCACTTGCTGCTTCTACTTAGATATCTTAGATATTGGTTTGTCCCCCATCCCTCGCACGACTCCTGCTGTGCTCTCTGTGGAAGCGTAGGGCAGAGGAAACCCTTCCTCCCACCTACATGACCCTTGCTGCGCCTGCTCCTCCCTACGGCCAAAAATGTGGGCTCTCCTCTCCGCAAAGAAGATAACAAGAAGCAGGAAAGGGATCGAGGGGAGGCTGAAAGACTGCTCAGCTTTGGGTCTTCCTCCCGCTCTCGCCACCAGGTGCTGCACCCCGACAGCTGGCAAAACAAGAGGAAGGCTCTGCTGGCAGAGCAGGGCAAGTTTTCCCACCCTGCCTTTTACTTGTTGTTCAGAAGATAACTCGGTCTGCAGCGCTCTAGCTTAGGCTGTGCTACGTGCAGGCTGGCAGCAGCAAGCTGTTGTGGGAGACGGCTGGGTGGCCCCAGCCGAGCGGCATTTCCACCAAAGCCAGGCTTTTGTCTCCTTAATCCTTTGACCTTGGTCTCACCCACATGTTTTCACTCCCTGTCTCCCATCACCTCCTAGGCGCTGGGCTCCCAGAGGCCAGCCCCTGTTAGATGGGGCTGGGCTTGCGTTGCCTGGCCTCTGCCTACTCACCCCTGGGCTTAAATTTGCTGGGACTCCTCTAGAGCACGAAAGACATGGTGGTGATGGTCACAGAGTCACTGAAAATGCCTTCAGCTTGGCGACGGGGAAGAGAAGGAAGATCTGGATAAGAGACCCTGCTCTGCTTAGCAAGCTGTGCACCTCCATAACAGTGCACCCTCCGCTTTGAGCCACCGCCGCCGCTGAGTTCAGTTCACTAATCAGAGCGTTGTAGCTTAACCCTTTGCTCTGGAAGAAAGCAATATTCATCATATATTCTGTTGGTATTTTAATGCTTAATAAATAAATATGGGGCATTTTGATCTAGCAAAGACTAACTTCTGTATTTCCTCTTTATATATCTCAAGAGCATAAACTCAAAACAGGAGAGATGGGGAAATGGACACGGCAGCGTTTGGAACCTGTTTCCCCCTGGGTATGGTTTTACACCATATATTTTGCTGAGTTCAAGAATTTTGGAAAGTACTATTTAAAGGATTTTCACCTACCACAGCATATTCAGACAGCTCCCAGCCTTTCCCTGGAGTCAGAGTCCACACAGACTGTACCAGGAGAAAGACTGGGACTAAAAGGCTTGGAAAGAACAGAGGTGTTGAAGAAAAAAACAGGTTTTTTTAAGTCCTGGAAATTTATTCTCTGGGTGAATTCCGCAGAAAGGGGTAGGATTAAACCGCTATGGACACACGGAATTTGCGAAGGGCTCAGTGTAATTTACTCTCACAAACCCAGGTGTGATTCTCGCTTGCACCCTGGCCACTTTACACTGTTTTCCCAGTGTAAAGGAGTTGTAAAGGTGGCATCAATCATTTTTACACCTACTTTATGGCCATTTTACACAGCTAAAAGGGCCCTTTGTGTAAATGAGTACTCAAGCCCTAGAGGATTTAATAGAGAGGAGATCCTTTCTATAGACTGCACTAGACCCTCTAATAGGGTCTATTACCGGGATATAACTCTCTGCTGGATTTTATAGCTTGGCTTAAAGATCATCGGTCTTGATTAAATTCAGTTCTGCAAAACTTTTCCAAAGGCTGTAACCCCCACCCCCCCCACCCCGGTGACATGCCTGCTCCTCCACCCCGAGCACACGCAAACAGTGATGATGTTGCATGGATAACTGCTTGGTTTTTAAAAGGAGAAGCAGCAGCTACCACTTTCTTCTGGCTCTGAGGCATTTTGATGTTGTACTATGCAAATACTGGAGCGACAATAATGGCAACGAAAAGGGAACCGAGACATGGTGCCTTACACGGAGCCAAAATGTCACATTCTCAACCCCACCAGGCACCAAGGTGGCACCTGCTCCTGACAGGGGGGCTGCACTTTGCACCCCTCTCCCTTCCCTGCTGCCACTGGAAGGACAGGGGCTGGTGGGCGAAGGGGAAGCACCACTGGGTCCTGGCCCCGTGCTGGGGCTGCCACCAGCCCATTCCTCCCGCCACCGCCTTCACGTGACGGCCATCTGCGCCTTGCTGGCCCGGCCAGCTCTGTGTGGGCACCACTTGGAGCTTTGCCTAAAAAACAGCTCTGCGCAAGAGCACTGGAAACTNTTTTTTTTTTTTTTTTTTTTTCTTTTCATGCTACCAGCCAGTGCAATATTTGCTTTGGGGGCCTTTCGAAACAGAAAGCACGCTGCTAGCGTGTGAGAGAAGCCACGGTTCAGGTCCTCTATATTTAGAAAGCCAGGATGTCATACCTCCCCTTGAAATTTTCATAGTCCCCTGCACCCCACCCACCCACACACGTACACATGCTTGCGTCTGGAAAATGTTTTTCGGTCTTAGCAAAGGGTGTTGGCTTAGGGGGATTCAAGGGAGGTGCAGAGGAACAACCGTAGCTCAGTCCTGAGTGTGAAGTTCGAAGCCTCCTTAAGGCACCGGGCGGCATGGCAGGCAGTGGGGACCCACTGCTCCCAGTGGGCTCAGGCAGCCGAAATCGAGGGTCTCTCTCGTTGTCGGCCTGTAACATAAATCCCAAGGCAGGGCCAAGTTTTTCTGAGACGTATGGAAGTCCTCTGCCACGTCATGTCAGGCTGTGCTGTACCCTCAGCTGACAACGTCTTCCTGAGCTCATTTTAAGTGGCCGTGCACAGACCGTAGCACCTGTAGCAAGGGCTCCAAGAAGGTGCATTTTGATGCTAGCTCGTCTCAGGTCTCTGCAGTTCCCCCCCCAGGGACTTTTGCTTTCTGTTCTACTGCTGTCTCCTGTAATCACTAATCAGTAGCATTTATCCTCTCCTAAATTGGCTCGGTAGTCAAATACTATAAATGATGATTACATGTACAAAGACCTTTTGGGTTTGGTACCTGATTTCCATGTCTTTGTCCAAGCAAACAGATGAAAAACTCATCTAAACTTCAAACTTGTTTGGGGGGGCTGGGGATTTCTTTTTTCTTTTTTAAGAAGATAAGAGCAATGCATATTTCATTTGTTACCATAATGCTTCCCCACTCCACAAAGCCA
This sequence comes from Pandion haliaetus, assembly GCA_013401275.1. Taxonomy (NCBI): domain Eukaryota; kingdom Metazoa; phylum Chordata; class Aves; order Accipitriformes; family Pandionidae; genus Pandion; species Pandion haliaetus. Next base: position 338,388 of record VYZV01014741.1, on the reverse strand, counting down.
TCTTTGCATTAGAGCATAGCCATTAATGTCTGCTCACAGTGACTGACTGCAGAGAGAGCATGGAGCTGAGACTCACCAAAGCTCACAGATGGTTCCCCACTTCACCCAGGTGCACCCAGGTATTCCTGCCTGGTACCGGGTGTCTGAGAGCCAGCTGCCAAATGCAAGCAGGAGCCCAGCCTGAGCCAGGAGAATAATCTGCAGAGGGTGATTTGACTATACACCTCTCCTTCAGTCAGATGTATTATGAATGACAAGTGCTGGACTGACCTCAAGTTACAGGAGATATAGAGAATGACACCGATTAAGGTAGCCCTCGGCGTCAAGAGCCGTGGTTGTCCTGGGAATTAGATATTTGAGCGAGGCAGATTTTTTAACCCCATTTCACTCTCTGTGGCCGTGTAAAGAGAACCCTGTTTTTAAATGGCCCAAAGCTGACTGAAGAAGGATTTCTTACTTCATTGTGGGATTTCTCTTTCACCAAAACTATGACAAGAGGAAGCATTTGCCTGATCCGTCCTCCATCGGGCTGGCTGGGAGCATCACTGCTGGAGCTGGAGCTGCATGCATGCAGAGGGGTGTGGAAGTCACCTTAATGTCTTTTCGGGGACATTTTCCTCCAGCTCCACAGCTGCCAGTGCTGGCACAGGGAGGGCAGGGGCAGCCAGTGCCCCGGATCTGTAATGTGCCTGAGTCAACCAAGCCCTGCAGCTATCCCCATTTATACTGACTATACTGGTCACCAGGGATTTGGTGGGATAGTTTAGGGAACAACTGCAATGAAAATAATAGAAAACAGACATTTACACTTTCCCTTCCACCTTGTGAATCCAACAGGTGAGCAGCACATATGCAAGGGGACCCAAGGGGAGCTGATGGAAAAGTGAAAGCCTCCCACCCCGTTTCACTGCCCAAGCCTGCCAATGCACTGAGAGTGAAACAGTACAGAGAACAAACCACCATAAATCAGGCACTCTAAATGCTTTGAGTTTTCAGGATCCAAGGTGTTGTTAGGTCAGGAACATGAAAAAAAGTATTTTTGTATGGACTCCACCCTGCTGGTCTGAGTCTCCCAAACACCGGAGCGCTGCATCAGATGGGGACCCAGGAACCAGGCTTTTTTCTGATAGATTTTGCTGTCACCACAGGAATTAAATTTTATAATCTGACTGGGCTGGGGTGTTGGGGAGGGCAGTTTATGGGCTGTACTCATACATCCATATATATTCTGTTAAGGCTACTGTTGTCAGATTCAGCATTTTTTCTTGTGTACAGAAGGAAATGCTAAAATCTCAGCTTGCAAAAGTCTGTGCTTCTGAATTAACAGGAGTTGCAGCTCCAATTTGTTTCTAATAAGACTTCTCACTCGCTCCACCTGGGTTTCAGTGTTTCTCTTGCTTCTCCATTTTCCGAAGTGGTGGGGCTTTTCCTTGCACATCCTCCACCGGCCCTGAAAAAGGCACTAGGTCTGCCGCCTGCATGCGAGCAGCCCCTGCTTAGCCGGGGCCGGGGAGGCACAATTTGCAAACTGGCTTGAGAGACTTCTCCTGCGTTCTCCTCCAAACGTGCTCCAGTCACTAATTACGCTATTGTTTGTAGCAAATTGTCAAAAAATTACAGCGACCCAGTGCTTGAAAATCACACAGGCTAATTGCCTGATAATACGTGACAAGTGGATTTCATTAGCTGAAGCAGCAGATGTGGCTATTGTGCGGTGGGAGCAGGCAGGCCCTGGCTCTCTGCTTCCCATGAAGGCCTTCCCACCATCAAAGTCCCTATAAATTTCACCTGAATAAGGAAAAATTCAGGACCTACAGACAGCTGTTGGGGACCTGGCTGTGCTCAGGTGTTACACTGAGCAAGGGAGGCATGGCGGGGGGGCTTGTGGGATCACTGGGTGTCAAGGGTGACCCACGTCCCCAAGGGAAACTGAACCATTTTGAAGGAGTCTGTAGGCGACAACGTGCCATACCGACCCATGGGTGAACCTGTGCCGTTCAGGCATGGATGGCAAGGCTCTGTTAGGAAGTCTGTACATGTGCCAATGTGGCACATATACACACGTGCCCTTGCAGAGAGGGTGGTGGGGAGGCACTACATAAGTCTATGCATGAACATACATAAAACTACACCAAAAACTGCCATGGGTGGCAAAGCCACAGCTTTATGTAGGTGCATGACCATGCATGAGTGCAAAAAAGGCCTGCATCATGGCATGGCTTGACCTGGACAGCTGTGTTTCAAAATACCAAGCCCGGTGGCATGGTCCATTTAACACTCACCTCCTCCCAAATTTATTGCAATATCCCACATTTCCAAAGAGCTTTGAAGCCTTGTCTGCTCTTCAAAGCAGCCTGCCGGGGGTGCATCCCCTCCCTTGCGTCCCCTCTCAAGCATGGGAACACCCTCCACTCCGGCCGGGGCTTGGAGCCAGGCTTACTCCGCTCCTCACCTCTGCGTAGCTTTGGGACTGCAAATCCTCACCCCAGGAGGAAAAAAAAAAGGTAGAGTAGAAGAGGAATAAAGATTTGTTTGATTTATCTTTGTCTGAGCATGGCACATCTTACTGTAAGGTTTTTCCCACTAAAAGGAAGGTGTTGATTGGGGCTGGTTTGGAGTTTGATGGGGTTTTTTTCTTTTGGTGGCTGTAAGGACCTGATTCAAGGCCACTGAAATGGATGAAAAAATCTGTGCTCAGTTCAGTGGCCTTGGATCAGCCCATGTAGGAAATTCATCCTCACTTGCTTCTAGCTATGAGCTAACTAATATTTCCCATGTTTAATAGAAAGCATCATTAGACCTGCCGCACCACGCTAGAGGCAACACTAGCTATTAAAGAAAGTGGGTTGGTTAAGTGACAGCCTTGAAGACTAAAAGTAATTAGGGAAATAAGAGTCAATGCCATATGAAAGCAAACATGCAGTCAGTTGTTATCACAAAGCTTTTCACGTGATGGTCTGCACACTGGTCTCACCCGAAGCATGTTTGTTTTGGACAATCTTGAATAGTACAGCCTCATGTATTGGCAGCAATATATATGGACTGATTCAAGAGCTCAGGCCTGACTCAAAGCCGATGGAAGGCAACGCATTGAATTCCCTGAGTACACCCCACAGGAATCACTCTGTGTTTGGAAAGATATGTTGCCGTTAAATACATTGGTCTGGGCTAGATATAAATGACCTCTTACAGTACTTAGGGAAAATGTACTGACATTGTCACTATCAAATCCGCATGGAGACAAGCAAAAATATGGGGGGTTATAGCTAATAGGTATAAAACAAAATAAAAATAAAGTGGATGAAGGAGAACTTGAGCAGTCAAGGGGAAATGCACCCAGTTCAAATGAACTCCCTTGGCCCAGATAAATTTCACAGCACACGCAGTGATTCGAAGAAGAAGAGAAGAAGGATGGCAGGAACTCAGCATCTCACTTTTTCACAAGCCTCAAAAATATTGCAGGCAATGTGAGAAGAAATAATACATGGCTTTAGTCTTGTCTGGAAACATGTGGCACAAACTGGAGCAGAGGAGATTAAACTTGGCTTNCCCCCCCTTTTTGCTCCCCTGCTCTTCGCCAGCATTATCTGGGTTGCTCGGTCCTCAGCAAACATCCAAGTAGCCAAAATATGGGCAGGATTCTTGCCATAACCAAACCAGCCAATGAATGAAATAAGGCACTTGTTTCCTGGAGCAGAGGGAGGGGAAAGAGGGGGGGGGATTTAAACATTTCTCTGTGGTGTTGGAAACCCACCTTGAGTAGAAGCAGTCCCTCAGCTCGC
>VYZV01014741.1:249650-334553 GCA_013401275.1 Pandion haliaetus | reverse complement strand
CGGCTGGTTTGCACCATCCCAGGGGCTGGCTGCAGCGGCGTAAGCAAACAGCTTGGCCCGGCAGCAAGAAAGACAGTGAGAGGCAAGTTGAAGTCCTGCACTCCTTCCCGCCGTTTTACTGCTTTTCATCATCACCTATGGCATTGTTTTCAGATGCATAAGAGCACAGACCAGATACTGCAAGCATCGCTCGGGCAAGCGGCACGTTGGGTGGCGATGCATGGGTGGCACAGGGTTACAGTGGGGCTGGTGGAGGCCAGAAACCTGGGGGTGCACTCGGGGGGGGGTGTGGGGTGTCTCTGCGCTGAGACCCTTGGGACTCAGGGCCACCCCTGAGCTACGGTGGTGGCCGGGGCAGGCTGCCAGGAGGAAAGCAATGCTCATGCAGTTACATGAGAGGCAGGACCTGCCATCCATGGGGAGGCTGCTGTCTCCGCAAAAGGGATGGCTAATGTCCTCCAACCTCTGTCTGGGTGCTGCTCATACAGTCGAATGAGGGAGGATTTGGGAGAGTTTGTTAAAGAGGGAGTGAGAAAATGACTGACTGGGGGAGGTACCGGGGCGTTCATCTGCTCTCCCCTTTCACTCTTCCCACCAAACAGACTCCACACCCAAAGAGAGCAGGAGCAGGAGAAACTTGATTATTTTTGTCAGACACCAAAGTCTTTTTGCAGAGTGTTTCCTGCAGCGCACGGCGGGAGGAAAGGGAAGCAGCAGCCGTACAGCTGGCTCCCTGCCCTCCCCAGACCAGGTTTCATGCTGCAGCTGCCCGTCCCAACCTTGGCCCAAATGCATCCCGCAGAGGATGGGGACAGCTGCGATGCACCAAAGCTGTGTCCAACCGCAGCTTACGGAGCATGGCAGCCCTCGGTTTCGGGGGGATGCTGCTGCCCCTGCAGCGGGAGGATGAGGCCAGCTGCAGCGGGGAGCGCCTCTGGGGACCATGCACGGCTGCGTTCCTGGACTGCATTTTTCAGCAACAGCAAAGCAGCCCGCTCTTTCGCTTTTCCCACCTGAAAAGCCTTCAGAGGCCTTGACTTTCAGAGAAGGAGGGATCTGAAGCCCTTGCAAGCCAGCTCTGCTGAAGCTGTCCTGAGGTGAACACCCCAAGATGAAGACAGCCAGATTTGCTGATCAATTTTGAAAATGAAAGCATCAGAGACCCTTAACTCCTGGATCTCATTTCTTACCTATGCTGAGGGCTGATTGAGGGCTTGCAGCGTGCAGTGCGATGCAGAACCCCACTGAAGGGCCTGCTCCTTCGTTCACACGATCAGTATTTGTTTTCAGAAAAAGCGATGCTGTGTGGGGCTGCGGGCTGGAGCTAAAAGGCGCAATGGACAAAGGAGGCTGGACATGAACTTCTCCCAAGCCAGAACAAGTTTCCCCATAGCATGTTTGCTGCTTTCGCAGCCAAGAAGTGGGCTGTGAGGGTGTGTTGTTATTTCTCTTTACAACACAGCTCCATCTTGAAGGCCCAGTCGTGAAGTATCTGGACCTACTTTATAATAGCTCTAACGCAGTTCAGGCAAGGCTTAAGCCTACCCTGGGACTTGCAGTTTAAACCCCTTCATTTTACAGGATTGTGGGAGGACATGAATACCTTTTCCTAAACCTACTTTTACGAGTTTTAGTTGAAATGCCCATAAAAAAGGCAGAGTTCCCAGCTGACACCCTGCAGTGACAGAGGAAGACCCAGTTTCGAGGCAGGACAAGTTCAGCGGCTGCGGACTGCGTGCGTAGGCATGAGCCCCACCAGACGGGGGCACGGGGTGGGAGCACCGGCTGCCCGCTGAGCCTGAGGGATGGCTGGGGCAAGCAGAGCAGCGGGCAGGTGTTTCCACGAGCAAAACCTCTTGAGAGCAGCTACTTGCTAAAATAGATGCCGCACGATAAACCGAAAAAGAAAGCCCCGCTGCCCAGCTGGTGCAGACAGCCGCCCACTTGCGTGCACGGCACGGAGGCGAGTGGCTATTTTTATCGGAGATGTCCAAAGGTCATGAGAGGTGGTGGGGGCAGCTGGCGGAGGTCTTCCCTCTGTACGATGCCGGTGCTGCACCCTGGCAGTTCCCCTTGCAACTGGGCATCGCAGCTGGTGGTGGAGCCGGCCAGAGGGCTTCCCCTCACCTTCGCAGGAGCAGTCGTCCTCCTGCAAGCCCCCTCACTGTCAGCAGCACCTTGTCCTCCCAGGGATGCCCTTGCTGGCAATGCCCAGCCAGCCCCACCTGGCAGAGGGGGTTAAGAAACAAACCAAACCAAACCACCCACATTGTGCTGGATGCAGAAGCACAGCCGAAAATAGTGAATCAGCCCCTCCTGCCTTAAATCATGAGATCAGCCTCCGGGTGACCAGAGTGACTTTTTGTGTGCATGGCACTCAGGAGCCGCCCATTCCTCACCCCCAGAGGCACTGCGGAGCCCAGGGCACCCTGCTTCGAGCTCCTCCGTGCAAGGGTACGAGTGCTTGTGCAAAGCAGCACCCTGGGAGCCGAGGCCTCGCCAGGCAAGCACATTGCCAAGATATTGTGCAGGCGGGGGGGAATAGGTGGCTTCTGAGCACACCAGCGTTTGCAGCAGTGCAGTGCATCACACAGGCAAACCTGTCTGCTCTGGAGCAAGCTGTGGCAGCACAACCCCAAGCCATCACTCCAGGGTATGAAATCCAGCCCTGCTCCGAATTTCACTCCCTGCCTCTACAAGCACCTGAGCATACCTGCCCTGTGCCTTGGCGCGTCAGGAACCTGGTGGAACAAGCAGCTCAAGCCCAGCTTCTGCACCAGTGAATGACTAAGCATGGCCATGCTATCTGCGAGGAGCTGGATGACCCCAGTCACCTGGCCTTTCCCCCAGACATACCTGCTTGAAACTGGTGGGTTTTTTCCAGATTTAGTGTGCCACACACGTTGTGATTCTCTCTTGTAAGAAACCAGAGCAAGTAGAAAAAAAATCTACAAGAAAAGTGAAAAAAAGGTGGAAACGCTTTTCTTCTTCCTCTTCTTCTCTAAGACACACTACAGCCTACATCCAAAATCCCCCTGCTGTGCCCCTGCAAGCAGCACCACTGACACGGGAGGCCAGCACTCGGCCACGCCAGTGGATGCTGACAGGATAACCACCCTCTCTGGGGCCCGAACCTTAAGCTGCTCCTCTGGGATTAGGAGATTTGCTGCTGATGGCGATTTGCTCCCATGATGATTATTTACTCCCACATGTAGAGCAAATGACCTGTGTGGCCCTGAGCACCATGGGAGGCAAAACTCACATGGGAAAACCAGCCCCAAGACACTGTGAGAGAGGAGAGTAAAGAGGGGGGGGATGACTTTGCCCATAGTGGACCAAGCTCTCACACCTGACAAATGTCCACGCTAGGATCCAGACCCTGAGCAGGCTGTCACAGCTCGGGACCACCAGCCATCATTTGGGTCGTTCAGAAGCCGGCAGCGCGATGCCATGTGTGCCAGTAGTGGAGCACAAGCCTGGGAAACACAAACTTGGCTCCACTACCAACCTGCCGTACAGCCCCAGGGAGCCATGCCATCTCTGTGCTCCTGCTTCCAGCCATTTCCCTCCCTAAGCTGCAAACCTTTTGGCCAGGGATTCTGGTTTCCTGTTTGCAAACAAGAACGTGAATTATGTGGGGTAAACCCGCTGGGGTCAGAGCAGTGTTTCTGATTTACACCAGTGTAAATTATTGCCTCTGCATTAAAAAAACGTTGTTATTATGTTGGATGGGGTCCTAGTAACTCTGCAAAGAAGGGAGAGGGAGAAGTTCTTCGTAGATGGACTTCTTATGATTTAGTTACTGCCAGCTACCACGCAACCACTTCACTTACGCAAGGTTTGTGCTTCACACAAAGGACGACGGAGGACATGAGTGACCTGCAGCCCTTTTGGTGCAACTGCCTGTCACCAGGGCCATGCAGCAAACCAGGAACAGCACAAATGGAGGCCCACCTCCTGCTCTGGGATCCCAGCAGGCTGGCACCAGCAGGACCGGGCTGGACGAAAGGCTCGTCCTGAGCATCCTGGGGAGAGGCCATGTGGGAAAGCAGGGCAGGTGGTGGCTGGAAGCGCTACCCTGTCCTCTAGGTAACCAGGGAGAGGGCTGCTGTGTGGTGCAGTCCATTAGCTGCTGCTCTTCAGCCTCCAAAGCAAGCTGGACATATTTTCCCTCTTTCTCTTCCTTGGGTAGCCACGTGGAGCTGCTTGGAGAAGCTTCAGCAAAAAGACTTATCCAGGTTTTTGCGCATGTTAATATTTGAGGTGTCTATAGCTCACATGCCAAAAAAGAGGACATCCCTACAGCGGATGGTGGCTCCAGAGCACATGGTACTGTAGGAATGAGTAATAAGTTGGCTGCTTCTAGCTAAGAAGAAGCTTCACGAGGTGGTTTTACACAAGTGCAAGAGGGAAGTAGAAGAAATAAAAGGGGAGGAAGGACAGCTCACCAGTAAAGCATACATCTTGACCCGAGGTATTCATTCATCCTTCTAGCAGCAGGTCCAGCGACAGTCCCTTTGAGAAAGAAAACTTTCCAAACATAGATTAGGGGACAAATATGAAGGTCAGACAGGAAAAAACTCATGCTGGGTGGGGAATGAGGAGGGAAGAACACCCTTGGGGAGGCAGGTTGCTGTGGGCAGGTCTGGTGCTGGAGGCACAAGCAGGCATCCGAGGGGCAGCCAGGGCTGTGGCAGCCACCTTGGTGCATCACAGATGTCCACTGGGCAGGATGGCTCAAGGAAGAGAGGGTGCAGCCCCACAGGGTGACCCTCCTGCTGGAGCTGTCGGGAAGACTTTGATTGCCTCTCCTTGCGAGAATGCATTTATTCATGGGTAAAAATTAGTATCTAGTCTCCAGCCACCATCAATCTGCCATCTCTTGTTGTTAGTTAATTCACTTAAAGTGGTCTGAAAAAAATATATATAAAGAAAAAGACTTTTCCTTGTTAGTCACCTTCCAGCGATGTATAAATGCTCTGACAGATAATTATGGGTGATATTGATTCTAACTAGGGCAGAAAATGAACAGGTGAGTGTGAAATAGAAAGTTATTTATAAAGATGTAATTGAAACAGAATCTATCCTGCAGGATTGAGAGTTTAAGGAGAAAGAAATGGCTTTGCTGGTATGTCTTTGCTGTTTCTGCTGGTGTTTAGATGCTTNCCCCCGGCCCTGGAAACAACAGGTGCCACGTCCTCGCACGGGTACCAGGACAGGGGCTGGAAGGGGTCTGGGTGGTCAGAGCTGGCCCCCGCATCCTATTTCCAATGCAAAAGCAGATCGTCCTCTTGGAGCTGAGGTCATTTATTACTCTCCTTCTAAAGTGCAAGGTTCATTTATTTTGATACTGATTTAATTTCCCCTCCATTTTTTGTTAACTGCTTTCTGCTGAAACTTGGGAGTACATTTCCAGCAAGCCGCTTTTTCTCCTCCCGTCTCCTAAGCAGGAGGGATGATTACTCTACGTCCCTGCCATCATGGCACAGGGCACAGATGGGGGACAGTGCAGGCAGGGGGACGTGACTGCGCACAGCCGGAAAGCCATGGGAACAACCCTTTTAAAGGGGAGGTCTGATTTGGCTATAGAGCCATGGATGCTTTATAAGCAACATCTCTCGGGCCTGCTCTAGGCCGAAATAAATAGCCAGCATGACAACGACTGAAAATAAGCATGAAAAGCAGCCAGAGAAAGAGACCCTCGGCCCAGGGCAGAGAGGTCTGGTGCAATGTCCTTCAGACCGAGTCAGCACTTGCTCAACCGTCCACAGCAGGACGTCAATAGTAAGATGCATTTTAAAATGGAAACCAAACTCTTACTGTTTGTGGTACTTCTTGCAGTGCTGGGACATGGTGAAATGCCACCACCACCGGTGAGTCTCCTCTGGGCAGCAGCACTGGGCCCGCTTGCCTCTCCCTGGATGGAGACTTGGCCCCTCTTAGAGCCGTGCTTTCGGGTCCTACAGCTTAAGAGCTACAAGTCTCACCACTGCAATGCTGAAGCCCTTTTGCAGGCGTAGCCCTTGCAGCTCTGCCAGAGGCCCGTGGGAGGCTGTGCTGTGGCTGCTGGCCCCGAGCACCAGGCTCACTTTCTCTAGCAGCTCCACACATCCTCAGCTGGGCCAAGACCTAATTTGCTGGCCACAGACTGGCGGTGGAGCTTGCTGGGGAGAGAAGGCTTTTGCCAATTTGTTATTAAATCACAGTGCTATTTATGCCAATATTAGGCTGTTTGGGGCTAAATGCACAGAAGAAGTTACGTACCTGGGTTCTGCCAGACAGCTCAGGGTGGCGGTGCAGGGAGAGGTGGGTCTTTGGGCAGGGCTCTCTTCTCGCGGCAGACTTGCATCCTTGCCCCGCTCAACCTCTGCTGCTGCCAGCTTCACAGCTCCCACCCTGCATGTACCAGAGGGAGAGAAGACCTCTGGGGCTGCGCTTCTGGATCTAGCAACTCAGGAACCACTGCAGTGCTGAAGTCCTTCTGCTGCTTTATCCCTTGGTATCCAAACCTCTCATCCTCTCCCCACCTAGAGCAACCACTTCCGACAAAGCTGCGACAGCAGAGAGCTCTATATAAAATGAACAAGTGGTCCTGGTTTGGTTCCCAGGACACCCCCAAGCTTCTGGGCTGTGAGGAGCCAAGCTCTGGAGCATCGCAGGAGGTCACCTCCTCTGCCCCAGTGACAACGGTGAGGACATCCACTGGGAGCCACGTCCCCCAGTGGTGGTGGTGTACCTGTCCTTATGGAGAAAGAGGCTGCAGCTCCTCTGGGGCCATCAGCCTTTCAGGAGCGGTTAAAATAACGCAGGAAGGCTTACGAGCAGATGTGGTTCCTGCACTGCTTCTGCCAAGGCTCTGCTCTGCAGACATCAGCTGCAGAGAAATGTTTAAACTGAGCTGCAGTGCTGTATGCCCGGCATTTGTACATAAACAGCTTCTAAAAGCATGAGGGGGAGTGAGTAGCTCTTTCAGAGCCGACCGGATGGTTCTCTCGCTTGACATGTTCTCTTCTTGAAACAACATCACTTTGTTGAATTTTGTGGCTTTTTATGTGGAACAACATTAGCTCATCCAAGTCTGTGGTTTATTTGAAAATGAAATTCCGGTAAGCTTTTGTACCATCTGGCAATGTCCAACCGAATTGGGTTTAGCAAGAAACCACTGCACACGTGTGCACAAACACATACACACCAGAAACATTATAATCATCATAATCAGTAATCACAGGAAGCTTGGCATCGTCGGGGCAAGGGGAGGGGGGGAAAATCAGTGCTCGACTCATCTCCCAGTAATATGCCTTCTGTGGGTCTTGGCTCCTTCCAGCAGAGGGCATTTTGCAAAGCTGTCCCTCCTGCACCGCTTCTACCCCTTCCTTCTGTGGCAACGCCTTTGACGTGAGCTTCCAAGTAGATCCAGATGTAAATCAAACACAGCTGGGTGAGCTGCAAGACAGCACGCCGTGTCAAATTCACAGCTGCTGTCAGGTCATCGCACTGGTTTCAAAGGCGCAACTCTGATTTACATCAGCTAAGGACCTGGCCAGACATGTTGAGGAGGGTCTGAAGCATACAGGAGAGGTTCGAAGATGGACTGGTGGCTTCTTGGTTGCACCATGCAATAGCTGAAGTGATTCGTTAGGTGGGACCAGCCCTGGGTTCCCTCCTAGCTCCTCTGGTCCAGGCAGGTAGCAGGACACGTGGCAAATTTTTGACATCTTGTCCATCCATTGCACCCATTCTCTTCTCCTCCTCCCACATCTGTGCACACAGAGGCCTGTGACTGGCAAAGCTGGAAGGAGAGAAAAATGTGGCTGTTACCCAGGCATACAGGAGGCTACCAAGCCTCCATCTGTCATCTTCTCCCCTGCAAGAGATCATGCTGCTCTCTTCTCCCTGGTATCCAGTGATAGGACGCGTGGGAATGTTTCAAAGCTGCACCAGGGGAGGTTTAGACTGGACATTAGGAAGCATTTCTTTACCGAGAGGGTGGTCAAACACTGGAACAGGCTTCCGAGGTGGTCAATGCCCCAAGCCTGCCGGTGTTTAAGAGGCATTTGGACAATGCCCTTAACAACATGCTTTAACGTTTGGTCAGCCCTGAAGGGGTCAGCCAGTTGGACTAGGTGGTCGCTGTAGGTCCCTTCCAACTGAAATAGTCTATTCTATCCTGAGAATTTTGACTAATCGCTCTCGGGCTTCCCCCTTCTTCCACACTCAGCTGCTCACAGGCCTGTATTAAATGTGCATGATGGCGAGGGCAAAGGAAAAGCAATGGTAGGGAACATGAGGTGCCAGTTTGGACATGTAGGACAGTTTGCTTTGAGAGCCAAACACAAAGTCCACTGGAGCCAGTACGCAGGTTTCCACTGACTCCAGCAAGCATAGGGTCTCTACAAACATTCACCTCTATAAACTGGGGGATGGGGGGAAATATATATATTGGCTTTAAAATAACAAAATATAGCAGAGATTTGCTTTTGAGAAAAAGCAATGGAAATCCAATGGATGAGAGTTGATGGTGAGCCAGTGACACTGAAAGACTTCAGGTCCGTGGAGGACATAGGTCCTGTCCAAGGGGACTCTTTCCAGCAGCAGCTTCATTTTTGTATCACAGCTTATAACTGTGTGAACAGGACTTGCGATGGAAATCATTGTAGACATCTCCATTCAGAACGCACTGTTGGTTTTCAATCTGCATTGCATACATTTAAAACTTGCACGTACACCTAAGAGCATTTTTTCCCTGAGCCGAACGTGAAGAGAAACCGGTGACCCCGTGGAAGGCAGAGGACGGCAGAGGAAGGCGAGGTGCCCACAGCACCAGCCTGACGGGCTGCTCTTGCCTGACCAGTGAGTCCCGGCTCCTTCCTCCACACCACAGCACGGACACCAGTTCATCCCCTGCCCAGCCTATAGCTGCTAATAAAAGCAGGAATTTGGTTCTCCTCAGAAGGTCTCTTAGGTTCCTGGCTGGAAAAATAAAAAAAAATCAATTCCAGAAACAAAGGCTTTTAACTGAGGAAGTGTTTCTAAAGGGTGGCCCCGGTGAGGTGCTGCACCAGCTGGGCTGTAGACAGGAGGCTGACACGCTGTGATAATCCTGCTCTAATTCTTTTTTTACAAGGATTTTTTTTTTCCAAATATATATATATAGTTTTGCCTCCGGCATATGCTGTGCTAGCGTAGCAGCTCTTTAAGTACCATGTTTTCCAGCGTACGTGTGAGTGACAGCACCTAAAAACAGCAGCTGTTACATAAATAAGGCCGGCGCAGCAGAGAGCCGGGCCAGCACAGCCCAGGGGGATGATGTCTTGGCCCCGGACAGAGGTTGACAAAGTGGGGGACAACCCTCAGGGCAGCCTCTGTCACCACCAACCACTCCTCCACATCATGCCATCCATCACAGACCATCACCTCCCCAGGACAGAGGTTGCTGCATCCATGCTGTTCATCACCAGCAGCGCTCCCTGTCATTGCCATCCTGTAATACAGCAAATGGGTAAAAAGAATAACCAGTCTAAAATATGAATTTGTGGCATCTCATGGTTGTTTTGCCGATGCTGTGCATAAGGATTCAGGTTGGTTCAGAATGTTGTATGTTGTATCTTAATGAGCAGCCTAATTGTTTTACTTAGCAGGAGATGGCCAGTAAAGTATTAAGAAGCCAAATTTGGCACTTGGTTTCCTTTAAGATGCAAAAGTCTGATTTGTACTGCCTGTAACTTTGCTGTATCTCAGCATGCAAATACTCCTGAATAATTTAGGCTTTAAGAAAGCCTGTGATATACCCAGAAAAGATTAATATTCAACAGACGTCCATCATCTAAGTAAACACTTTTTTTTCTAAAACTGTATTGAGTTCTCATAAATTCCCTTAATGGGACAGAAACCATCCTGGCTCTTGTTCATGAGGTTTGTCTCTTTGCCTCGGTTTATTTATTTGGCAGGAAAACTTTGCCTGCATAAGGCTTAAAAATGTTTGGCCCCTTGAAAGGACATGAGAGGGTGTTCTTCAAACACTTACCCAGACCCAAAAGAAAATATAGAAGAGGACAGCAGGAGAAAAGCTGGGGCCACAGATCATGCTTGAATTCATAGGAAGAGGAGATGGCCATGCTACATGGTCATCCCTCAATGGGTACAGCTTTACTCATATGCTTGCTTTGGTGGACAGGAGCGGTGTGAGGACTGATGGTCACCGCGGCACTTCCAGGCCATACATCGCACATACTTGTAATTTTTCGGCACATTGTAATGGGTCGGTCGGGTACCAGGACTCCCACATTTCCATTTTGACAATGAAATTCACTGAAATATAAGAAGAAAGAGAACTGAAATATACTGTGCTTTAGGCTTGGGTATCCACAAGAAAAAGCTTTCTCTCTCTCTCTCTCTCTCTCTCTCTGACGCACCTACTTCTGATATACGTATAAGAAAGATGGTGTGAGATGGTGTCAGGAAAGGTATATGATTTACCCATAAGAAAGTGGGTACCAAAAAATTACTAGACTGGGATTATAAAATAAGCATCAGCTTTAAAATTGGTGTCTCTACTCTTAAACTAAGAATTTCTGGTTGGAAACAACCAGAGAAAAGTAAAAATGGGCCTCAGTTACGCATTTTGACAGGTCAAGTTTCTCCAAAGTATGAGGTAGGCTGGACCAGGTAGCTCAACCCCCCTAGCAGTTGAACCCGGAGCTCAACTTTCTGTGGGTCTGGGTGCATTTAGGTATCATCGGCCTTTGGCTCACACATTTTTGGGGTTGGTGGCAGGCCTGGTAAAAGATGGATTATCAGAGTAGGAAGTCACAGAGGTAGACATCAAGTCACAGCAGGGGAGAATTACTCTCTAAAAACTATTATTCTAAAACTAAATGCCCAAGACATTGATCATTATGGAGGGTAACTGTAAAGGCTGCAGGGAATGAATGGCTTATTAGAAATTATATAGCCACATAGGGAAATTCCAGGTGAGCAGTGCTGGTATAAATGATGGTGCTCAGCACTTTTTGGAGAAGCAGCCAAGTTTCCTTAACTATGAGCTGACCCTCAGAGCATCTTCAGCCTCAGCGTCAGGCTTCCCGGGACAGCACTTGTGGACATGATGCCTATTTGGAAAAGCCAAAATTTCCCTGTAAAAGCAACAGTTAAACTCCCTGCCTCGTCCTACCAGCCCTTGGTAATTCGAGACATTTCTTGCCCAGGGCATGACTCTATAGACAGGGCAAATCCTTCCTGCCAGGGTGCCCTGTGTCCCCTGGCCTGGGTGGGAGGGAGCAGCCTGGCAGCGGGTTGAGCTGGGTGGGAATCAGGAAGGACTTGAAATGAGGGGTCCGAGGGAGCCTGCAAAGTGCAAAACAACTGTGAGGCTGTAGAATGCTTGCTTTCGTTTGGACATAAAACTGGTCGTGAGAAAAGGGAAATTGGACCAAAGTGGTGCTGAGGGGTCTGTTTTCTCTCCCCTAGCCAGCAAGTGTGAACACTGATGTTTCCACAGCAGTGGGCAGGCAGCAAGGGGCAGTGAGCTGCTGCCAACACTCATGTTTCCAGACACTCTCACAACGAAAAATGTTGTCTCCAAATAACCAACAACAGAGGGTAATTTGAGTGCCTCATTATCGCTAAAGGAAAGTGCCTACATAAAAATCATGCCTCACAGAAATGCTTCACCAGAGCCATGTTGCCCTTGTTGGTCCTTCCCTCCAGGACACGGAGGCACCTTGTTCCCACCAACCCTGATGCCTGCCAGGAGCCCCAGCACCTCTGGGGACACAGGTCCCCCTCCCAGCTCTGGGACACACAGGGCTGGGGGTGCTCCAGCTCCCCTCAGGCCCACAGGGGCCAGCACACCTGGACAGCCCCTGGGAAAGGTGATGTCCGAGAGCACATGCTCCTCCACTTATCTTGGCTCCAGTCAACCATGGGAGAAACCAACCACGGGTGTTCTTCCACCCTGTATCCCTTTTCTTGACATTCCCATATGATACAAACCTGTCTAAAGCACTTGTGTCTTTATAGGTCCTGAGCATCGCTCTATTTCATGGCTGCGGGTATGAGGCAATGGATGGGAAACTCGCCATGAGCCATCACCAATGGAGGTTTAAAGAAAGAAGAGTCTCTGGGAGCATTTTGGAAGTGAAGGCTTGGTATTTCATTGAAGTGCTGCGCTTGACAGGAAGGATATAAACACAGCCATAAAAGACATCCCAATGTCTAGTCCCTTCATTTCAAACTGCAAAGTCAGTGAGACTATTTATTTCAATAAATAGTCAAGGAAGTATCTTCAATCAAGTGACAGCTTGTTCCCATACTGTAATTAAATTTGAAGCTCAATTACTATTGTATAAGTCAATGGCATAGACAGGATTATTACAGGAAAATCCCCAGGGGTGCCAAGACTGGTACAGAGAGGTGGAAGGGAGAGTTCAACGTGGGCTTTTACGGCTGTGCTATAACGTTGAACGCAGTCCAGGCCAGGTCCTGCTGCTGAGCCCTGCTGGTCCTGCTGGTCCTGGGCTGCACCCCTCAACACACGCATCAAACGTCAGTCATGCAATTGCCAAAAAATCATGTCTCCTCCCTGCAAAAGGAGGTGCAAAGATGCACGCAAGTGGGTTTTAGCCCTGAGAAAATCAGTGCAAGCTGGACATCAGCTTCTGGGGCTGGAGCAGGCACTGCTCCCTGCTACATCTCTGGGTCTTGCCCTTACCTGGCTGCCCTTTGCTGTGCCGAAGCATGGCTGGGCGCTGCCGGGCAGCTGCAGCTGCGGGTGGAAACTCCAGCACAAACGTGCATTTGCATGCTATTAACTTATTAGCCTGATGAGTTGCCGAGCACCTCTTCTCCCCCTGGGAGGACAGTTTCTCCAGCTGCAGCAGGAACACAGAGCCGTGCCAGGCAGTGCTGGAGGGGCGGAGGGAGGCCAATCCTCGGCACCGGCAGGGCTGAGGGCCTCCCGGGGTGAAGGACCACCCCTCCCCATCGCTCCCCCAGGACAGGGTCGGACACGTCTGCTGGTGTCCAGCTTGCAGCTGTTTTCCCTCGGCTCATCTCTAGTTACTGCCCAAGAGCTTCACTTCATCCTTGCGGCTTCCAAGTGCTTCAGCTGCTTCTCCTGTTTGTACTGAAGGAAGAAAAAAGGGACCAAAGCCTAAACTGTGTGTTCTCATGCCAGGGGACAAACAAGAAGAGTATCATCACATTTATTTGGCTTGTATTTGATGAAATAATTAAAAAAATATCTTAAGTTTTGGAGAAGTTGGGTGGTAATCCTAAACAACGGGTGTTCAGACGGCATGCTGCTGGGATGGTGCAGTGATTGTAACCGGCTCAAAGCCTCAGTGCAGCTTTGGACCATGGTGCACTTCTTGTTGGAAAGTGGGGATGGGCTATTTTTTCCCCATTTAAATTTGTTCCTGAAGTTCAAAAGAAAACAGTGCCTCTAAGCTGCCAATAGATAAGTCTAAGATAATGAATATACTTTTCACCAAAAAAAACCCTGGTACTGATGGGATTACTGCTCAGACACACAAAAATCCCTGTTACAATGCTATCTACAAATTACATGATAATTTTAATTCTTAAAAAAAAAGGTATCTTTCCTTTATCCCTCCTTGCCAAGTTATGTTCTGCTATGAAGAAGTTTCTTACCCCTGTCTTTCCTTTCTAGCTGCCTGTTATGTTCCAGGTGTCACAGCTTCACGCTTGTATTTCTCTCCAGCTCTGCATGAGGCAATGCCATGACTGCACAAAGCGACAACTTTTCATAAGCTCTATAGCCTCCTGCTTTGAGTTTCCAGCATGGGGCACTGCAGAAAGCCTGGGAGTCATGGACTTGACCAGCTGCCCGTGACCAGCCAACATGCCCACAAGCTTTACCACGCCACCGCCACACCACGGCGTGCTCCATGCTCTACTTTCTCTTCATGTGTGCCAGTGGGCATCAACAATGTCCCCTCGTGCTGGGCACACGTCCTATGGATGTGGGCTTACGCTCCAGAAGTCTTTTCTTCTCTGAGTGGAGCAGCAGCAGCAGCGACTGCTGCAGCTTCTCCTTACTGTGCTCTCCGTGGGCTTTGGTCTCAGTGCTGGGTATCACCTCCAGGCACGAGAAACCAGCCCAGGCCCCATTGTCTCCTCCACACTTCATCTGCCGCCAAGGAAAGTGCCAATTAGTGCCAGCTGTGCTGGACTGCTTTTTGCAGGGCCGAGAGGGGGTCTGGATCCAGCTCCCCTCTCGTTTTCTCTGGGTAGCATCTGACTCCCTGAGTCTGCCCATTGATGTCCAGGGATTTCCTTAAAAAAAAAAAAAAAAAAGAAATCCTTATTCAGACAGCTTGATGTTCAGTGCCCTGTTTTATTTCATATGTTTGAAATATAATAATTGTTATGAAAATAATGTGGTAATAACTCCCCATACTATGAGGATGCTGAGGAGCACAGAGTAGCCTGGCTTGGGGGATTTGCAGCCTTCTTGCCTCTCTGCATTTACTGGTCCCATGGCTGCTTTCTGAGTCCAGCACAACAGGCAGGAGAAAATCAAGAGGCATCTCCTACAAGTAAATACTTCTGGGTTTCAGATGGCTGCCAGTGTTAGGGTGCCACCATAGTAAGCTATCTGAGATATCACCAAACAGCAGCGGCACATTTCCCAGCACAGGTTAGCTTGCTTAGCCATCGTTCCCAAATGATGGGGACCTTTGCTGGGGTTTAAGTCATCCCACAGGACTGAGCTGGTATATATGCCCATCCTCTCACCACTGGCATGCTGGCGAGGGGTGTGCAGGTGTGTTTGGGCCTGATGTGGGATGTCTGTCCTCCTGTGAGATGTCACTCAGCCTTGAGGTGCATCAGGGTGCCCTTCGGCATCAGGGCACCGTGCCCCCCTCAGGCCACCCTGCCCCACAGGGGCTGCTGGTGGGTGAGAAGAACTTGGGCGATGCCTTTACAACCTGGGATGGTTTGAGCCGAGGCAGTACAACCTAGTCCTATTTCTAACAAGAGGCGCCTTACCTTCAGGGTTGCAGTTCAGGGCTCTGCATGGAGTCAGGCAGAAAAGCTGGAGGTGGAAAGATTTTGCTATGCTAAGGAGCAGGGGGCAAAGCAAATGTTTTTTTTTCCTGAAGCTATTGCTTCATCAAACTAATCACTTTCCCCAACCTGTCAGTAATTCCCAGCCACCAGGTAGCTCCTCTAGATTCATAAGCAGCACGTGGAAAACACCTTAGCCAGTCATTTAGCCATAGCATATTTGCAATTTATAGCTTACTTCCTTAGAGCCCTGCTAAGTCATTAAGCAGCCTTGCAGTTTGAGCAAAGGTTTAGGAGCCAGGAAAATCTGGGATGAGTCATTTGCTCACGCACTGGTGACCTGAGCAGATCAGTTGACCTCCTTGTGCCTCAGGCTGTGAGACCAGCCACGAGGAGCTGGCGCCTCTGCAGAAGTCAGGGGCTTCCCAGGCTCCAGCCAAGATCAAGCCCCCAGCCCCAGCGGCAATGTGCAATGCACGGCCTGGGTGTCCCAGAGCCAGGTCCCCACAGAGCTGCAACCGTTTAGGCTCCCTTGGTGGGGGTGCCAGCCCCAAGCCCTTTGAAAGCCAGGGAAAGACTTTCAGTGCGTTTTAGATCAGGACTCCCTCACTTCCCTCCAGCATCTGTCTGGCTTTTGAATAGCTTGTATAATAAGTAATAAATGACAATTAAAACATAAAATGAAGAGGGGACCAGATGGCTCCAGGCAACATTTAAAAATATCAAGACTATTTCTAAATGCAGATCACCAGATCCAAAACAGCCCTGGGCAGACTTATCTGAAGGTTATTTGCTGGCCTGGCTGAAAGGACATGTGTGGTCTCAATCAGTTCTCAGAAGATGCTGTTAAAGTGACATTTGCTGGCAAAGGCAGGAGGGAGGCCCAAGACTTGGGCAATCCTGAGGACACAGACCTTTGCTCCTCTCTTTTAAGAGGGTTGCTGAAGGTTGTTGGTGAGCAGAAACAAAGGCAGGTTGGATTGATGTCCCTGTTTTACCCTGAGGAAGGTGAAGTGCTGTGCTGGAGGTTGGATCTGGGGAGCGGAGCTGTGTGGTGTTCTGACTTCCCAACCATCTCCTCCTAAGGATGTGGCTGCTCACACCATGGGTATTATTGCTGTGGATACCTATCACCACTAGTGACAGCACTTTGTTCCCTTCCCTGCCACCTCAGCTGACGTAACTTCTGTCTCCAAAAATTTGGCCAGGTGGGAAAAATTACAGGGACCCCCATAAGATAATTTGTCACTTGACTGGGGAAACTGGCTGTGAACCTCTGGCTGAGGGAAGGCCATTGGAGAGGGAGCTCTCACCAATAAAACTAGGCAAAATGAAAGGCATCTCCAGCAAAAAAGAGGCGATCTGGCCCAATACCTGCTTAGATTCAGTGTCAGTGCAGCTGAGCCACATTCAGCCCACGAAACAGCTTTATGCATGTCCTCCTCACCTTGGAGGTGATGGGTCTGGTGGTGAGGTGGGCATGGGTCCACCTCCACAGGCTCAGCGGCCAAAAGTCCCAGCCACCGCGCAAGGCCAGCTGCTTAGAGATGTGACCTGCTATTATGATGTCTGTGCTGCAGAATAAGCTTTGCTTCCAGAGATTGCATTAGACTGGATTCCCCTCTCCTGGAGAGATGGGAACCAGCACGGCCCATGGGGAACCAGGTTCATTTGACCTGGACATAGCACTTGAGCTGAAGTTTGAGCCAGACAAGAACCAGCTAACAGATACACTCCAAGTCTTACTCACATGAAGACTTCCAAGCCAGGTTAGCTACCTTTTCCAGCTCCATGCCACAGCTTACAGAGAAGGAGATGGATAAAACTCTATGGCCTGCACTATACCAGACGTTTGAGTAGATGATCACAATGGCCACTTTGATCTTTCTAATTAATAGTTCCATTTTGCCATGTTAAAAATAAGCTTGATTATCACTTGCTTTGGCTTTTCTTTTTCCTCTCTTGTACACGCTTCCACCTCCCACTTTCAGCTGTGCCCGGAAGCAGAAGTATCACGTTACTATGAGAGAAGCTAGTTTTGTGGTATTTCCATCCCGTCCAGAGCCAGGAAACACAGGCAATTTTGCAAGACAGCTCGTACTCAGTAAATTTCCAGCTCAGTTTATATTTCTGTATTTATTTAGATTTGTGCTAACCATGTAAAAGAGCACTCATCCCAAGTGAGGTGCTGTGGACAAACTTTCAAAAAAACAGATTTCATAGACCAAGGACCCTGAGGAACAGGCTTTTCACTGGACCAGTAGCTTCTGGCTAAGTCCTCTCTTCTGAAAAAACACCCAAGTTTGACAAAGACATGGGCAGTCAACTTCTGATAACACTAACTCTTCACAATAACTCAAAAGTAAACTTTTAGCAAATCCCACCAGTAAAATCACCATTTCTGACAACACTTTCCTGTACCCTTGAGACCTCCCCTTGAACTTTCCTTCCTTCCCTTTCTTTTTCTGCATGACAAATTTTATTTGTAACACATCGCATTTACAACTCTCACAGCGTTTGGCTAGGTGCATGATACCCCCACTAGCATCTTCCCACGTCCCAGCTGAGCAACCAGGGACCTGGGCAGATGTTTACACTTGCATGGGAAGAGCACAATGGCTCCAGGGACCAAACTCTCCTCTCTTGACTCCTCTTCTCCTTCAGCAGAAAAGTCCTGCCACAGGCAGAAAAATCTGCATTTCCCATGGGACGGCAGTGCTCACAACACCAGCTGCTCTGCTTGTTTAGGTCTGAAGCCAACCCGTCCTTATTTCTGCATGCCAGTGTTCCCAAATACCCTCAGACCGAGTTGTCTGTGTATAACACATACACCCTCAACTCTTAAAACAGAAAGATGAAGGGTTGGGAGGGTTTTTGGAAGGCACCAAGAAATCTGCTGTCTTTATCAAATTAGGGTGAAAAATTTCAGGCCAGATAAAGCCATCATTACAGCTCCCTGGTGGGCTACAAACGGGCCTGAACCAACCTCAAAGCCAGCAAAAGTTGACTTAAAAAAAAAAAAAATACAAACTCGGAGCCAACTGCCATCATCCAACACCAACTGAAGACTGAAAATGGTTTTTTTTTGAACCCTGTTTCAAAGTTGCCCTGTGCTCTGCTGAACAGAATTGTGGGTCTCTGCAACAGCGCCCAAGATAACACAGTTCCTGGGCGTTTCATGCTGTAATGCTGGCGGGGCAGCGAAGAAAGAGCAAGTGAATATACCCTTGTATCTTCAGTAAGAAAGCAAATGCATCTAGGAGAGGATTGTGAAATTCAGGTTAACATATCACAGTTGAAGGCCATTACACAAAACGATGACGATGTGCCCAAGTCCATGGTTTACATGGCAACTTGGTGTTACTGGGACCAAAGCCCATAGAGCACATTGCAGACTTTGGGGGCCAGAAGGGAATATTTCATAAAGGGATTTGGAGCCTTTGGGCTGTAACTAGATCCCCACACTACTCTTGACATGTGGATGAAATTGCAGGGGTTTGAATGGGGGTGTGACAGGGCCCACGTAAAGCAATGCCTCGGTTGACCCCACAGCCTTGTGCATGGGTGTGTGTTGCTTCGGCAAAGGCCACGTGGCTGCTCTCCGCCACCGGCTGCAGCAGCAGCCCTGCTCCCCGCTTCCCAAGGCAATGGCATGGGTGTAACACTGCCCTCGCCCTCTGCAAGACACCGCAGGGCCAGGGCTCAGCCTGGCTCAGGTAACGGATCTCAGCTGGCTCCCACGACTGGGGTACAGTTTTCTTCCAGTGGATTAGGTTAAAATTTGGAACAGAAGCTGTTCATCTCTTCGTATCAACTTTGCCATTTCTGCCGTTTGTTTAACAGGCTATAGATGGCTTCAAACCCCTGCCAATGGGTCGAAGATTGTGCAATAATTTACCACAAGAAGGGCTGTTAAAAAACTCCTGCTTGTACCAAGTCAGATGATACTGAATGTGTTAGCTGACAAAATGATCTACGACATTTAAACAGTTATTAAAGTCAGAAGGAGAAGACACTGCCAGTTTGACCATGCTCCTACAGATTTAGCTTATTGGTTTGGCTTCTCAGGTAACAGCCCATGGTTCTGGACGTTCCCAGGTCTCACCTTACCTGAGCAGCAGCAGATGAAGATGGAAACATGGAGAGAGATGGGTGTCACGGAGTAAGAAACCTACTGTACAAAAAAAAAAAAGGATAACTGTTGGCTGTTTGCAGCAAGAGAATCACACTGAAATAGCAAAGTTATAAAGGCTATTTGTCTTGTGCCTTGCAGCTTCCTGCTTCGGACTAAAAAAGTACAGCATATAAATAGACTGGACAAGTGTGAACCAGTGATACCAATACACTACTCCACATTTAAAATCCCTGGAGCTCGAGTTTCTTTTGAGTCTTTTGGGATGATTTTGTGCAAATACAGGACATCCAGTACAGCCGCCTGCAAACAGGAGTCATGCTGCCGGTCGCTCCTGTGGGCATCCCGGGACAGCAGAGAGGTTAGCAGCCCTAAATCCCGGTTTTCTCCACTTAAAAATAAACTTGGCAGCCCTTCCCAGAAAACAAGCGTGCTCTTTCCAAAGAAAACATCCTCGCCTGCAGATGCTTTTGTCACAGCGGCAGCAACGGTGGAAACGGAGGAGCTAAATTCGTTCGTAGGCCACACCGGCGTGAGCCTGCTGACGTCTGCGCAGCTGATGCTGAGGGGGATGTTTGCTCCCTGAAAGGCCTTTTGAATTAAAATGTACCTTTGGGGAAAACATTTTAAAAGAGAGAAGCCTCAGCATTAGGTTCTCAGTTCTGTGTGCAAAACTGCTCCCACTTGGGCTTAGGAGCTTAATTCTGGTTTGGGGGCTTTTTAAGTACGACTGTAATCTTAGGTTGAAAGTTTACTGTATGAAACCCCATTTTCTCTTAGGACATCCTTTTCTATAGAACAATCTAAGAAACCTAGTAGCAAACAAGCTCCTTTCTATTTAACCTTAAAGTCATACCAGAGAATAGAAAAGTTAATTCTACTCAAAACCTCAGCAGGTCGGTATAACAAGTGCACAGAAGCAACAACATGCTCTATTTAATAAGATTTTTCTTATTAATTAATTAGCAGGCCTTTTCTCACTAAGAAGAGGCCTCATTCTTTTCCTTATAAATATTGACTTTCTGTAATAAACCCAGCTGGAGAAAAACCCAACACTTGTATGTCATAGTTCTCCTGTCACAGGTTTGTAAGGCACTTCCTTTTTTCACAAGACCACAGATTTCCTCAGCCCAAGTTGCCTCAGTTGAGAGAGACAGTGGTTTTGGGCTGTTTGTCTTCCTCAATCCTTTCACCTAGAAGAGAGGGGAAAACCCCGGTCTCTCTCTCAACGTGCTACTTGAAGGAGCTACACTGAAAAAAAAAAAAAGAAAGAAAAAAAGTACCAAAAACCACACACAACCCTAGCCCGCACCCTAGTAAGAGAAGTCACATCAAGCCTTCAAGCCTTTAACCTCTGCATTTGCATCATTTGAGGGCTGGATTTCTAAAATTAAAGTCTCGGGCTGGCACCGGGAACATACGATGGGCAGTGAAAGGCTCCCAAGCACCACCAGCTGTTCCATCTTGAAAGGCGACACAGGTCCCCTACGTGGGCATGCACACTAGTGTGCCTACCGCAGGCTCTCTGCTGCTCGCGAGCACGGCCAGCTGACAGCCCTGGCGGGACTGCCCTGCTGCTCCCCTGAGGGGCACAAGGATGGGATGTCACCTTGCTCCTGCTGAAATACGGGATGCTCGGGATGCTCAAAGCCTCGCAGCGAGTCGCCGACTCCTCACATCAGACCCGAGGAGGCAGTGAGAGCTAATGTGCCTCAGGCACCAGCAAAAAAACCTGAGGCTGTTCGGCTTGAGCCTGTTCCTCTCCATTGGTGACACTCACATCCATCATGATCCCTGCGTCCGCCCACCTTCAACCGGGGCTGCCCCTGGCCTGCCAGTTACGGACTAAACAAAAAGCACTCGAGCAAATGATACACCTAACTGCCACCCAACCTTCAGGAAAGGTGGCAATCCAACCCATTCTCCTGAACGGAACAATTTGTGCCTGAAATAAGATAAATCCTCGCTTTCATTGCTGGATTCAGCCTCCGTCCATTCAGGACTGTACTGGTGCCTTCTGCTTTGTCGCTTACAAGAAACGAATGCATACCCACAACCCTGGTCTCCCGTGCAAGACAACCAACCTGGGTTTCCCAGCAGTCTTCAGTTCAGCAACACACATTTCCCTGCACCTTAGCACCAAGAATAAGTAAGACAGACATATATAAAATGACACACTTTATTAAAAGTTACATTCAGCAGCAATGGACATACTTAAGTAGATTTTTAACTGTCAAGGAGCTTATAATTATAAATCCCTCTAAGGCATTGAAAGCTCTTAGATGTTTTAACTTCTCTGCAATTATTTCATATAAATACGTAAGGTAAATGATGCTTGCCTACAAAGAGGATATCCCAGCTGCACTAAACAAAGATAAACATATAAATATATGTATAAACCAATGATTTTTGTCATAAACTCATTGATGGGCATATTTCACAATCTTTAAGGCTTGGGCCCTGGCCCTGCAACTATTATTCACGTAAGAAGTCTCCTGTTTAAGCTACCACGTGCGAGTGTACAGATTGCTCACAGGGCAGGGCTTAAGTTTTGACAGAATCAGCAAACATGTCAAAACGTTCAGTGAAATATATTTACAATCTGTGCAGGTAGCATCACCTACTGTTACTGATTACAGAGATCTCTCTTGGAAGCTATCAACAGCAGAAAGGCACCGTGGCAAGGTCGAATCGGCATCTGTTAGTTCTTTGTTTTTGACACTGTAGCTCTCCCTTCTGAAGAGCAGTATTTGGGCTCTTGAGCCTTGGGGCCATCGGTCGGGGTGCAGGACAGAGAGAGCACCAGCAGCACGCAACTGCAGGCCTGAGCTCAGGGCACAAACACAGAGTCTCAAGTTTTTCCAGCTCCAACAGCAGAAACCTCCCTTGATGTGCAGCAGTTCAGCTGCTTTTTGCGAGTGTAAACAAGAAAAGTGCCAACTACTTCCAGTATTAGCCAACTGCCCACCCCCCAATAAATAACGATCATTTAATTTATCTTATTGTTAAACTGTGCTTTATGCCTCTAATAAGCGTATGTGTGAGGAAGAGGAAATCGCTGTTGAAACAGAAATTGTGACTAGATCTGACAAACTGCTTAAACTACTTTGAGTTAATACAGCTGCAGGATCTCATTCTCTACCAGTTTACCACTGACTTTACATTTGCATGCAACTCCTTTGGCTTTGTGATATACAATAGGTCTAGTCAGAGAGGCAAATCTGGCTTTATCTTACACCGGCGGCTGGTTACGGCACAGCATGTGGCTCATGCAAACTCCCAGAATCAATTCACTGCAAGTCTCTCGGTGCTGAACACTAACTGGTACATGAAGCTCCATCCTCACTGACAGGCGAGGCTTATGGAATGGGTTTTCACCACCACAGTGATGCTGAAGCAGTAGCATCGAGACCTCATACACAGTAAGTGTGAAGGAAAGGCACACTCGAAGCTTTATTCCTAAAATATCTCAGTCGTTCATTGAAGACAACTGCTTTTCTGTATTCTGCTTTGACCTAGCAGCTTTCCTGCCATCAGCTCCCCATGCCACAGCCACATCTGCTGACCAGACTGTTGTCTGGTCTTTGGAGTGGAAAAGGTTACTCCAGCCTCGGAAGCAAACACACAGCATTGACTGGCTCAGTCCAGCTCCTGTTGCCTCCATGCACTCCCTCTGCCCAGGAAGCTGCGAGCCCACCAGCAGAGGAGTTGCAGAAAATTTAGTCTCCCACCACTCGCTTTCCTTGGCCTTGTGCCGTTTCTGATCACCACCACTTGCTCTTCACCTTAGCGCATGGAGGCAGAGCACTGGCTGGATTTGGGAGAATTTCTTACAGGAAAAATAGACCCTAAAACTGGAAATGGCCATCACCTCTCACAACCGGGATGCTCTATGGACTAAAGGAAAGTCAACAGAAAGAGATTTTCTTACTGTAAAATACAAAAATCCCTGCTTTCCACGTAGTATTTTTGAAGAACACAACTGAAGCCAATGGGAAATGTTTTAATGGTAGAAGAATCAGACCCTGACGTATATTATTTTTATCTCAGCCACCTCACTGGCACAAAAAAAGAGATGGCTTCCAAGAACAGGTTTGAATTCGGGATGAAGAGAAGGAGATGCCCCTTCCTTCCCTTTACTCTAGCTCTGTTTGAGTTGTGCCTTAAATAAGACAACAGCATTTCTTCAGGGAAAAACTAGAAATAGTGGAGCCAATAATAATTTCACCTTTGATGAAAATGGCTTTTATAACAAAACGGAAATGTTACAGGGGGAAAATAATTGCAAAAATATTTTGGTTTAAAAAGTGACTCCAGGTAACGGAGGTGCATTTTCAAATGTACAGAGGACAATTAGGTAACCAAAACCCACTGAAAATGAAAGCGAACTGGGCCCACAATTCCCATTTGTGCCTCAGAAATCTTCTCCAATAAGAGAGAAGAGCCCTCTTGGGCTCTGTGGAAACCCTGTAACCTTCCTTCTAAAGGCATCCCAAGAAACACAGGATACAGCAGAAACCTGCACAGCTGACTTGGCTGCCGCCTTTCATAGAGCCTAGAGTGGCAGGAGCTCCTCCAGCATTGCCCCCCGTCCCCCACCAGCCAGGCCAGTCCTGCAAGCCCCTGAAAGCAGGAAGGGCAGGTGAAGGCCTAAGCCCATGATCTTTAGCGCAGAAGAAAGCTGGCAGAATATGGTGCTTATTTACTCAAGTCAACTCTCGCTGAAGATGAATTTATGAAAGGTAATGACACCATTACAGCTCCACACAGAAAGATATTTCTAAGCTTTTAAAAAAAAATAAAATCCCATACATGTTTCAAACTACAGGTATAATTTTTTTTTTCCTGAATCCTCCATTGGAGCTTGAATTTAAAATACAGTTTAACTCCTCAGCATGTGAAATCGCATGGCCACATTAATCGAGAACATCTGAAGCCAGGAGAAAGAAATCACTTCCAGTTATGTTGTCAGTGTTATGTGCATAACATTCCCACAGCTGTAGATCCATTGTGCTCCATGTTATAAATAAGAAATTGCATGGTGACAGCTAAAATTCAAAAGCATTAATGTTTCTCTTTGCAACTCTTTTTCTATTTTTTCTTCTTTTCTTCTTTTTTTTTTTTTTTCAGTCTTTTGAGGTTTCTCCCCTTTCCCTCCTAGTAGAAGTTACTTGAAGCAACATTATTGCGTATCCAACTGACATATTTACGGTAATTAAAAAATAGTAAATGCCAAGCAAATATGACTAATGTTGCCATTTGGCAAATAAGCCAGAAACGACTTCCATTGATTCTGAACCAGGCTGTCGTATTTGCGTTAATAAACATTCCTCCTCCTGCTCATCTTGGTTATCCCAGTGCTTTAGGGAGAAGTCCGAAGGCAGCTCTAAGGATGCGGCCAAGCACTGTCCTGACCTCCGTCGCGCACAGCAGCTACCGCCGAAGCCATCAAGTTGCAGAGCGCGAACGCAGCTGAGTCAGGCCCCCTGAACAAATACAAACGAGCTCCCTTGTATCTCTCACATTCTAGGTTGTGGTCCCTTTCAACCATGAAAAACAGCTACAAATTGTTCCCAGAGCTAAACCACTTAACATCTTGGCACTTGGTTGTTTTTAACTTTGTAACAATAGGCACTGTTCGCTCCTCTCAATCTCAGTTTTTTATTCTATAATAAAGCAGGAATACTGATGAAAGGCTAGTCACGGCTTCTCCCCGTGGTATCAGGGTGGTGGCATGTGATGATTCACATGGGGTGTGTTTGATCCAAGAAAGCCCAGCCTCTGCTTATTCTTCCTTTGTTCTGTCATCTAAGGTGGAAAGGCAGAGAGAGATGAGTTGAGACTTTTTTTTTCTTTTTCTTTTTCTTTTTACTATTATTTAGCAGTCACAGAGCAAGATACATATAAGCAAAACAACAGGGAGTGGAATTCTTTTCTTCAGCATTGAAAATTACAAGTAAGAGATGCCTTTGAAGTGGAAGATCTGTTTCCTGCAAAATATGGACATTTTATTCTCATTTCTACATTATTCTTATCCAGCGGCAGGTCTTACAGTGTATTTATTATTTGTGCTGCTATCATGTTGTGTAGCCCTGCAGAGGGTCAGCATTTGCACTTGGTGCTGTACAATCACAGAATTAAAAGATGGCCCCAGCCGCAGAGAGTTTAAATTTAAGCCAACAGAGAACAGATTTCAGCCAGAGTGGGATGAAAAAAACCCACCAGGACGGCATGGGTAAGCACAATAAGCAACAGTCTCAGCACATCCAGCCTAAACCTTTGTCGAGTTTTTCAGAGGGAAAAAGAGTTTTAAGGAGGGATTTGAAGGGGGATAAGTAGATAACTCTGTTGATGCCACTGAAGTGCTTCCCATAAAGAAAACACAAAGATGCTTTTTTGAAACTGTAATGAGCACACCAGAAATGACCAGCATCTTTAGCAAAAAAGGAGCTGGCCTTTTGATCCTGAAGTGAGAGAAACATGTAAGGTGGTTTAGGCAGGAGCAGGGCTTTAAGGGAAGCCAGCAGCTTGTGCTCCTCCACAGAGGGGAGAAGGGGGAGCCGTGGGAGGGGCACGAAGTCAAGGGTGACACAAGCAAAGCAACAGGCTCAGCGAATTGTTTTCACAACAGCACTGTTGATATTCTTAGTGGGGGAAAAAAATCCCAGTGCCAGATTCAGAAAGCTTTTCTACCGATTCCCATCAGTACGCAGCTATTTCTGATGCTACGCCTTTTTTTTATTGCCGGGTTATGCAGTACCTGCATATGCAAAGCCCGTCGTCGCTTCTGCAGTTTTCCCTCTGTCCTCGCACATTCACTGGGAGGATTTCATAACTAATTCCCCCCTCGGCTTTTCTCCTTACCTGTTCTCTGCTGTTGCTAATGGAGTACAATTTCATTCCAAACCCGTATCAGCGTATCTACTCAGAAAGCTTACTGGAGGGAAAGATAAAACCTTCTGAAGACAAAAGACTCTTTTGTAACCCTCTCCTGACTGTGACCTGATGAAAGCTAGCGCGTCCACCCACACGCACTCAGGTTGCTACCCACTGCAGGGCACTCACCTGTTCCTTGAGCTCAGCAAGCTGACTGGAAAGCTGTTTTACAAGGCTCATGGTTGACTCCAGCCTCTCTTGCAGGTTCCTGATTTCGTTTTGCTCACTGTCGCCTTCATTGCTAACGAGGGACATGGCTCTCATCCGAGGGAACCAGTCCAAATTCTTCTCCTACATGGGTATTAGAAAAATTAGTAATGTTAGTAGGGGTTTATGCAGTGCTACTAAGCTGAGACTAGAGAATGAAAACTAGGAAGGACCTCTACTCAGTGGATGACACACAGCAGGGGAGCTTAAGAAGTAGTAAATTCAGAAAGTATTTTACACAAGCATTTTTATTCTTGGTTTGCCTTAGCTGCAAAGAAGGCACCAACTGGAAAATCTTGGTCCCCACAGCTGCACCTGTATTGCAGCGTGGGCTGTGTTGGCACGTTCATCCATGGCTCTAGCATGCAGAAACGCCCGCTGGGTCAGCTCTAGGGTGACTTCTCTGGTACACTAGCACCAGGAAAGCCTGAGCGCTCCCCATGCTTTGCTCTTAAGTGTATGCAGGGACACATTTCCCCACTGTCTCTTCAGCTTGGCTGGCCTTCATCTATTTCGGCTGTCCTTGCAGCAATGTCAGTGAGCCAACATCAAGAAAACAAGACAAGCCAGAGTCCTCTCCAGACTGGCCTGGAGCGTGCCTACTCCAAGAGCAGAGGGACCTTAGATTCAGCTGTCCACAACAGACAATTTGGGGTCCTGGGAATGGCTTAGGCTTCAGCGTGCTATTCAGATTGTATACCTTAGGTAAATGCAAGCACAAGCCCATGGCCAAGGGCTAACCTGCTAAGGACCAAGCACTACATGGAATAGCACTGAATTAGGTGTTTCTCTATTAATGGACTCAGGCTATGAATTTAATCATCATAAAAATACCGTAAATAGATGAGTCAGGAAGGTGCCGCGTATGAGCACGAGCCTGAATTGTCTCCATGGCTCAGGGGCACAGATACTTCTGTGCAAAGCCTAACAGACAGAGGAGATGGAAGGGTGCAAACCTAGGAGGAGTGGCAACCATGTGGCAAGCAACACAGTTTGCCTTAAGGCACAACAAAAAGGGAACAGGTCCTGTAGCTGGCAATGCGTTACATCAGCGCACCTCTGCCCTCCACCTTGGGGGGAGTGGGAGGATGTGGTTAGATCATATGCACAGTGTTTTGCAACGGGCCTTTATGGACACATGCACTCGGTAACTTTAGAAGAGAAACAGAATGAGGTGAAGTGTGTTTCTTCCAGTCTCCTGTGTTGTGAATGGCCCCAAACAAATAGCACTATATTGAAAAGAAAAGAAGGAAAGCAAAGGAAGAAAGAACAGGAGTTCTTTCCAGAAGTCCACCTACAAGACTTCTGGCAAGCAAAACCTGTGCTACTTACGTTGTCCAGGCTTGGTATTTGGTAAAGTTTTAAGTGCATCGAACTTACTGTAGTCTCAGACTTTGCCTCACCACGAAAATAGAAAAGCCAGTGATGATTCTGCAGTATTTACAGCTGGGCAGGGCAGACAGCTGTACGTGAGCAGGGTCCACGCAGGCTGGCCTGGCAGAGCTGTGAGCCCGGGGATGCGCCAAGTGAATACAGCTTTATCATGCTTCCAGAGAGAGTTGCTTTCAACTCTGTAGTGCTCTGCCCTGATCACCAAACCCTCTCCTCCTACAGCAACGTGGTTTAGAAACAACCAAGCTAACCCTCGGTAAGTATGGAAGCACTTAATGGTATTCATGTTTTTCCACTATTTGTGTTAGCTCAGTCCCCTCTGTTATCCCACATAAGACTAAATGCAAAGCCGTAAGAATTTTGGTTTGTTTTCTTCTTTTTAACTCAAAACTTCTAACGAGCTTCTGTCCGGCTGTGCAACCTCTGGTCCTTCGCTTAACTGACAAGATATTCAGGGAATAAGACTGTGCCCCTCTGTTGCACTTTGCAGCCCAGGGCTCAGTCAGCCGTGTATGCTGGTGGAATGAGGCCTCTTTCCTCGCTGCCCACTTTTTTGAGCCTCGTGATCTCATTATGACAATTTACTGTGGTTACGCATGATGCCATTTTCAATGGGTCATAACTCATTCAAATCAAAACCTGTTTTCACCAGCTCTGCTGGTGAGCTCAAAAGGAGCGCACGTGACCCTCACTGCTGGATATCCCCAGCGGATACACGGAGCGGTAGACTTCTATTTCTGCTGCATGCGTTTCTGCTTATAAGAGCAGCATTCATTTTCCACGAGTATGCTCTGATATTTATTTTAAATTTATTTTGGCTAGGATCTAGCAGAGCATTCATCACGTGCCTAGCATTAAGCACAGGTGTACTCATTTATACTAAGCTTAGTTTGTGCACAGTGCCTTTCTGGATCAATGCCTTTTTTTTGCAAAATGTTTGCCAGCAAAGTTGTCTGCCACCACAGGCACAGAAAGTGAATTCAAAGGAGCTACAGCAAACAGAGCTGCACTTGTATCTGAATGTTTCCTGGAAAGCTCTGGTATCTGCACCCGTTATAGCTTCTCTTGCTTGAAGCACCTGAAGGTACCAAATGCAAGGCCGCATGGCCATAGGAGCCAGCTGAGGGGCTCGGAGTCCTTTTTGGCAAGGCTCACCATAACGCCAAAGTTTCTAATGACAGGCTACACAGGGAGAGCAATCTGAGACTCCATCATTGTGGTTCTTGTGTTTGCCGAGTACTGCTGCCAGGATTGTGAAATGCACTTCGCTAGTTTTGTTTTCCATCTGCCACTCCCTCGCTCCTCCAGGATGCAAGGCACAGACCGCCGACTGCCTTGGAAAGATTTCTGTGGACTGACCCTCCACTACACTGCAGAGTCCAGAGGAACACCACACAAATCCGTGTGGATGCCAGACATCCTGCCTCCGTGGGCTTGCCTCTCTTGAGGCTCCCACGGTCACCTGCTTCCCTCCTCCTCAGCACAACATTACACTTCCTGGGAATAGGGATGGCCAGGAGCAGGTGAAGACAGGCACAGAGCACACAGGACCTCGCTTCCTACCACGTGATGCTGTGATGCTGATGGCAGCTCTTCAGCAGGAGGAACGACTCCAAAACACGGGGCAGCTCGTCTTGGCCACCATGAGCCCCAGAGTCACGGGAGCTCAGTGACAGACGCCACTCATTTGTGTGTGCCTAGCTTTGCCTTCCCGGCAATGCTGTGATAATCTGTCCCAAGAAAGAAACCCAGTTGTGGTTTAGTTACAGACCAAGAAGATCTGGGTGTTTTTTGACAAAACGTTGTGGAGGATCAAGCAAGGACTTGATCCGAGTTCTCAGAGAAGCTGATGGGCTTGGATGGACCAGAGACTTGATGAAAAGATGTTACTTCTATAGCTTTTCCTGGTAGCAGAGAGGCAACAGGTCAAACAGCTTACCATAGGTCTCTCACTTGGTAGTCCCAAGGTAGGCAGGACTTTGCTTCTTAGTTCTCAACTGCATATACATCTAATGAAATTCAGTCCAGCTGTGTATCTTTGTCATGCAAAGTATCAGGAAGACTCAAAATTCAGTAAGTCAGTAGGAAACACATTCTAGCCTGCCAACCTGTCTTCAAGTTAAAAATACTTACCTAGCTTTCACCAATAGTTCCATTATAGCGCACGCAGTATTCCCTTGCTGAACGGCATGCTTTTGCCGGTCAACATGACGTTATTTTTTCATTGCATTATGAACTGCAGAACTTTAATAAAGAGCAGCATGAAAACTAGCTCTGGTGCACAGCCCTATTTGCTGAGTCTATACCACAAACAAACAGCAACTGCTGTTAGAGACAAAAAACTTTTGATCACAAACCTGCCAAGATCCAGAAGGCAAATTGGACAAGGCTCCTCTGCCAAAATTTTTAGTGATCTGTAAGTGTTCACGGGGGGACAGGCACTCTGTGACTGCTCAGCTACGGGAAAGCTATTTTTATTTCAAGGTAATTGCTTGCCAATTAACTGGAGGTAGTTAACATGTTTGTACAGGCCCAAACATTTGTTCTGGGACTTAAATGTTTATGGGCTCAGTCCAGGGTTCACCTTGACCAACTAACACGTTAATGCTGTAACATGCCTCCTCTACGCTGCAGGTGCTCTCCTGCTTCACCTTACTTGACTGGTGCGGGGATGGGATTTTGCAGGGTGTTACCTGTCTTGCCTTAGCTATTACTCTTAGAAATCCACCCATTTTGCCCAGGATAGCATTCACTCAGACATTTTGAACCCCATCTGGAACCGAGTGGCAACTTGGACAAGGGATGTAGGCTGTTGGCAGGGAGCAGGGCAAACCTCTGCAAACAGCTGTCACAGGACTCCATCAACAGCCACCAGGTTAGCGTGAGGTGACATAGCTCGAGCATAAATGAGCTCACAGAGGGTGAAGTATGTGGATGGGATGCTTTAAAACGAAGTAGCTGTCTGGACACAGAATTAATTGTTAAAATGTACTGAAAACTTCTTTCTAAACAACCGGGGCCGAACGCAGTGTATTGTTACTGTTACTTCATTCTTGCACAGGATAGCAGATATTTGCAGCCCAACCGCAGCAGCCCACCTACGGATCACAGTATCTTCCCGCTCCACACTCCCTCCGCAAGCATAATGTGTGCCTTGCAGAATTCATGTTTAAGTATACATCTGTGTCCAGGGCAGAGAGTCAGCCAGACAGGAAAGTTGCACGGACAGAGAGGAGCCACTGCCTTCTCTCCATCAGTTCAGCTGAGGGGGAAAAAAAAAAAAAAGAAAAAAAAGGAAAAAAAGGCAGGTGGGGCTAGCCAAAAGGCTGCCGGCCAAAGAGACTGCACACAAGCAGAGCAGACATCTCGTGTGGCGATCCAGCATGCTTGCTCCCTCCGTCCTCCCCCTTGGCTGGTGGGATTCCAGGGGGAATCACAGCTCCCCCAGGGCGAACACCTCTCTGCAAGGTACTCTGGGTACATGCAGCTGCGAGGTGCCGACGGTGAGGGCACACGCCTGAGAAATCACAGGGCTTAGAGGATTTGTTACTCACGTTTTCTGAGAAACTTCAAACCCTTCTTCTCAGAGAGGCATACTCAGAGCAAAAGTCTGTGTTTGCCTCTTGGACTTTTCTGTGCAACTTTCTCCTTCCCTTCTGTGGGCTTTCCAGGGGGAAGGCAGAGCTACAGGCTAAGACCTCCCTTCAGTAAAACACGGCCGTTTTTCTGACTTTGCTAGCTCCAGTTGAGCATGGATGGAGAAAAGACTGAAGAAATTTGTTTAGAGTTTCTATACTTTGTACAAAGTCTTTCTCGAGCCATCCCTGTCCTGTTGGCACAGCCAACTGGCTTCAATCGAGCTCTCACGCTGAGCTGAATCCATGCTTCCAGAGTAATTGGCAGAGGGACGTTTCTTTAGGAGGTGCTGGTTTCACAAGCTAGCAGTGAGATGGATCAGCTGCAACCAGCAGGGAAGACTGGGCTGAGCCTTTAAAAAATAGATTACTAGATAACAATGAGAGAAAATAGGTCAAAAGTAGGACAAGGGGGATGAAGTAGAGGGGCGAAGGCAGCCTAATGCATGCTTTCTGCCGGTGCCACTGCCACGGGCTCAGAGTGCCACGACACCATGAGCTGTACCAGACTTTAATTTCTCCAGCAGACTCTAATGCAGTGACTCTTAGCCCTTCCTGTCCTGTGACCCCTTGTTGCAACATGAAAACAAGCCATTTCAGGACTTCCCTCCTATCTATTCAAAAAGAAAAGCAGCGATGACTGCTCATGACTCCTCCTGGGTTGTGACCTCCCCAGCTGCATGCATCAGAGCAGGAGATGGGTCTCCGTGCCCTCCAGCCCACCATTCTCCCCGTCTCACACAGATCATTTGCTCCTTGGTGACTCAGTGAGGCAAGCGAAAGAGCCGTCTGGAGTGTTACTTGTTACCTAATAGCAAGGCTGAGAAAAGAGGTATGCTTAAAGCATATAAACTCTTTGCCCCTCAGCTAGATGGTGACCGAAGGGTACCGAAGAGGAGCATGGGCATCACCATGAAGCTTTGCTACGGGCACCTCGGTGTGCTGCGCTGGGCTGTTCGTGGTATCTCACCCTGCAACACGCGTTTGTTGGCACGCAGTGAACAGCAAACACCACAGCAGCCCAGCAAAAGCAAAAGCCTCCTATAGCTTTAGGGAGACTGTAGCCTCCCGTTAGGGTGGTAAAACCCTGCTGCACTGGCGCAGTGGAGAGCCACCACCGGTCACCCTGTGGCCTCCACGCCTGAGGAGCGGCACTGCCGGGAAGCACAGCACAGCTTCACCCTCTGCGACGCAGCTGCGCCGCGGACCCGTGCCTCAGCGTGAAGGCAAACAAACCGTCGGCATTGCTACTCTTCGGCAGGCAGCTCGTGTCCTTTCAGGCACGAGAACGAACAGGCCGTTCGCTCCCCTTTCTTGAGCCAGCACCTTGAACAAATACTTTAGCGCTGGGTACAAAGAGATCTATTTACTGAGAAATTATTCTGTATGTCTGAAATGTAAGTAAGTCTACCCATTCCCTTCCAAGATCTGTTGCCCGTATAAGCAGCGTGATCAGTCCAAATGACCTTTTGAAAGCTATTATTTTTCTGCCTAGGGACAGACTCTTGTCTTAAAAGTCTGTAGTTATGTAGCTCCTATAGCCACCTTAAAAAGGGATTTTAAAGATCTAAACTATCTTGTGCTTTAGATGACACAGGGCAATAACCACTTTGTGATTTAATCACAGACAATAATAATTTGGTTCAGTGCATGATTCAGCTAATCCACAATTTGATAAACGTTCATCCTAAACTACAAACCCAAATAGCTTTCTGCAAATCCTGTTTGACACTTTAATGTTAAGACTATTTGATAAGCAATCTGTGCTGTACAAGAATATAGGGAGGGAAATTAGGAATTGTTATGCATCTATACGCATCCACAACAGTAATTCAAGGAAAATAAAAATAAACCTTGGCAATTACAGATAAATCTTTATGCAACAAGAAAACGAATAGGTTTGGCTGGGCCTATACTGGATTGATACATGCTACAGCTTCCACAGCTCACGGAAAAATATAGAAATCTGTTTCCCCCTGAAAGAAGGCTGGAACCATAACACAGACCCACCGACTGCTTTAGCAGCGTCATTGATGCATTTACTTTCATTTTAACTTGGCTGACTGGTTTTGAGGGCTGCAACAGAATCTATCACTGTAATTCTGAATAATAGTGAGTTCTTCAAGAACGATATCCAGGCCAGTCAGTTATAAATGTCTCAGTGTTTCAGTATCACCATTCCCGCTTGTGATATCCCCGCAAAAAATAATGGCAAGGAATGATAGTAAACTTCAAATTGCAAAGATTTTACTCTGATGCTGTATGTGGCAGTTTCGATACTCGGCCTGAAACTCTGTAAAGGACCCTGCTTTTCCAAGAACAAGCACTCCAAAACTTCTGCTTATCAAATACACCCAGGGGACTTAGCATTTATCTCCAAGAGATGGAAACAATCCTGAGAATAATTTTTTACAGTGGGGACCATACGTTTGAATGTGATCTCACACCACTGTTGTGGGCAAACCCATATGCAAATGGTAAGTACATGAGTCAGCAGTGTGCCCTTAGGGTGAAAAAGGCCACCACGACCTGGGCCGCATCAGCCAGAGTGCAGCCAGCATGTCGAGGAAAGCGATCTGCTTCAGCCCTGAGCAACCTTACCCCAGAAGATGGAAAGCAGAAACCGAACTAAGCAGCTTTGTCACCCGCGCACTGAGGCTGCACCTCCCAGCTACCCTCCAGGTGGGAACCCAGGGGATCTGCAGGTGTGCAAGGACCGCAGCCGGCCGGGGACTCACGAGAGTTGCATGGCACAACTTCTGTGTGCTTGGAGGGCCTGAGGTTGTATCCCACCCCAGCACCAATCTCCTTGAAGCCACGTTTGCTTCTCGTGTCTTCCCTTCCCCACGGCACATGTTCATTTCTCAACTGTTGATTTCTTCTGCGGTTTCAATTGCTCTCTGCCACCTTACCTCTATCATAACCCTGAGAATTGATATTCTCCTCTGCAAATCTTCAAGAATCCCAACACTACCATCTGAAACTAGGATTTGGTGCTTAATATTTGTGCCCTTAAAATAGATATATTTATAGATTTGTGCAAAACATGAGTTTATTTTTCCACATTCCTATGTTTTTATGTTGTTAGTAGTTACAGGACATTCTTTAGGAAAAACACTTCAGATTATTCATTTAAAATAATTAAATTATTTCTGATATAATCCCTGGATCTTGTGCATAACGAAACAACATCTGGTACAGAGATTAGAAAATAAATGTTCTTGGCTTATTTTTTTTTCTTTTGTTAAACAGATGTTGTTGATACAAAATGCAGAACTGTAAATCATAGCCTGCAATGTGGACACAGACTGTCACTACCGAGCAGAAATTTACTGTGGCTAGATAGAGATTTGAAACAGCAATGAATCACTGGCTTACTAACTTTATTCACGTGGGTATGGTTTCAATATTCTGACATTAAGTGCACATGTCCTTAGAAAAAGAACCTTTTAATGGCAGCATGGGAGGCTCTGGTTTAGTTCCAGCTGTCTCGGTGGGGGAAGCACAGCATAATGCAATGGCAGCCTCTGCGCAGAGGCACCTGGCAGTTCTCTGTCCCTTCCCTCACAGCTCATTGCGGTGCTGCTATTAAATCCCACAGGGCCAGTTCCCCCAGCGCTGCGAGCGGCCCCTCTTAGTGCCCACCGTGTAGGGCAGCCCTGTCACAGGAGAGGGGCTGAGCCCCTCACACAGCCTCACCACGGCCACCAAAATGCCTCCAGCTCTAACTTCTTTCTCCCTCTCCCTCCCCTGCTGCTCCCAACATCATTTCAGCAAATTCACCATTCGTTTGCTGGACTGGCTCACACCTAGCTGAATGGTAATGGTATTTCTGCTTCCCATTGACTGCATTTAAAGTAAACAGAACTACGATGCTTCTCCAGCCCCTTGCCATGCCTACCCACACACTAACACACCGCTTGCGCTAGCATGCTGAAGCCCCCCTTCTCCTGTTCTTCTTTTAATATTGATTTTCTTTTGCAAAACATGCTAGGCGCACTCCAGATACTGCACTCCAGACAAAAGTCAACAGCACTAATCCCGCTGCAATGTAAACATACCCTACAGTATCATGCCACAGCCGGTGACAGAGATGTTGTCTCCTCCTTAGCAACATACTTACCATTCAGCTGGTAAGGACACCACATTATGACCCATTTTTGTCAATGTAAGTGCTGGTTTCATCCAGTGGATCAGGGTCTAACTCCATGGTTAAACACCAAACCATGACCTCTACTTCATGTCTTTTGTGGCACAGGATTCAGGCGCATACTTGTTGAAATTTATGGGTTTGTTTTCACATTTCGCTTTAATTCTCTGGTGCTGTCACCTTGTATTTTGCAAGTACTGTCCATTTCCTAGCTTTAGCTTCAATTTGGTGTAACAGAATCTTTGGGAAATACAAAGACTCAGCTGGAGACTCATTTTTCAGAGGCTCAGGACTTGACCTTATTCTCAGCTGTACACAGGCAGAGCTTCGCTGATTGCAGTGTGATTGTTCTGGTTTAGGATTCTGCCAGAGTCAAGGCATTTTGAATCTGATCTGAATGTTCCTGCTTTGGGCCCATTTTGACTCTGATGTATTTTGCACATGGTGCAGTATGAAAGAGCAATTTAAAGAACGTTTTCTTTTAAGATTAATAAGAATTATTACCCATCACCAATGGGCTATACAGAACTGGTTTTTAAGCAACGATGTGATCATGCATATACCATACACGTGCATAAATGCACATTCTCAAGTATCAGTCAGAGGAGAGGAAAAAGATGTAGGTTTCTCTCTGAAGTGTCTCCTGACAAAACAACACCAAGCAATGGCCACCTTTCAGCCTTATGGGCCTGAACGCTATCAACCTGCTTGCAAATTGCTTGCTCTGTTCAAATGCTTGCCCATGGGTTTTGTACATTCCTCTGCACGGCGAGCACAACTCCTTGCCCGTGCAGACAGGATGGCCAAGGAGTGGCCCCTTGGCAGATCTGGCTGTGGCTGGGTCAGCGACAGATCCCACAAGGTGCCACCTGCCTACCGGGAAGCACAGAGCACTTTCATTCCCTTTGGGAAATAGGCGGAAACGAGCAAAACCAGGTCCTCAAGGTGAAACAAACAGCTATTCGTTTAGGTTCGTGACTACTGTGCGCTGTTTTCAGAGGCTGCAAGCATAGATCAATAAAAGAAAAAACAACCATGGTACTTTGTGAACCTTTATCTGCCTATACTACATTTTCATTTAGTGCTCTTGCTTGTATTGCTAGGAAAATATTGAAATGGATCCTCTGTACAGATCGGCTTTTTATTTTTGTTTTTTTCAGCCCAGCATTTAAATATGGTTTGCTCTGTTCAATTAAAATGCATTTTCTCTTGAGAACAAGCAGATGATCGGTTTCACAAACCCAGAGTTACAATTTTCCTTCAGCAGCACCCAGCAAAATGAAAAACAGAGACAAAACATTTTAATCACATGTGTATAAAATACACAGGGTCCATTAAATATCATTTAAAGTTGCCTGTTTGTTTTGGAGATTCTTTAAAGCTTCTACTACCCCAAACTCACAGAAGTGTAATGTGATTCCTGATGTATTGAATTTCATAGGATGGCTGTAGTGGGTTCCATTATATATAAATTGGATGCAGCCAATTTACAATCTCCGATATATACTTTTATCTCAAAATGCCCTGTGAGGCAATTGTGTAAAGTACTTTATCAGAGATTGTTGTTGGTAATATTGCAAGATTTCATGATGTAAAAAATACATCAATGTCATTTAAATTGAACAAAATGGTTCCCGTTTTTTTCTCCTGTAGAGCATTTTTAACCATCTTCTCAACAAATTTGTTCAATAAATACTGTATGAAACAAACATTTTGCACTTTGTCCCACAGATACAATTTGCCAACCTGATTGATTTCTTTCTCTACAACTAATCTGATTTCTTTAGGCTATATATCTTCTCTTTTATTAAAGATGATGCAATCTTAGCTTTTTATCATACGCACATCCACCACGCTAAAAAGAGAGAAGATTCTGTGAACTAGCCTTGCAACCAAATAGAAAAACCTGACACAAATCTCATAAAGCTGATCCCAAAAGATAAATGGCACAAGACTGAAGTTTTACAAATTCAGAAACTTATCCATGCAGAGTAATACGGGCCGATGGATTTTTCTTCCCATGACAGATACAGAAAAGAAGTAACTTCATCCTATCTATAACACCTTGTAAAACAAGCTCACACTAATGTTGCACCCAACTCCCCCAATCCTTGCTGTGTCTGAACTGTGAGAACTCAGAAGCAGAACTACATTTTTGTAGCCCTTCCCTGTTACTTCTTGCAGAATCTCACCACTGTGTTTTAAGTCCAACCAAAGTTACGCTTATTTGCTTTAAAATGGTGTTCCTGGTAAGGCAACAACCTCAAACTCATCTCCCTGTTCTTTTACTAATTGCCCTTATGTCTCTGGGCAAACCCATAGTCCTTCCTTTCCTCAGCATCTGCAGTTATCTGCCTTGGCTGCGGACAATTTTGGAGTCTCTTTCCCATTCAAGAAACCAGAAGCTTAGTACCGCTGTAATACAAAGAACAATAATTGTTTTCAAATGTTGCAATAATATTCTCAAACAGCATTGAAGTGTTTTGTGTTTGTTGCTTCTCCCATAGTCCAAAATCAAATGAATTCAGTTTACACACTTTGGGATCTGCTCATCACATTGTTCCCCTGGGACTCAACTTCTTACCACTATCTGTGACCCCAGTTAAGGTCCAGTTTTCATTAGGCAAGGCCATACACAGCCACTCCCAGGAGAATCGAGGCTCTGTACTGCCAGGATTTTAAGTGCAACAGTAGGTGCCTATCCAGTGCCTTGGAAAGCCTTTCTATCATTTGAAATCACAGAATAAAGGTCTGCCCACACACAGATCCATCTGAGGCCACATGCTTCTTTAACAAAAGGATAAAAGATGGCTTTTGCAAGCTGCCTGGAAAGTTAACAGCTCCAGTCTCTGGCAGGTCAAGGCGGGAGTGGATTCCAGCAGGGAACCGCAGCCCATGTCCTGCCAGCAGCACTGCTCGGCTTGAGGGCGCTCCAGCTGGAACACCTCCACTCCATGTTCGTGGGGATGTGCAAGTTTCAAGGAACACAGCCTCATGTCCAGACCCCTGCTCGAGTTTTTAAGGCCAGCAGCAAACAAACAAACAGGAACACAACTCGGCTCATGTATTTTAATTTGCAAATTGAATGAATTGAAGTTGGAAGGAGGACAAGGAGGCTGTGACTACACTGTATTATCAAGGCAGAACCCATCTTTATAGCACAATCAGTCTTCAAAGCCTAAATACTGGTCAACAGACAGGTGGCCAAATCTTTCACACACAGAGGAAGTCAAGCTAAGATTACAACTGAGCCACAATACCACAGGGTCCAAAAAGACTAGTGCTGGGTAGTATCAAACCATTGATCCCAGACGTCGGGGGGAAAAGCCCCAAATCTCAATGAATGCACTTTTGGGGAGTTTTAGGCTCCACTGTAACTTGCATTTACATTACAGCTTTGTATTCAGAAATTATTTCAAAGGGAAAAAGGAAAAAAGACAGGGTTGTGTTGGTGCTGGGACCTGCCCCATTAGGAGTTAACAAGAACGTGAGGGGCTGAGCTTGGAGGCAGCAGGGACAAGGGCACCACGCAATGGCACGGCCATTCCTTCACCGAGTCAGTTACGGGGATGTTTATCACCACACCCTCACTACACACAGCAAATCCCCCTGTGCTGCAGCACCTGCCGTTGATATCAACCTTTCTCCCACTTCAGCTAATGGCATCATTTCTAAGAAGGCAGGATCAGTTCCATGGTTTCCCATGCAAGCAGCAGCAGGAATATTAATTCTGCCTGTCTAGAAAGAATGTATATAAACTTAAAGCCACTAAAACCTCAAGCTTTTACAATGACGTACCAGATGAAGTCCGCCTTTCCCTTTATTTACTCATACTTCACACATCACCTAGCCAAGCAGGACAAGTAAACTGTTTATGGCAGACCAAAGAGCTCATTTCTAGAAGATGCAGAGCCCCTGAAGTAGAAAAGAAGATGCTCATCTCGCTTGCAGAATAGGAGCTTTGTACAAAAACACAAAGTCCTCACGTGATGCTAACTTTTCATGCTTTGAGCAACACACAAACGAGCAGGAAATCAGCTAATTAGGCATGTTACTGTAATTGCTTATTTTATGAAGTGGAGAGGGAGGTGTTCAACACTTCTATAAGATAATAACGTAGAGGCAAAATTGTACAGAGGGGCAAAAATAGCAATGTACTACCTACAGAAATGAACGTTATTTTTGAACAACAGGAAAAGCAACAATAGAAAAATAATTCAATACCTAGCAGCAGGAAAAACAACAACGCTTCAATATATTCTGTAAAAAAAAGGACCTCCCCTCATATACTCAAGCAGTGGCTGAACCTGTGCGAAGCACAATTCCAGCTCTATTTTAGTGACTCTGTATCACCACTCAGTAGCAGTGAGATCCTCTGTGAATTTGAGGCAGGCCTTGATGCAGAAAAAGGACTTTCTCTGGGACCTGGTGCACTTAAACCGAAGCCCTGAACTCCCCACAGGGCCTGTGTCCATGTGGAAGGACGCAGAGACCTGCATTCTCGCTTGCTCTTGTATTTTGAGCACAACAAAAAATGGGAGCAGTAAATAATCTATTTAGGGATACTTCTTTAATTGCTTATTTTATGAAAACCCAACTGCAGACAAAACCAATGTTGTATTTTGTAGGAAATTAGCCTGTCAGAGAGACCTCAGATCTTATTTAGCAGCTGGCTTTTGTGCTCTTGGTATTACTGCCATGGTAAGTCATTACTCATAATGTGACATGCATCATATCAGTCTTTTAGAAGTAATTAAGAAAAAATTGCATAGCTTAATGATATGTACATACATCTCATCCTTGCAAGTTTTGCTTTGATAATACCTGCTAGTTTGTGGAGGAAGGCCAGCTTTAAAAAGCAAAACAAATCAGTCCTAACAATGGGAGCATTATTAGCTTCCCAGAAGTTATAAACTCCATGCCCCACTCCAGCAGAGCATTTGTGTGCACAAGTCCTGTAAGCATTTTCAAGTTTGTGAGTTGCCAGATCAGAAATTTCATGGTGAACTAGAATTTATGATAATGAAGAAGTCTTAAAAATACAGTTTATTTATAGTGAGCCAGTTTAAGAACCACAGCTCACCATCCCTGGCAGATTTAGCTGGAGCAGCTAAAGGGGTCACCCATATCAGCTGTGTGCCCTTTCTCCTTGCTGATATTATCCTACCTATAAAGAGGCAGCAGAATCGGTACTGTGTCCTCTCCTCAACCACTGCAGTTCAGACTGGCGTGACTTCAATGGCC
Source organism: Pandion haliaetus (assembly GCA_013401275.1). Classification (NCBI taxonomy): domain Eukaryota; kingdom Metazoa; phylum Chordata; class Aves; order Accipitriformes; family Pandionidae; genus Pandion; species Pandion haliaetus. Next base: position 293,827 of record VYZV01014741.1, on the reverse strand, counting down.
ATCAATTTTCACATTAGTACTCTGGGCTGTGAACTGCAGAAGCTCAGGAGCGAACAAACACATCGCTTGTCCTCCCCCCTCTGCTATTGTTGTGGTTAATTGCAACAGAAGGGTATGGTGGACATCCAGGGGAGGAAGCTTCTGAAATTGCCTAGGGTGAATCACCAGAGTGCATGTGAAAAACACCCAGTGTCTTCCTGACAACCCAAGTGTCCCTTCTGCAGCATGCATGTTACCTTGGATTGACATTTCTCTGGTTTAGATCATTCTTTCTACCTGTACAGTGTTTAGCAATCCTCGGATGTAGTAAGAATATCTATGGACTAGAGATAAAAATTAGCAGGGGACACTTTTGCCTCCAAAATTCAAAAAAATGATAGGTAACAGAATAGAAAAATCCTGGATGTCAGAACTTCTTTTCATCTCCAAAGAAGTTATATTTTAAGAGCCGAGGTCAACAGCCCTCTTAGTACATACAATTTTATTACATTCTTTGACAAAAATCGACAGCAGTAAAGAACAGCCTGTTCCACAAACCCCACTCCTCCTCGCCCGCCTGCTGTCAGCATGCTCTTCCCCTTTCCGTATGGCACTTTTTCACTGCCTTCACCTCGCCTGTCTGTATTTCCTTTGGACCTGCCTCCTCTAGAACCGCCACGTGGTTTACTCAGGGATGGCCACTGAATACGCTGGATGTCAGGCTGGGGGTGCGCACCAGGATTTGGCACCAGTGAAATGACGTTTGCTAACTAACCGTGGGACAATCTCTCACTGCCCCAAGGTGTGAAAGAACAGGCAGCCAGGTTCTTGACCCACAGCTATCGGGCTCTGCAGGCTCTGCTTGGCTCACACCTTTGGTATTTTGACAGCCAGCTACTTCTGCTGAGGTTGGCTAAAATGAAAAAAGTCCCTTTGCAGGCCACACACAGGTGTGCCAGGGGCTATACGCAAGCAGCTCTGGCTCTAGGAGGGAACCTGTCCCCTGTCCCTGCTGCTATGCTGGGGGTCACAGCCTCATGGAGTGACTGCCAGGACTTCACAGCATCACTGCTGAGACCTGAACCTGGGGAGCAGCTACGTGCTGCCACAGCTCACATCACACCTCCGCTCCGGAGGTGGGAGCACAGCAAAACGCAGAGCAGTGAGGCAGGAGAGAGAAGGACGCCGAGGGAAAAGGGCTTGTGCTGCCCAGCACACAGCATGGGCAGAATGACAAGTACTGTGAGACTTCTCAAAGTCTCTTCGCTTTTGAATTTAATACTGACTTCTGGGTATCTAATAGAAAAAGAAGGCAAAAACATGAGGCTGTAGGTAGGAAGAAGAGAGACAACAGCACCAGCTCAAGGGAGCACTAAATTCAGATCAATTTTCAAACTTCAGTATTTAAAAAAAAACAAACCCAAACAACTAGAATTTTTCAAAATGGGGAATGCATTTTTCCTCATGACATTGAAATGGCCATAATATTTGGTAAATACTTCTTTTATTTAATAGTTTAAAACAAAAAATAATGAAAAGAGCTGACACCTTCAAACTGTTTAAAATGAAGTAGTTAAAATATTTTGTGATATTACCAATGACAGGCCGCTGCTGTGACACAAAAGTGCTTTTAAAAGAACTGAATAAGGAAATCACTATTCAGAATTTTAGGCTGGTGTTGCTCAACCTGTTTCTTCTACTTCGTCCTTATAATGTTGATAGGAATTTTGCTTTTGATTTCAGTGGAGGTGTTGGGACACTGAGTAGCCTGAAGACAGACTTAAGATTAGGAATTTCCCTTTCAGGAGGGACACGTTTACAGATGAAACAAGATGCACAGGAATACTTTTAAGACACTATCATGGTATAAAAGGCTCACAGTCCCAGTGACCACAGTGGCAAGAGAACAGAACCTTTAGTTTCCCACCAAAGAATGCCTTGCTTTAGGGAGATGGTCTAACACATGGCAGTATCCTTTACTCTTATGAACATAGGCTGGTTTTAGAGCATTTTTCAGCTGATTGAGGAGTTATGTAATTGCACCAATTACATCCAATTACATAATTAGAGTAAATAAGTAATAATATAATTAGGTGCTGTAATTATGTAGTTATGACAGGTAGCACTAATGCTGATAAAATCCATTATGAAACTTGCTAAGAACTGTGGACAGGGCACGTGAGAACAAAACTCTTAGGGCTTAATTTGCTAAAGTCTTTCATTCTTCCAACGGGCAAAAGAATTAATTTAATTACTACACCAATAGCCTTTTATTTTTGCAAATGAATGGAGGCACAAATCATAGGTTAATTCATATCTCTCTGTTTTGCTGCAAAAAATTCAGTAACTAATCATCTACATTTTTTGCCTCCATTTATCTATTTACAGCTACCAAAGCTTAGGTGAAATCTGCATGTACAAATTGCACCTCTGAAAAGAGAAGTCTAAAAATTTGCACGTTAACCTTCACTGATCCAGTTATCACATTAAACTGTCTGACAGATGGACACAAGGAACATTCAAAGATTGCTGTATCAGTGTAATACAAGTTATGTGCATCTCTCTGGGTTTGCTAGGGATGGTATTTCTGGTCCAATGGGTCAGGTAAGAAGTTTTTTTCTGCAGGAATGAAAATTCAATACAGGAATCATCCATGCAGGTTCTCAGTGCAAATGCAAGGCATGTAGCCACCTTTTCAAAGTTTTTTGGATATTGTATAATACCTGTCTTGACTTCATAAAAGAGGCCTGGATAACAAACAAATAATAAAACCTACTGCCCTGATTTAATATTCATTAATACTTCACCCAATAACTGATATAAGATAGTGTGCAAGAAGAATGGGCATCACTGAAAGATCTGAAGTGCTTTATTCCCACCAACATCTCCATATAGTAACTGTCTGGAAAGCTAGAGGTGCATAAACTGTGTTGTTTTACAATACATTTTATGCTTGATGCTTTTTTCTAAAAAGGAAAAAAAAAGAAAAAATAATAACTTGATTTATGAAGGCTGCATAGCTACTGATTACTTCTGTCACTACTCAGAGCAGTATGCTAAACACTGAAGCAAATACAGAGCTGCTGGGAAAATCAAAATCATAGGGAACATTAGGAGTTCGCAGCTGATGTCCACAGTCCAGAGGAAGAAAGCAAAAGAAGTCCTCTGCCCCAAGCTCTTTTGAGGCCAGAGACGTGCAAGATGATGGGAATACCTTGAAACAAGCCACCCCTCGAACAGAAATACAAGTGAACTCGGAAACATGCAAAAATATTGCCTTTGAATGAGAGGTGTGTACAACATCACCTACAAGTTTCTTTCCCCTTCTTGAACTGGAAACCTGGGAAAGTGAAGTTAGATGTGTAAATAATTCCCATCCTTTTTGGCACCCAGCCTTTCAAATAATATTCCAAACCAAGAAAACCGTAGTATTCCTGTTTTTTTTCCAGTTGTGCTATAAGCAAGCCTTCAAACCAGATGCTTCACTGTTTGCTGGAGAAATGACACATACAGAAGACTAAAAGTCATAATATAGATAGTCACAGTTTTGGGTCCTGATGGGTCTGAGCAATGGAGAAAAGAGGCTATCAGAAATTGTAGATGTTTTCCCTGGTGCTTAGTTAATACTGGTAAGTTTTCCAATGTTCCTTTTTGCAATGTTTTGCAAGACAGTAGTAGACAAGTACAAATAATAATTGGTTTCTAACTGCAGTTGTAGGGGGGTAGTGAGGATGATACTTGGAGCTAAACTCTACTTTCTATTAAAGAAGTTACTGCAGCATACTCCAAAATTTTGACCTACGTGTATTTAAGGATGGATCTGAGCCTTGAAGATTCGAGTAGAAATTCTCTTTAAGTAATCCGGCTGTGAAAACACAGAATTTGGGTTTGATCCGTTAAAGCTACAGAAGCAGCCATAAAAGGCATACCTACTCATAACAAAAACTAGTAGAGTTACGAGAGCTTTTCCAGGAGTATGATTCACGGAGTTTTTTCAGTCATATTCTGTATCACCTGAAATAAAAAATCTCATTCCACCTTGTTCCCTTCAAAGCGGTCCTGAGACTGCCCTGTTCTTCCAACCACGGTATTTTTATAAATATTTGTCGCGTTCCCATACACCCCAATGAGCCTCAATCAGCAACGAGTCAGTTCCACTCACCAGCCCCAGTTCCCTTGTGAAAGGTTAATTTGTAGTCTGCCTCTCTTGTGCCAAATCCTAACCAGAACTTGGTCTCTCACCAGGGACTTGCTCACCTCTCCCAGCATCACAAGAACGGTTGCCCAGCACTCAGTCCATCATAACAGTCTGAATCAGCTTCTCTATCTTCAGGACAAAAACCATACCTCAAGCTCAATTTCTGCATGGAATGTAGCACATCTCACACGCTTGTCATGTAATTTCATTACTATCATGCTGTGTTTGAAACACACACGCTACATCAGCTTATACAGCTGGCTGACTGCTGCAGAACTACCTCTGAGTGTTCTCCTTTTGACTCTTCTTTTGGTTCTAAGCAAAGCTGTATCTCTGAATCTCTTCTTCCAGTTGAGTATCATACTTCCAGAATACTCTACTCGTCCAGTCAGATTATTTTTTTTCATTTCTTAGTATTTCTTGTACCATGTGGTATACAGTAATCTCTCTGGCTCCAAGAGAGAGTCCTTTCTTGCTCACTTATGCAGTTCCACTTGCTTCTGCTATGCAGCACTACTATTTCTGCAGCACACCTTCCCTAGATTTTGTACTGGGGAATTTAAACCACACAAAGATACAATTGCTAATCCCATACCAGCCACCTGTAGTTTGTTCAAACATTTGTTTCTCTTTTTTTTAACCCACTCCTCCATTCCCTCTTCCATTCCATGTAAGCTTTACATTTCTAGGTTTGTATCTACCTCTCCCATCATCCAGAACAACCATTAGCTTTATATATACCCATGGAAAAAACAAGCCTTCCTTCAGAGGGTTTAATAATCGCCGAATCTGTATTACTAATAACCACTTAAACCACCAGCATTCTGCTACAGAGGCACAGGGGCTTTGAGAAATCAGTTCAGTGCTTGAGGTCACATGTTTTGGTGCTTTTCTGTTAATATTTTAGATATTCAAACAGGAGTTCCCACCATTAATGCAAATGTAAAATGCATTAGTGAATTACATCAGAAAAGTCAAACGACTGCTGCCACAGGATGAATACACTTACTATGAATATTAATGCATCCCTTGGAATTAAACATTAATACTTAACATACATACTCGCAAAGTTTAAAATCATACAAACATTGCAGGGAGAGGAAGAGGAGTAGAGAAGGAACAGACAAATGAGATAAGCCCTAGAGTCTGGTGACATTATTGATTCCACAAATTAAAGTGCATTTCTGAGATAAGCTAAAATATCTTTATGTGTAAGAGGACAACTTGCCACTATGAATAATTTCTTGTAATGGAACAGAGGATACAAGCATTTGTTTTAGTTTTTCTATCTCACCCATCACGCTGCAGAAGTGTAGATCCATTACTGCCTAACAGCATAAATGCCCTGAGCTGGGCAATGAGATTGACGGTTCAAAATTTCAATGGATACAGGCTGTTCATCTGTACCTGAGCACTGAATTGTCATCACCTGCCACACTACCTTCCCATGCAGTGGTAACAGCACTTAAAAAAGCTCCATTTCATTGCAGCATTCAAGGATGCACTCCTGTCTAAACATGAGCCATTCCACTAATGCAAGTTCTTCAAGGTAGGCTCTGCATAAGCCTGTGCAGTGGTTGGGAGTCATCTCCTCTAATTTTAGCCAGCTCCCTATTAGGCATCTTGTCTAAACTAATCATTTAGGCTCTCAATGGAGTGAGAGGTGAGTCACCCCACCTATCCTAGACACCTGTCTTAAGGCAGGATAAATAACCCAGCTTTCTGCACTGACAAGGCAGGGAGCTAAGATCGATGTAAACCAGGTGCCTGACTTGAAGACAGCTGAAGTTAAAGGAGAAGAATCTTCCCCTTGGCTAAACCGATGTCTAAAAGGGCACCCAGCATCCCACTAGCGAGGTTGGGTAGTATGTATAATCAAAGGCCCTATGAGGGATAACAGAGCAGATACTCTCAGTAAGAAATGTGGCTCCAGAAATGCATAAACAGCAAAGCCTGATGCGCATTTGATTACACCCTCCTCTGGGATTCAGCCATATGCCAGCTCTGCAACAACAGACCCTGGCACAGGCCCTGAGCCATGCAATACCTGCCAGGAAGTCCGTGTGAAGAAAATGCTGCACCAGAATATCCCAGCAGGTAGGAAGAATTCCTCAAAAATGAAGCCCCAAGTCACGCAGCCTTGATAATCCACCCCTCTCTCTCACCAGAACAAACCCTCTCTGGTAGCAGGCTGGAAATGAAATGTAATCGAAGATCTCTGCCCCAGTGTCATCAAATTTCTCTTTCTGAATCCAAGTCATACTCTCACTGCTTCACGAGGCAGTTTCTGTAGCTCTTCAAATCCCTGCAGCAGCTCTTCTCGGTCTTTTCAATAGCCCGTTCAGAACAGTCATAGGAGAAAAGCACTAGCCCTCAACACTGACCCTGCATTTCACTGTTCAGCAGGAGATGTTATTTTTCTGGACAGCAGCCCAGAGATACTGGACAAAGCCGGAGCAGCAGCAGATGTTATGATGCATGCTCTTCTGCCCCTGGTTTGGCTAATGAGGCAGCAGAACCCACAGAGCATGAGAGCACGAACGCCAAACCAGAGACTGTGGCCTATGCCTTCATCTTTTTCATTATGTTTAAGACTGGGCTTTGTTGCAGACTGTCTAAGACACGTGAAAAGATCTTTAAAAATACAGATCGATGCCTCCTATTGTTCAGAGAGAGGGGAAAAGAAAGATAGTCTCTACTCTAGCTCCAAGGAGCATCTCTCAGTTGCATAAAGCACGTGCCCGAATTGACTTACCACAATCATTTGCGCCACGTAGCTCTCCGGGCCAGTGTATTCAGTTGGATCTTTAACTTTGACAAGAACTATAAAGTACAAATAATGCCACATGTTGTGTTCTGACTTTATATGCTCCTCAAACGAAACAGTCTTGTTATCAAATTTGTCTCTCTCCAGTCCTGCAAAAAGACATGAACTTAATGCAGAAAAATAAACTTCAACGTAAAAATACCCAAATCTGTTAAGTATGTTAGAGAAAGGAACCTAACTTAATTTAAAGGATCATAAATTTGAAGGATCTTAATTTAAAAGCTATAACCGCATACAGTAACTGCCAGGCAAGAAATACCAGGCCAGAAGGCATTCCTGACTGAATTCTTTCAGCGCAGCATTTATTCTCTTTTGTGATATTTCCTCTTAATAACAATAACAATATAATAAATATGTTACAGTTTTACAGTGCCTTCTATGCTGAGGGCTATAAAGTGCTTTACAAGTGTTGGCTCTGATTCTTTCTAAATGTATACCGGTAAGCACACAGTGTGCAGTCTAGGTCCTGATCTTGCAGAGATTTATGCATATGTTTAGCATCAAGCATATCAATAGTTCCACTTAAGCTGCAGTGGGATTGTTTGTGCGCTTAAACCTAGCTGAGAGGGTGAGTTTCTGCAGCTTTGTAGTCACACAGTCTTTACAGAGATGTAGTCATAAGAATTTTTTTTTTTTTTCCCTGTAACAGGTCAAATCTCTGAAGAATACCACAGTGAGGAAGGACAGGATTCACAAATGTTTGCCTCCATGTTACAGCCTTCCTCCCTAGATCTCTTGTGTAGCCTTCCACAGACACTAAAGCCGTTGTGCTCTGCACAATGTTCATCCCTGTCAGTACAACCATGGAAACAACACCCAGCTTACAAAAAAGAAGGTATTTCTGAAGTCCGCTAGGAGAGTGAAGGTCTGCCCGTCTTTGTGAGTGCACCTCAAAATAAGTGCAATTTATCCGTGGGTTTCGTGGGCATGATTTTATTTAATTCTTTTGTTCCCTGTTTCATACCACCTTCTGAAACAGGCGGATTTTGGTGTTGTTACCTTTCTGGAATGCACTGTGCTGTGAAATAGCCAGCTGTACTTTCATCTGCATCACGCTTTGTGAAATAAAGTCAGAAGCTGCACCATCTCCATTAGTGGTGATGATGCGAGTGTGAGACATGGCTCTTCTCCCTCGGATCCTGGGTGGAGACTGTGAAGCCACCTCTTAGCAAAGTTAGCTTTTGACTTCTAAACCAAATCTTTTTCCTACTGCGAGGGAATAAATTTAGAACCAAACTCTGACATTTTTACAGACTTTTCCTGTAGAAGATAAGCACCCCTTAGGTCCACGCTTTATTTATTGAGGAATAGTTCATTCTACTCTTTTCCCCATCAAACATCTCAATAGCTCAGTAACACCTACCACAGATGAAACAGGTTGTCTTTAGTATTTCCTCCTTTTTCTGCTTTTCACTCCTGAGATCAGCAAATGTATCAATGATTACTCCAAAGATTAGGTTTAGAACAATAATTATGACGATGAAGTAAAACAGAAGATCATAAACAACTCGCGCAGCAAACAAGGGCTCCTGAAACAATAATAAGGTTGCAGTAAGATATAAAAATAGCACACATCTAAAATATTAAACAACATTTTCACATTAGTTCAAGCAAAGCTATGCATCTTTCTTTTCATATGCCAAATTCAGCTAGCCTTACTCACAGAAATAGAGAGGGACTACCTATGTGACTAAGCAAAGAAGATTTGGATTCATGTGTTCTTATTGCTCTGGGACTCCTGTTGTCCTTTACGTTGTTTCACACAGCATGAAGAAGAGTGCACCGGATGCAGCGTAGATGCATAAGTGTAGTGCTCGATTGAAGATAATTACCTTGCCAGTACAGAAACAGGAATATGCAGTTTCTAGTACCCACTGAGAGCAATGATAGCTCTTCTTAATACTGCCTTGTGGCATACAGGGATATGCTTATGGTATGTCTTTCTGGAATACTCCAGACCAATGCCAAGTTTTCACACCAAACAACTGCAAACCAGGGGAGCATGCTTGCGTGATGCCAAGGCCAGACTATGGTACTCTGCACCCAACAAGGGCAGGTTAATGGTTTTAGTACTGTGCTAATACAGTCACGTGGCTGTAAGCTGGCTCAGAGTGGGCAGACCAAGCAAGTGTCTTTTGGGAACACAACATGCACAGGCACACACACATACATACACACGTGCATGCACACAAACATGAAGTGCTCATACTCCTCATTGCATCACACTCTTGTTTTTACATCATAGCTACTTTCCTTCATGCAAAGGTTGGACTGGACTCCCAATGACACCTCTAAAAATAGCAAAGGTGTTCTGTGGCAAACAGGACACGACACTCAGTGTACGGAGGAGGAACAAAAAAACCAAGTCCTTTTCTTCGCCATGATATTGACTTGGAAGGCACTCACGTTCTCAGTTTCCCACACATTCATTAGGATAACAGTGTTACCCTTTGTGACGTGCTCTAATGTAGTTAGCATTAAGTAAGTGGCATCCTAAGTGGCAAGGGTCATTTTCAAAGTCTGTGTTTACAGACTTCATGGGGATGGACTATGGTTATTGTAGAACCTCCTAGTCTGGGAGATAGGACCTAGATTCCTACTATCAGCACAAGGAGCTCTTCCATCCAGACCTGAGTTATTTGTCTCTGGACTCTTGCAGGCCCTGCTGAGATCCTACTTATGAATTTAATCATAGACTCATAGAATCCTAGAAGGGTTTGGGTTGGAAGGGACCTTAAAGATCATCTAGTTCCAAGCCCCCTCCCATGGGCCGGGACACTTTCCACTAGACCAGCTTGCTCAAAGCCCCATCCAACCTGGCCTTGAACACGTCCAGGGACGGGGCATCCACAACCTCTCTGGACAAGTTCTTCCCGTGCCTCACCATCCTCACAGTAAAGAACTTCTTCCTTACATCTAATCTAAACCTACACTCTGTCAGTTTAAAGCCATTAGCCCTTGTCCTATCGCTACAGGCCCTGCTAAAAAGTCCCTCTCCAGCTTTCTTGTAGGCCCCCTGCAGGTACTGGAAGGCTGCTGTAAGGTCTCCCCAGAGCCTTCTCTTCTCCAGGCTGAACAACCCCAACTCTCTCAGCCTGTCTTCACAGGAGAGGTGCTCCAGCCTTCTCATCATCTTCGTGGCCCTCCTCTGGACTGGCTCCAACAGGTCCATGTCCTTCTTATGCTGGGGACCCCAGAGCTGAAGGCAGTAGTCCAGGTGGGGTCTCACGAGAGCGGAGTAGAGGGGGAGGAACCACCTCCCTTAACCTGCTGGTCATGCTTCTTTTGATGCAGCCCAGGATACGGTTGGCCTTCTGGGCTGCAGGCACACATTGCCAGGTCGTGTTGAGCTTCTCGTCAACCAACACCCCCAAGTCCTCCTCCACAGAGCTGCTCTCAATCCGCTCATCACCCAACCTGTATTTGTCCTTGGTCCTGCTCCAACCCACGTGCAGGACCTTGCACTTGGCCTTGTTGAACTTCATGAGGTTCACACAGGCCCGCCTCTCAAGCCTGTCAAGGTCCCTATGGATGGCATCCCTTCCCTCCAGGGTGTCGACCGCACCACACAGCTTGGTGTCCTCAGCAAACTTGCTGAGGGTGCGCTTGATCCCACTGTCCATGTCGCCAACAAAGATGTTAAACAGCGCCACTCCCCATACCAACCCCTGAGGAACGCCACTCGTCACTGCTCTCCACTTGGACGTCAAGCTGTTGACTGCAACTCTTTGAGTGCGGCCATCCAGCCAATTCCTTATCCACCAAGTGATGCATCCACCAAATGCATACCTCTCCAATTTAGAGACAAGAATGTCATGCGGGACAGTATCAAATGCTTTGCACAAGTCCAGGTAGATGATGTCAGCTGCTCTTCTCTTATCCACCAACACTGTAACCCTGCCGTAGAAGGCCACCAAATTTGTAGGCATGATTCGCCCTTAGTGAAGCCATGTTGGCTGTCACCAATCACCTCCTTATTTTCCATGTGCCTTAGCATAGTTTCCAGGAGGATCTGCTCCATGATCTTGCTGGGCACAGAGGTGAGATTGACTAGCCTCTAGTGCCCCAGGTCTTCCTTTCTTCCCTTTTTAAAAAGGGGGCTTACGTTTCCCCTTTTCCAGTTAGTGGGAATGTCCCCAGACTGCCATGACTTCTCAAATATGATGGATAGTGGCTTAGCCACTTTACCCACCAGTCCCCTCAGGACCCACAGATGCATGTCAACAGGTCCTGTGGACTTGTGCACCTTCAGGTTCCTTAGATGGTCTTGAGCCTGAACTTCTCCTATGGCGGGCCGTTCTTCATTCTCCCAGTCCCTGCCTTTGCCTTCTGCATCTTGGGCGGTGTGGCTGGAGCACTTGCTGGTGAAGACTGAGGGAAAAAATTTGTTGAGTACCTCAGCCTTCTCCATGTCCTGGGTAACCAGGTCTCCTGTTTCCTTCCAGAGAGGGCCTACATGTTCCCTCATTTTCCTTTTATCACTGATGTACCTATAGAAGCTTTTCTTTTTGCCCTTGATGTCCCTGGCCAGATTTAATTCTATCAGGGCTTTAGCTTTCCTAACCTGATCCCTGGCTGCTCAGACAATTTCTCTGTATTCCTCCCAGGCTACCTGTCCTTGCCTCCACCCTCTGTAGGCTTCCTTTTCGTGTTTGAGTTTGTCCAGGAGCTCCTTGTTCACCCATGCAGGCCTCCTGGTGTTTTTGCCTGACTTCCCCTCTGTTGGGATGCACCGCTCCTGAGTTTGGAGGAGGTGATTCCTGAATATTAACCAGCTTTCTTGGGCCTCTCTTCCCCCTCCAGGGCTTTATCCCATGGCACTCTACCAAGCAGATCCCTGAAGAGGCCCAAGTCTGCTCTCCTGAAGTCCAGGGTAGCGAGCTTGCTGTGCGCCCTCCTCGCTGCCCTAAGGATCTTGAACTCCACCATTTCATGGTCACTGCAGCCAAGGCTGCCCTTGAGCTCCACGTTCCTCACCAGCCCCTCCTTGTTGGTGAGAACAAGGTCCAGCATAGCACCTCTCCTCATTGGTTCCTCTATCACTTGGAGAAGGAAGTTGTCATCAATGCATTCCAGGAACCTTCTGGATTGCTTATGTTGTCCCTCCTGTGTTGCCCCTCCAACGGATATCGGGGTGGTTGAAGTCCCCCCATGACGACCAGGGCTTGTGAACATGAGGCTGCTCCTATCTGTCTATAGAGGGCCTCGTCCTCTCAGTCTTTCTGGTCAGGTGGCCTGTGGCAGACGCCCCACTATAATGTCACCTGTCCCTGCCCTCCCTTTAATCCTGACCCATAAGCTCTTGGTCAGTGCCTCATCCATCCCCAGGCAGAGCTCCATGTACTCCAGCTGGTCACTGATACAGAGAGTGAAACTACTTCCTCATCTCCCCTGCCTGTCCTTCCTAAAGAGCCTGTATCCTTCCATTCCAACATGCCAGTCATAGGAGCCATCCCACCACTTCTCCATGATGCCAATAAGATCATAGCCCTGCAGGTGTCCGCATGTCTCTAACTCCTCTTGTTTATTCCCCAATCCTTGTGTTATGGTGTGGCTCACCAAGTAAAGTGTTGCTAGATTGCCTTTATTTATGATGTTGTTTTTGAACTTAAATAAAAATGCATAAAACCACCCAAATATTAAGAGTAGTCCTTAAATTAATTGAATTTCAGAGGAGACTTCTGGAAGAGGACATATACCACGATATATGAAAATTCTGTTTTGACTTCAATGCTAGTTGAGTACAAGTAAACAATAGGACCTATTCCAGGGCAGATGCCATGCTGAATTTCAGCTAAAAATACACCTTACGTACTACAGTGGAGAGTCTTGACATATACTCATCAATCAATCCCTTTTGAAAGTTTGCATTTATAATTCCTAGCGTAATAGGAGAGTGATCCAATCCAGCAACACTTCTTCGCAGTGCTTGGAAAGTTATAATACAACATTGTAGTTTTCCAGAAGGGGTCTACTACTACCTAGAGTTCCTTTCTTCAAGAATCACCATCACACCACGCTTAGCTCTTCCCATTAAATATTCCATCTGGGACGTAAAAATTACATGGATAAATCAACTGTGTGACATTAGAGCAGACTAGATACACATACTGTCTATAACCTCCAAAAATTGACTTTGGCATTCATGAGATGCACAGGGAGTAATGCATTTCCTCAGCCAAAACACTTACATCTTTGGAAGGCTTTCTGAGCACGTCTCCCACACCACCACCATTTCGCAGGCCTTGGTTTAATACGGTCACAATGCACATTAGCAGGGTGTCACAGGTCCTTTCTATTCCATCCTCCTCCTCTTCACCTGCAAACAGGAGAGCAACAGCTTTAGGAACCACAGCATCAAATGATCACTCATCATAGCAAGCCACAACCGTGTATTAGAGAAAGCAACTGCAATACACATCTGCCTTTCATATTCTTCAGCTAGAATTTCACTGGTCATCCCTAACTATTTTCACATCGCTGATGGTGACATACTTAGGCACATCAGGCATACTTAGCCTGAAGAGAGACAGAGGAAATCCCAAGCATTTCTCCCACCAGTAACTCAGTTAATGACCCAGAGCTGCCATCTCTATTCATGGGAGTACCCCTTTTCCTTGCAAGTACCCCCACTGGTTTCAGTATGACTGCTTTTTCAGTGGGCCTCCTAAGTCCACAGCTGACACAGAGAGGAGAAGCAATATAAACACAGAATTAGAAGCACATTCATAGAAGGATTGTCTTCCTGTGAAATCATTCCTCTACCTACTCACGTACAAGCCAAGTCATGTTAGCATTTCAAATCATTAAGGAGTGGCTGGCTTTTATATGAGTAAATCTGTCCATGATCTTTCCACTAGCACACGTGCCCAAGCTCGGGTCTGATATACATTAAATGAAAGACTCTCCCTGACCTCAGCTTGAAAACTTGGATTCTATTCTTATCTCTGCTGCAGAGCTGCTGCGTGGTTTTGGCTGAGCCACAGAGGGTACTATTGTGCAGGAGATATTTGAACGTGCAGAGGAGCTGCGCTGGAACACCAGTCCCCGAGGGGACTTTGTCCGCCTCGGCCAGAATTCCTCCCACCACGCACTCACCCCCATGCTGTGGCTGCATCAACAGCCTCCTTTTGAAGAGCCCTGCTTGAGTTGTTCCCTGTGTCCTGCTGACTTGCACTGAAGGGTCAGGACTGTGACTGCCGTTTCTCCTGCCTTCCTTTCTCTTTAGGGATACGTTTGCTTAAGTGGTGAAGGCAGCGATTCTCACTTGGTTTGCTTCACGCACTTATTGTAACATAGTTTAATAAACAACAACATCCTGCTGTGACAGTTAACTGAAACAGCATATTTAACAGCCCCAAACCCACCACATCTGGGGCACCAAGATAGACTTTGATAAATTGAATTGACTGAAAGCACTCACATTACAGACAAGCAATTTGGATTTAAAACATGGGTTCCCAAATTGTGGTGTATGCATCATGATTGGTATTTGCAGAGCAGAGCTGGTATCCACTGCTTTTGCCACCACTGCTTTTGCTACACAAGCCAATTAAGTGAGAAAGAATTCCTGATTTAAGGAACTTGAGCAAAAAGAAAAGAAAAAGCAGACATCAGGCTACATTTCCCTGTTAAACTATATAGTCATTACAGACATTACTACCACTAATAACTCCAGATTTAAAAAATAACTGCTTACATACTGAAACTGAAAGGATTGAAACAATAAACCTTTTTTTTCTGTCACATCTGGAAATTTTTTACTAGCATCATGATCTTAGTCATACTAACTAATCTCCTTTGCTTTTGCATCCTTCCTTTATTACCTCCTTCCAAACATTAGTCTGTCATTTTTTTTGGACCTAGTATCTGTGCTTGAGATGTTGACCATCCACAAGATAAATTAAAAGCCTTTATAAAAGCCATGGCTTCTATTTCATTTAGGTAACTACAGAACAAGATTTTCACAGTTCACAAGATCAGGGTCAGGTGCTAGAAACAGAAGATGGTCAGATTCTGGTGAATGGCGAGGATAAACCAGGGCTGAGAGAACTGGAGGCTGCAATGTGAGAGAGTGTTACCTACTAGAAACCCTAACTCACAACTCTCCATGTCCACTAAGATGCAAATTTAGAGCACGCCCTTGCTTCAGAGAGATGCAAGATACCACTCATCAGCTGACTGGCCCATCTTACAACACGGAGAATCAGCATCCCACATTGCACCCAAAAGAGCAAGCTCAGGTTGCACGATCTTTGCCAGGGAATCAGAGAGCTGACAGCTCAAAGTTGGCAGAAACCTCCAGTGCAGTAATGTAGGCTATGGGGAGTATAGAGACTTCCACATGTCTACTCTACTTCCACTCCCAGATGTGGAGCAACAAGAGCTACCTTCAATCTAGGAGCCAGGTAACCCTACGAGCACATGTTCTGCCTCAGCTTGTTTGCCCTGCTGCTCAGTAACGCTCATAACCCAGACTCAGCCCCTGTCGAGACAGTCTATGCCCATACTACCAAAAGGAGTGAATCTGTAGAGTGAATTGTTGCTAAGGTCCCAATATCTACACTAATTGAAGTTCAGGGGGTTTTACTTGCAACCAGCTCCAGTCCGGTGAGTGGCCCATTAGTGGCTAGACAGCATTAGGTAGGATGTCTCCTGATCAAGTTTCATTCAAAGGTAAAGCAGGTTAAGCACTAAGATCCCCGCCCCCCAATGTTAATCACAGGGCAGTAAGTGGGATGATAGGAAGATTTACTTCAAAAATCCTCATTTGATGGCCCACAGCTACCTGGCTTCTGGGCGTGCAAGCACAGGCAGGGGAGACACACTAGTGCCCATATGGATCTAGCTGAACTTGCACAGAGCAGTACCAGGCCTGGAAGTGGAATGAGTCTTTGAAAAAGTCCCCTTTTACAAGCAGGTATCTGTGCACCTTTCTAGTACAGGTCTTTATGGGCTACAGAGCACAAAGAGCATGTACTGTAGGATGTGAAGTTCCTTCAAGGGATTAAGCACTTCACCAGGCAATGACTTAAGTGATACAGAAATGCCTTTGGACTGAAGAGTGGAAGACTCCGAGGGAGATGAGAACAAGTATTTTTATGCAGACAGCTCAGTGCAGCAGTGAGGAAGCAGGCTGCAGACAGGGGATGCTCTCTGAGCAGAGCAGACTGGCTCCCAGTTAACTCCCTTGCCAGCATGAGCAACGACTGAGCACACACTCAACCAGTGAAACTCAAGGAGAAGCAGAGTCTCATCAAAACTAATGATCAGCAGTGATCTGATCTGAAAAGCAACATATTTATGTCTCTACTCTGGACCCGAGATGCCACTGAGAACATTTTATGTTTCCTACAGACAGCTGTAGACTTCTTCATGCTGCTACAACAGGAATCTCACCAAATCTCAGGCCTCTGCATTTCACCATGTTCATGCTTTTGCCAGAAGGGATATCTGTCCCCGGAGAGGACAGAAGGTAGAGCACTACTTTCTGACATATGATTCACTGGACAAGATGAGCAAAACTGTTCTTGCTGAATGTTGTTTTTTTAATGTTACTGGATAAATAAAACTTTGCCAAAATTAAGTGATAGTGCGCTTAGACATTTTGTATAGCCCCCTTTCATTATTGTTTAATTTTAAAGAAACAGTATCCAAACAATAAGAAATGTGAGATTTCTGTCATTTAAAGAGCTTGGCAAAAGCCACACTGCATCTCTTTTGACTGATGGATTACTCTTTGAATGCAGCAGCTTTGCCAATAGCTCTTAGACTGTTTTCTCTATCTAGTCAGACAGCTTCCCATGTTGTTTATGAGGCCTGTTTACACACCAGCTGGGGAGAAAAAGCCTACATTTATAGCCCTTGAAGTCCTTGATCCTCAAAACTCAAAAATTAGTAGTGGAAGAATAAAGCTTATGAAACAGTGTTATACTGGAACACAGGATAGGAAGGGGCTGCTTATGTCCTCAGTTTCAACCCCCAGCAACCACAGGCAACGGTGGCAATAAATATTTCAAGCCTGTAGACCATCCACTGTGCACATACCCACACTGCAAAGGCCACAACACACTAAACCAAACTTAACAGCTATAGTGAAAGACCAACCACCACAACTAGACTGTGCCACAGGAAGAGGAGAGAAAGAGCAGCACCCCCATCAAAGCTCCCTGTCTAGCAGCGCATTTGGCCAGTGAAACTCCCAAGTGACCCTGTAGCCTCAAACTACAGAAGAGAGCAAAGCACTCTGCCAACTTATCTAGGAGAAATTCCTTCCTGACCCAATACCTGGTAACTGGCATCTGGTAACTGCCCCAGAAGGACACAATGGTCAGACCTGTTATTTTAACTGAGCATATTTAAAGTTGACAGCGTCCTTCCGACATGCAGACCAGATTCATAACGCAGGTATCAAAGTAAAACCAGGTGGACTTATCTGCTGAACTAGAGAAATTAAGCTCTTCACTTGCCACAAGCCCAAAGCAACACAATTTATCTGTCGCAAGAGAGGCTTGCAACAGTCTGCACTTCCTTGCATTTGCCACAAGCTGAGAATGCACAGATGGACTGCTGCCTGTGCTTAGCTGAGCCACAGTAACTCGTTAAGACATAGTAACTTGATCATGGATCTGGGCTCTTAGGTCTTCTGGCTACGCTACAACCTTGGCCTAGGTGCCTATAAAAAGTAGACACAAAAACTTGCTGATACACACTACGCCACTAAAAACAACTTACGTGGCCCTAAATGGATCTAATAGTGGCTCAGTGTGTGCAGGCGAGGATGCTGCAGATAAACAGCAAACTTTTTCTTTCAGCAAAGTCAGTTGGAAATAAGCAACCTGTATGTTCAAGCATAGTGATTCAGCAAGCTCTTTTAATAAAAAAATTTATGTCAGTGCAATTGGAAATGAGGTGTGGGAAGCACTCACATTAAAGGCAAGTTGCCAACTAAGCTTCAAGCCTTGCAGAAGTTGAGCACTTCCGACTTACAACAACGATCATCTCTTCTTGCACTAGGAAGAGTCTCCACAGTAGTAACACACAAATCCCTCAGCTCCAATTGATCATCAGTCTGGGGGAACTTTTGTACTAACCTGAGTTAACAATTGGGATGCTCGTGGAACAGTTCTCCTTTGCACAGGCTCCCATCATTGATGTGAGGGTTGTAGTGGGGACTTCACCACCTGTGGAAAAAGCAGGATATTGACAAAAAGACAGATACTACATTGATATGAAGTTTTAAATCATTATTTTCTAGAAGTGAATCACTGAGTTGAAAAGTTGAGAAGAAAAAGCAGAACAAATTACACCACCAATTCCTCCTTCCTCAAACAGTCTGCCTCAACAGCTCAAAGCAATCACAAGGAACAAAAACACAGTTTTATATTTACTGTATATCACAGCTATTCCCATTTCATCTTCTGAAATTAATGAATCTACATCAAATGCTGCTACTTCTGGTTAGAACAAAATATATTCAAAGCAAGAAACAACTGTCAGATATGAAAATAATGTCAGTTTTAAAACCATTAGATAAATTATTCACAAAAGCTGACAAGAAGGACACCAAGCTGATGTTCAGTTATCCTGAAAGTAGAATATTTAAGAGTTTTCAAGGATTATAACACAGTTTGGTACTCATTTGTAAATATGTATGGTTTTGTGTAAAACACTAATTTAACATTCCCAAAGTGGGTAAATGTGTACATCAGCTTGATTTTATCAAACCAATTTTATCTTGTGCATCTTCAACAATTTTTTTGCATTTCAAATCAGAGATACAAAAAGGTTTAAGGAGAAAAAAATGAAGGCAAAATCATACAACAAAAGTAACAGTCTAAGACAATCTGTGCAACACAGAAAACACCCGCTCTGACTTTCTGTTTGTGCTACTTCATAAAGAAAAAATTTGAAGCACTTGTCTTGGGATGCATAATGTTCCATCACTATATAGCCAGCATATTTTCCTGATGAGTTTTTGATCAGGAATGGCAATGTATAAAGCCAGCAAGAATATGCCCACACCACAAAAATCTGCTAAGACCCCAAAAGAAGAAACCCAAACACAGGAACTACTGCACTGGACCGGACCAGTGCTGCGTGTAGCCTCGCCTCCGTTGTTCTAAGATGGTCACAATTACCTTTCAAAGTGAAACTTCACATCGTGAGGTCTGTCCCAAAAATGAATGGTAAGTCAAATATAAGCCAACTTAGCCCTTTTAAGACGACCAGTGGCAAAAAAGCAAGGTGTGTTAAAAAATCCCGTCAAGTTCCTTTTTTTTCATATGGTATCAAAACAGCTACATGAGTACACCATGCCCACGGGTCTTGAATGACCTTTCCCTTGTTTGTGTGCTTTAGATCCTGAAATAACAAATTTAGGAAAAGGCTGACAAACACTGAGTGTACACACACACCGGGGTGGATTCCACTAGTTGTTCTGTCCTTGTGTACAGGTCCGAAGAGCTCAGCATTTGGGAAAATCATGTCTCTAGGAATTTAATCACAAGCTATTCTCAGGTATTTCTCTGCAGACAGTTACTTCTCTGCCTATGCTCCCAGCAGGCTGGTTGGCAGCATACACAAAGATCTCAACAGACCAGACCTGGCTTTTTTCCAGCAAAGCAAGTTTGTAACTCTTTATTCACATTGGTAAAATCTCTCATTCCAGAAAGCTGAAATCCTGGCCTTTTCAAACTGGTTAAAAACCTCCAATGATATTACCGAAGCCAGGATTATACACTAATGGTAATGTTCGTGAAATACATGCTGAATTTAAAAGATGCTCCAGGAAACCTCCTATCACTAGAAGTGTGGATTCCATAATACATTTCTGCTGGATGAAGCTTAAAAAGTAGTCAAATGAATAAATCTACTGAACCTGTTAAGATCACATGCCTCATGTAGTACACAGAAAATACTATGAGCTGCTTTTAAGGTGGGATGAGAACCACTAGAATCCCCTTTGAGCTGCTCTTCCAAATACTTAGGAATAGATTTTTTTTTTTTATATTAGCACAAGTTTGAAAAGAAAACATAATAAATCAAATGTGTTAGATTTTAGTATTTCAACAGATAAGCCTGGTTTAAAACAACCCTATATACATTAAATTTTACTCAGAGACTTGATTGAGTTCTAAGGTATAAGGAATTAGTTCTGCTCTCACAGACACAAATAAAGAAATTTAATTTCCTTAGATGTAAGTTAGGTTAGGCAGACAGAAAAGGTGTATGTCGGAAGCAAATTTTAATATAAAATCAATACCTGCAACAGGGGTCCTGATTTTCAACCTGTCAACCTCCATGATAAAGTCATCTTTCAAGAAGAGGAACCCAATGATGGAGAAGAGATAAACGAGGATGAGTGCTAGCACTGCAGTGAGGATAATGGAACGACCATTCCGGGTAACACTTTTTATCACATTTAGCAATGTCTCTTCTCTGTACACCAGATCAAACAGCTGGGAAAAGCATAGAGTAGAGGAAAAATGAATACAAATGAGGCAATATATAGATGCTACATAGGAAAACAACCTGAACTACTGAAACATACATCTAGTCATGTTCTAAATTCTCAGCTTCGTAAACACACAATTCACATTGATTTCAGTGGGAGCCGGGCATGCTTACAGGAGGAGAAAATTTAGCACAGAACTTTAAATTTTAAGACAGATTATAGCAAAATCCAAAGTCACAAAGTATATATGAGCCTGATCCAGACATTGGTAATGGTTACTAAAAAGATCCATTGTTTCCCCATGTTCAAAACCAGGCTAGATTAAAATTAAATTAGAGTGTCTTCATAGTATGGATCTATATCTACAAATTAATTTTTCATGTTATCTCCCATCTGATAAACATGCACGGGCTGCAACTCAAAAATGCACTCATGCATGTAAGTAATTACATGTCTGTAAACAGTTTCTCTGAGCTCATGGCATCATTTGAAAGTCACTCACGTGTACAAGGATCGGGGCCATCTCTTTTTGGGACAAAGTTAAATTCATTGCACTGTTTGTATAAAACTAGAAACTTCTATTCTTTACCCTGCACTATATGCTTTCCTAGTATTTAACTTTAAAGAAAAGCACACATTAAGATAACATTGCTTTAAACGTCAAAGGCCTAAAATCACAATTAAACATGACAAGAGCTTTTCAAGAAACTATAGGTTTTCTTCTCTTACAATTCTATTGATGTTCTATAGTGCTTTCGACCTTATCTATAATGTATGTATTTCCACCTCAAAACACTCAGATTACAGATACAAAGTGACACACTATGATTTATCAAAATGGTCCACAGNAGAAGGTATTAGCCACAATTCACAAGATCTGAAATCCACAGCCTTGTGAAAGGATTAATAATGAAGGAAGACAGTTATTATTGATTCCATACAAGACAAAGCTTAAAATGAGGAACAAATATTAGAGTTTAGAATATATCCACTACCAAGTGAACACCTGGAAGGAACTTGGGAACGTGGACAATTAAAACACCCATGAATCATGGACATTGGTCAATGGCAGTCACTGAAAAAAGTAAGTACA
Source organism: Pandion haliaetus (assembly GCA_013401275.1). NCBI lineage: Eukaryota > Metazoa > Chordata > Aves > Accipitriformes > Pandionidae > Pandion > Pandion haliaetus. The sequence continues at coordinate 272,274 of VYZV01014741.1, read as the reverse complement.
TAAAATATTTCTTAAACTACTTGGCACTCTGGAAAGTATTTTAAGGTAGAGATCACCTTACTCATTGAAGGAATAACAGATAATTTGCTGTGCATTTTTTAAGCAGAGGAGTTAATCCATTTGAAAAGGGTCCTGCAGCTACAGCCACAAAATCTTGGCTCCTTTGAAATCTGCCCAAACTTTGAAGCTGACTTTAAAGTCAAGATCTGGAAAACCTGACTTCAACAGGAGCTCTACTGGCATAAGGACTGAACCCCTGAAAATTTTAGTGTGCTTGACACGCCTCTGTGAAATGTTGGGAGTTCACCACTGTTCAGGAAGCTGAAAAAATAAAACAGGAAAGTGAACCCATGTAAATGACCACAATTTAGTCAGTCTCCCTACAAGTTTCACATGTTCCCTTATGAAGCAAAAGGGTTAGAAAACAAGAGCAGTGAAACACCTTTTACTGCTATTCAGCATGAAGGGAGCAGTTAGCTGAGTTTAGCATAATTTTGTATGATTCATTTTCATTGCACCTGTATCATGTTATAAAAAGGCATTCCATCTGGGTAATGGCAACAAAAGAAAATGAAGTGGGATACATTTAAAGTGATGAATCTTCCTGCTACACCACAGGCAAGCCATCCCCACTTCCCAAGTAATTTTTTTTTTTATATTTATTTTATTAGGGCTGCAAGATGAACTGAGGAATGGGATCCTTTGGTATAGGTATGATGGACACACCAGTGGACAACTCCTGTCCCAAAGAGACTATGACTGACACAAGATACAGGAAGAAGGGACACAGAATATAGGTATGCTGGGGAAGGGTGGGAGAAAGGAGTGGGCTGTATGATGATTGTCTGAAAAGAAAGGGGCAAACTTTCAACTCTAAAACAGATAAAATAAGTCTTAACAGAAACAGGTTCTAATGAAAACAGCAGCTCCTAAGAGGCAGCAACACAACGGCATGCTAAAAATACACATGATTTGGCTTGATTGTCAGGAAGAAATTGAACACAGCTGCATGGGTAACGGTATTTTCTATTTTTGCAAAGTTTTCCCCTCCACAGAAGCATATACTTACCAGGAAACTATAGAAGAATTCGTGCACGCAGAGGCCCAGCATGCAGACCAGGACATATGCTACGTGATAGAGAAAAGCCATGTCCATGATGACTGCTCTGTAGCCACGGGTGAAAGTTCCACGGTTCCCAACAAAGCTCACCAGAAACACTATTTTGTTACAAAGCTGCGGAGGGTAAGAAAGGCTAGGTTTATTCCATCAGAAAAATCCTGTTATTTATTGTTTGCATTGCTGTAGAGTGCGAAAAGTCTAGATAGGTTGCTTTGACTAAATGCCAACTTTTAGATAGCTGGAGTGAGATGAGAGAAATCCAGCTCCCAAGGTACACTGGGAATGACCCCATGAGAGTAAGTGGAAGTACATCACCCCTCTAACACTGCATTGTGCCTCATTGTATTGTGATTTATTTCTCTAACATTAGTGAGTAGGTAGGGTGGGATTAATATGATAAGGCATTAAAAAACCAACAGGGGGGTGAATTCCTAACAATTTTGAGTTTAGACCCAAGACTGTGTAAGAGCAGCTAGGCATGCTACTACAAAGAGAACAATAGTAACACAACAGAAAGCATGTGGGGTGTGTGTGAGATCTACTATTTTCTTCAGATCATGTTTTTCAATATAAAAATCCCTAAAAAAAAAAAAAATACTGGGGGCATTTTTTAAGTATAGCATTTAAGCAACAGCATCAGATTCTTCATTGCTCCTGAGCTTTGCCTGCATGTGAACAGCAGTGCAGAAGTAAATATGGAAGGGGCTATCCTCATCTGTTGGGTTAGTCCAGGACAAGCAATGAGGACTCAACATATTTTTTTCTTTCACAAATTTGACACGGGCAAGTGCTGCTTACTTGCCTTTACCCTTGGCTACATCTGGGTAGTTTTAAGTATGTGAAATTCTCACAGAACTGGTGGCAAATAGCCCAATACTTTGTGCTAAGATGAATTAGGGCTGTAGCAGTCAGGCAGAAATCTAAATAGATGACTTCTAAGCGTGACTGTATAACTTACCAAGCTCAGTAAGTATGCAAACTTACTCATGTCTAAGTTAAGAGATCTGGCAAAGGGCTGAAAGAATTTTTAATTTTGAAAACTTTTTTCTTCTCAAAAATATATTTAAGATCACAGAAACATCACACAAACTTGGGTCAATATTTCTGAGCGTACTGGTAGTGAAAATTATTCTTTTAACATGAGAAACTGTAAATTTGATTGCCCTTATTCAGCAATATTTCTTTAAATTTCATATTGTTTTTATTTTTAAAATATTTGCATATGCACAAAACCAAACTAACTTTTTTCTTAGCTTCCCACTTTGCTGATACTGCTGTTTCAGGATGACTGGAAATGATTTATTTTTTTGGCTTAACCAGTGAACCAGAAAAAGAAGTTCTTTTCACAGCTCTAATCAAGGGCTTTTTTTAATAGGAGATCCTTAATATCTCGACTTCCGCTGAAAGGGAAATTCTGCTTGCTTTTTAAGTACTTACATTAGCAGCACCAAGTAGTATCAAGGTAGGACCGAGCCCTATAGTGTATATAGACCTGAGAATAACAGACACCAAAAACGGTCGAATACCAACAGGCTTGGAGATGAAAAACAGCATTGCTGTACAAAACGCCACCGCTATCCAAAGGAGGACTGAAAACAACGGAGAGAGTGTGCCTGTATAGAGGAGAAAGGGAAATTTGAGAAAGGCATCTTTGGAGACTCTATTTTTCGCCAAGAAACAGATCCAAAAGATCAGTTCCTTTGCCAGTATAGCTAACAAAAATTGTGATTCATGCATCACAACTGCTGACCACAACTTGCCCTAATTGGAGCAAGAGCTATTATTATCATAGTATTGTTGATTTTTGCACAGGTAATAATAAGAGCAGCTAATGAAATTTCCATTAAAAGCCAAGGAGTGCTCAGAGATGAAACAGTTTACCCTTCTGAAGCAAGCTACTAATCAACTCCCTTCTGCAGGGATCATTAGGGCTCCTCCGGTCTAATTCCATGACTGCTCAGCTACAGAAATAGCCAGTCCTCGGGGCGGCGCAGCAAGTGGCACCATGCTGCACTGTCATATTTTGATCCCCAAGAGCACCAAAGTGCCCCGGTTTTAGGAAAGCAGCTTTCTCCTGAACGGCTGTGGGTGTTCAGCGGGAGCCTCCGCCTCTGCACGGGAGCAAGGCACTTGCCGCAGCGGGAGGCAGCCACAGGGACTTCAGCAGGAACGGGCAGCATCTGCATTGCCGAGAGCAGCTGAAGAGCTGTGCCTTGCTCCTGGGGAGGCAGCGGGTCCCGGGTCTTGCTGAGCTCCTGCGGGCATGTGAACCACTGCCTTCAGAGTCAGTCTCTTTGCCGCTCTGCAAGACGCTGGCTCCAGGCTCTCCCTGAGTTTTGAGCGGTGCCCGAATTTTCCCTCTCTCCTCTGCTTAAAGCCCTGGAAACACACCATGTTGGTGTGATATAAAAAGCACATTCAGATCGCGGGGCGCTGTCACACTTGTACACTGACTTCTATTGTTATCGGATGAACTGAGAGGTCAGTGACAGGGGAGAAGGGAATAGAAAATTTAGCTAGACTCACAGTAGAAATCATGCTATCTCTTTGGCAACAGATACACAGCTGAGCAGCATCAGTGGGATTAGAAAACAATGAGATGAGGCCCTAGCCTCAACATTCAGATGGCATCTGAACTTTTACAAAGTTCAGGAGTGTTTATATCCTTGGCAGGAGGTTCAAGGTCGGCTCTGTCAGTTTCTTCGCCAAAAAGACTTGGAAACTTTTAACGGATCCTAAAAAATAACTTCCAAGTGAATCTGAAAGGCGAGGCCAAAGCACTCAGTGTTTCTTTAACAAATCCTTTTTCCTTCTTCCCTACTGCAGGTCAAACACTTTCAGGTTGCAGGACCCACACTGGTAACGTGTGCAGACATGCACGCTGCAGGCAAGAAGTCCTCATCTGGAGCACAATTTCGCTGATGTCATATGATGTAAGAACTGCAGAAATCTGCTGAAAGGCAGCATTCTTGGGATGATTAGATCAGCCCAGACACCTCAGACATCTGAGTATGGGGGGATTTACACAAGGTAAAGGGGGAAAACGGGAGACAAACTCTGGCTGTGAGATCGAGTTTTGGTGGAGGGGGAGGCTGGAAGTGAGGAGGCTGCCTCATGACCGGCTAATCCCATTTGGCCACACCTATTGTTTATTGCTCAAGAATCGCTTTTGCTTTTACAAGCAATAGGAACTGGAATCCTGAAATGCGCTATCACTGAAATCTCTGGATTACTGGGGCCACTTAAACTAATACTATATAAATCTGCAGTTCAAAGTAAGTATTAATACCTACTGACTGCAGACGAGAGGATTTCTGTGAGTAAAGATTGGCGAAAATTTAGTAGCTTAAAAGGTTTATTTTTAACTCTTTATTTCTCATCTCATCCTGCACAGGCTCTAATGTGCGTGCACCCCGAGTGACACTTCAGTTTACCAACAGGAAAGCACTAAGTACAAGCGCTTGCCTTTTACATGGCATAGCACTACAAACTTTGCTACGCAAAGCTGCGGAGGTGCCTGTGCTGTGACCTGCAGAGACCACCCCTCAGGGTGAAAGGGTAACGTGGTCTCCATGCCAATATATTTTAATCTGCTGCCTTTCTGTTTAGCCAGCCAACAGGAATGTTTGCTAGTGCCAGCTCTGGTGTTTGTGAAAAGCACATGTATCTACTAGAAGCTGGACTGCTTCCACCAGCCCAGTTCACATGCCATCAGACAGAGGTGACTTTCAGTCACATTACTGACTAGACTGGACACGAATCAAAGACCCAGAGGTGAATGGCTGTACTCCCATTACCAGTATTCCGAACTATTTAGTCTCCTTTATCCCAATTAAGCTTGTTGTGGATTCAAAGAGGCCTCCCGCTAGTCTGCTGCATTTATTTAATGAAATTTATTATTTGCTATATTTCCTGTGGCATGTGATGAAGCAGAGACAGAATCATAGGTTTTAAGCATATTTTTATATAATGTGTTTATCCTCTGCAATAGTTATATCCTTTTATCCCAATAAACAAAATAGTCAAAAGCCAACAAGCTAGTTTTCAAATCATTCTATTCCATACATTTTTAAGACTACAAGTCATTCAGTTTGGTCAGTTTTAAAGAATCTCTGTTCCTCTGCTGCCAGGAATCCTTCTTCAGCTCAGAAGCTGTAACTGAATGTGTGCAGTAGTACACTGCAATATGGCAATGTAAAAAAAAAAAAAAAAATTAGCTCAGATCATCTAGATAATCTTCATCTTAGCAGCTATGTTCTGTTTATTTTACTTCACATTGTATGGGCCATGTGACACACAGAAGATCAACTACCACATTTCAGACAACATCTGGTATCTACTTAGAAGATACTAAATGGCTTCTGCAGATATGAGCATACTTGAAGATGCAGTTTTATGTAACTGTTACCTTAGAATTGAAAGCATCTAAAATTAAAAGAAAAAATAAAACCAAAATCCACTTGCCTTCATCTCCATCATCTCCAAAGGGGTAGAACAGAGCAACTGCTAAATTGATGAATACAGCAAGGTTGAAGGAAATGCTTCCCCAGAGAGAGATGTGTCTGGAGAACCAAAACAGGGGTGGATTATCTAGAAAGGGGAAAAGAGCAGCAATCAATGACATGAAAGCAGGCAAGAACTCAATGAGTAATGGCCTCAAGGGAATTAAAAAATACAGATTAATGAAGAAAATATGCAGATCTTTAAAATGAACTAAAATAGACAAATATCAAACATACGTTTGCCATAAAACATAAGTTTCAAGCACAGCTTTTAATCCAAAGATCCCAATAGAGTTTATTCTATATGAGAGTTTTGCCTCTGCTAAGATTTTAGGACTGGATCTTTAGCGAAGGAGTCTTTCCACCTGCCTCTGAAACTAGCCTCTGTGCATGGAGACACAAAATGAAACAAACAAATAGATTTTAGTAGTCTGCGTGCCAGTCAACCAGAAGACCCAGAACAGATCATCTAGATGACACGTTTGGACCAAGTACACTGATGACATTATGCAAAGAATGATGGAACAGGCAAGGTTTCAGAACTGCGGCATCTTCCCCACCTCTGTCAAACCAAATACATCTTGATCTACTTTGAGGAGCAGGTAAAATTCGGTCTGGCTGCAATTTGGTTCTATGAAAGCTGACTATTTTCTGACTATGATCCTCAGATGTCCAAGGTTACCTCCTGACAAACAGCTCTGCTCTGTACTCCTGCTTAAAAGGACCCAAATGAAGCCAGGATCTCAACGTGCGAAGTGCTGTACAAATACAAAGAAATAGTCTATATCCCAAAGAACTTATAACCTAGTTAGAAAAGACTAAAAAGGGAAATAGGGCAAAACAGGGTTAAGATTTTGTCTCCAGAGTCACATAAACGATTCAGCAAAAAGGCTAGGAACAAGATCAAAGGGTACTAAGACCCAGGTAAGCACTTCATATATATGATTGCACTACAGTATGTTTAAATGAACATTTAAAACAAGATTCTATGTGCAATAGTGTGAAAAAATCTCAAGCCAGAGAGGTTTATCTATTCAAACATGATGTATTCCTATTAATTAGATTTTCAAGTACCAAGAATCTCTTGCAAGTATGCAGAGCATATTCCTGACTTGCCTGCACCCAGCTAACTTTTTATAAACAGCAGACTCCTTCAACTGAATGTGACTGTCTCAGGCTTTAGTCTAAATAGACTTTAACTGTGATTAGGTAAATACTCAGATTTCGTTGTGATAACCTTATGCTGTTGACTGCTGAGATTTAAGCATTTGGAGCCACTGAAAATGCCATCTGTCAATTTAAGCAACACAGACTGCATGCTAACAGACACTTGGCTGAAGAATGAACCCAGCCTCAACCTGTATTATCTTTTCAAATAAAAAAACCACATGGAGACTTGTGGGCCATTCCACTGATGAAAGGAATTGAGGAATTTCTGTTCTGAATAAAAATAAACCAATTTTTTTTGCTTATAGCATTAGGCAGATCTGGTCTATGTAAGGGTAGGGTTGGGCTCTTTTATTTGTGTTTCTTAAGCAAAACCCACAGATACAATTTTGTTACTGAAGCAATTTTTCTACAATACAGTGACTTTTGTTCCCACATAGACTGTGCAGAGAGGGAGTTATTCTGGAATCATTTATTTTTCAACTTCTATTCTTGTTATTTTGTCAGTACAGACAAGTTCTTACAGTGCCACCAAGGGAAGCAGACCTGGGCCGATAGGGTTCGTGCTGAAGACTTACTACTGCCTCTGAAAATTACAGCCTGGGAATTGACATTTATAAAAACTGCAACCAACATTCATTTTTCTATCACGTTAAGGGTGCTACATTAAACCAACATTAAACCATATTGCTTTGACTATCCAAACTCCCTGCTGTGCTGACCATAGATCCTATTCTTCACTTCCGTCCTAATCAATTGCATAATGCTGCTGTGAGCAGCTGATGTGTGCCACCCCAACAGCATCTGCATTTTAGCAGTCAATGAAGTAATCACTCTTGTGATTTTTATAAATGTCTACATATATAAAATATAATTTTCTTCCTTATCCCTCAAGGATACTATAGATGCTTAATTAGTTTGCAGCCTTGATTCTCTGCTTCAAAAGCAAAGGGCAGAGTTGACAGTGGCCGAGCTGGCAGGAGCTTCCTGTCCCCAGGACATTGGCAGCAGCAGCACCCCGTTCCTGGTGAGGGCCAGCAGCTGTAAGGCCCACCAGTGAACGAAACAAGAAACTCAGGGTACCTGGCTTGGCTTCACTGCACCTCCTCTTCGGGTCCCTGCTTTGATGTCTCCCCCATGATCTTGACTGCGCCTGTCAGATTTGCAAGCAGCTTAAGGTGGTACATGTGGCTCTCCCACTACCACAGGACATACTGCAGTATGGGCTAACAGACTGGGACATACTGCAGCCTAGTCAAGCAAGGCTGATGTGAACTGGCAGAGGGGAACTGACTCTACGGGAGTCAGGCAGATTTAAAGCAGCTGAGGTTCTGGTGAGAGATGTTTTTAAGTGACTGACATTTACAAGTTTTTTAATGGTCTTTTAGGAATCTGCAAACCTCAAATATGCAGCTACACATGTTTTTGCTAAATATTAGGGGCCGTGGCTTTATTAGGTGCAACTCTATTGAGTTTAGTAGAACTACAACCAGTTCATCCATCCCTCAATTTAGCTTTTGGAGTCCAAAACATCATCTTGAACACATTACTTGTATTACCAACTGCTCCATATTATGCCTCTTTTATGGTGGCATGCAAGTGTCTCAGTTGACCTATACTCTACCGACCTACACTCTCAAGCCCTGAGCAGTTTTGCTTGTTGCACTATCACAGTGAAGAGAGAAAAGTGTACCATTAAAATGAAAGTATTTCCTTAAAAGCAGGGGTTTAGCATAATTAAGCTATTTTTTGAAATTGCGATACTTACTCCTAATTTTCTTTTGCCATTTCATCTCGTTGTAAAGATCCTCTGTCTGCTGGAAAAAGTCATTGACTTTGCTCCCTTGTTCATCTCTCTCTGTTGTATTGAATACCCGACTTTTGGATTCCCGAGTAAGGAATTCACAAATATTGGGGACAGGGAAGACAATCTGTTCCATTGTTCTATCGTGGCGAACAATCTATAAATAAAATGCACATTTTTTTCAGGATTAGTGACTTTCCAACCACTTTGTTGTATCTTTTCTTGTTCACAGCTCCCCTTTTATTTATAAATTAATGCATAAATTATTTGAACATTAAAGTGAAGTTGAACCAATCGATGCTAAAACAAAGTAAAACTGCTTTTCCATTTTCAAAATCTGCCTGAAAATAAGGGGGCAAATATGTGTCTCAAGCAAAACCTGGGTCCAAACTTCCCCCAAATATAAAAAATGTTCTAATTCAGAATGCTTCATTTTTGTAATAAATAGAAATGAATCTCTCCCAGTAAACAGTGCAGAAGTTTGGGAGCTTTCTGCTCAGATCATGAAATTCTTTTCTCACCTTGAGTCTATTTCTATGATGAGATAAGTTGTGAAGGTGAACATGCAAAAATAGCACCTTGTTACTCAGACAGCACCCTATCTTGTCAATCTTTATATTCTCACTTGGCAAAAAACAAGGGTTTGCATTTTTTGTTTTTCAGGGCCTACCAAGTTATCGGTGCGTTTTATTCCATCTCACCACACTGTCATCAAAATTGCTTCCCCATGCTGATCATGGACTCTGCGTTACTAAGAATATAGAAATGGGTAGAAAACTCATCTTGACTGCTAGACCCGTGTCTCTGTACAGCCACCAGTGAAAAAAAAACCACTATTTGACTTTCGAATCAGACAAATGAGATACCCTGATATAGAAGAGCTGTATCTGAAACACCGAACAGGTCTAGGACTGCTTTCAGAGAAAGACCAGCAAACATCCACTGGATATAGCAGCAATGCTGGGTTGAGTTTCACTCTTCCAGTCACAGTCCTGCATTAAAGAACCCTCCCTCCTCTCTGTTAATTAATATTTATTATGTGAACGTACTAAAACCCCACCTGTCTTCAGTCATTTTTAGGAGTAACATAGTCAAGCACATTTGCGTTGGAGATGAAGGATAATTACACTCATGTCTGCCCATGGGCATGTGCATTACGTGAGGTTTGAACAGGCAGTTTTGAAGTGTCCTGAGTAAATAGTGTGTCTTAGGCCAGCAGTTGTGCAATGAGACTATGGGACGAGCAGCTAACCTGTTAGGGTGAGTCAGGGACTCAAATGAAGAGATAAGCTGCAGGTGCTGCTCTGCAGAATGACATTTAAAAAGCCTCCCTGAGAATAGAGGCCTCCATATCTGCTCGAGGAACAGGCTTTGCAGCCATGGGGTTTTAGGAGATTTCAGAAACTACACCAGGAAGATATTGGCCACATAAAAGCAGACCACATTGCTTGTTTAATGCCTAAATTTACAACCTACCCAGATAACTCAGCTGATAATTGCTAAGAGATACCTCAGGAGCACCTGAAGTATTAAAATATGTTAAGAGAAGCACTGAGCTGCTCTCTGGACAACCACAGCCATGGAGCTTCCATCTATCCTGTGGTGGGATAACGTGACCAGTATCAGGCAAAAAAGACGGTGGGAAACAGAGAAGGACCCAGCCACGGCCTGTCTTGATGGCAGCCAGGACAATACAGACCTGAGGTGCTTGCATCAAGACTGCTCCTGCTGCGCGCAACCTCAGGTCCAATATTGCTGGGAGCCCACTCAAGGTAACATTATTGGCTCAGATTCAGGCTGGGCCTGTGTGCAACCATACTGGGCAGTTTTCATACTTGGCCAATTTTGGACTTGATACAGCATTTCCAAGAGAGAGCCAGATGCCTCTTCTTCCTGCAGTCTCTCACAGCAGCTGCCTTAGCACCATAGAAATTCTCTGCCTTACAAAGTCACTAAGCTCTAGAGATGCTACAGTTCCTAACTCCTATCTTGATGCCTATAATCCCATGAAATCTTTAAAGGCACAGGAACGGATGTAAGAGTTAAGAATCTAAATACCTCTGTGGATCTTGATCTAAATCCAATCCATGGCAGGCATAAAGTTTAAAATAGAGAACAGAACTGATGAACCAGGCCAAGCCTTGGCCTTTTAAACAAAAGCCATACTGAATGTCTACACCACTTCAAAACCTCTTTGTACTCCAGCCAGACTTTTAATTTGATCAGTTAGCATCACTGGCTTTGAAACTCATGATTATTTATTTGAGTGATGTACCATACAAGATTATTCTTGACTTCACGACACAGCTACTATCCACAGTCATTATTTCCCTAACAAAACATGTTTGGTAACACACAGGAAAGCTACTGTAAAATGATTATTTGGAGCCACTTTTAATACAGGTGCACTCCTTTTTCTCCCATAGCCAAAAGCACATTATTCAACCTTCTCCTTCTCATAAATTATCTACACCATTTGAATAAGCTTTGCTGTTCAGAAGCTTAAAAAGAGGTGATACACCATGCACAAGATGCAAACTTGTCTCATATTCAATCTTCTAGTGAGCAATTCTTTACCTCTATCTGTGCCGTATGATTGGCATAATACCTCAAGGCTTCATCTCCTTCATCTGGATCTGACCCTGGCTTCAGCATCTGTTGCAATGTTTTATTGTGACGAGCCAACTAGAAAAAGGAAAAAAATCTGATTTATGTCCTGCTGCTATGTTTTCAGCTTTATCATCTCAGCTAACACAAATCCTCCTTCCCCCCACCCCCATATACTTACATGCTCAACCCAGTGGGGCTCTTTCCACAGATAACAACAAAAATGTAATTACTTGAGAACAATAGAAATAATTTAGTCTTAAAAAGTCAGCAGCAAGTCTTCAGCTTAGATTTATGAAAGACAGCTTAGCCTGCAGCCTAGATGGTTTTTGGAGGGCTTTTGACAAATGCCAAAAAATTAGACCGAATGCTTCTTTTCACTTAAGTTTAGACCTAAATTTGCATGCCTCTGACTATGTAATTACATTTACAATTAAATTTTCTCTGCAATTTCAAAGGGCTAAACTGTTCTTCACCATGTTGTAGGTTGGTATTTCAGGACTGCCAAGATAATGTCTGTAACCATTTCAGAGGCAGCTGGACTGCAGTGGCAGGCAAATACATTCCTAACTGTACAGTTTACATACTTAGCACATATGTGCACACACACACAAACACACAAATATGTATCTCGTATAAACTTTTACAAATTATATACGTTACATGATTCATAAAATACATCTGTTCTTGCTGAACAGTAAATATTTTAAATGCTCAATAACTGCACAAAGTTTAACACTCAGAATGTCAGCAAATACATTCATGATGTCCCTTAGGCCAGTGAGAAACAAAGACCTAATTACAAGGCATGAGGAAACATTACTAAAAATGCAATTTTCCCTATATCACAGTGAGTGGTTTTCATCCAGAAACTCTCAGTTGCTTCCCCTATTTCAAGGTGGGAGAAAGTGAGGCAGGAAAGGAAAGGCTATCTTGCAGATGTGATCCAGGTCTTAATCATTACACCAACACTACCATAATGGACTAGACTTGGACATTAGAAATGAGGCAGGCACAGCACTGAGAATGACCACAGGAACTAGGCTTTGAAGTGATGATCACCACAGGTGGATTAGGGTTGTACTACATGAAATAACACAGTATGGTGAGGAATTATAAAATAATTGCAAATCGACAAAAAGAGTGTCAGGGATCAAGTCTAAAAGTAACAATGGATCTAAACAGATATTGTAATAATCTAACCAGAAAGTGATCTCACTCGTTTATAAGCTATTTGCATGTCTCACCATCCCCTTTTTATTTGAGAATGGGAGGGGAGAGGTACATATACAATTTATTCTATTGAAGTTCCCTAGAATCTACTGATCAAAATAAATTTTCTTCTGGATCTTGATACAAACTTATTAATTAAAGATGAGTATTAATAAATGGAATATCCAAAAGCAAGAGCATACCAGGAAAGGAATATTCAGGAAGAATAAATGTACTTCGTACAACTTCCTCATGGACAGAAGTCTGCTTGGCCCTGACAGTAGAGCCCTGAGCCAATGTGGCAGAATATCAGCCTTTTATAAAAAAAGGGTCACGAGCAGATATTCAGGGAGACATGCAAAAAATCACACGGGGGTCAACTGCAGAGCAATATTCTTTCCACCAATAATAGATTTCTGCCTTGAGTACTTTTTTACTCTATCTAGCAAATGTATGTACAGTCTCATTACACATATTAATATCTTATGCAACTTCCACTTATTTTTAAGACTAAAAAGGTTCTTTAAGACTATCTGGCTAGTTCTTCTCCTTCACACAAGCGATATAACCTGATCCAGTCAGTAGTCTTTGCAGTATGCCCACAACACCTGCTTAGCAGGACAACTTGAATTCATTTTCTAGAGGTCTTTTGCATCCCCCTCAATACATGCTCTAGCATCATGGAGAAACAAGATGAGCTTGTGGAAACAAGGTAGTTACTGTTTAAAAATTCGCTTTAAACAGTGTTACTATTTTGCCTTTCAGCTTTATTGAATGTCCCCCGGCTTCTGTACTTAGGAAAGGGCAAGCAAGAGCGCCCAATTCACCTTCTCTGTATCATTCATCATTCTGTACACTACTATCACGTCCTCTCTTATTTGTCTCTTCTTTAAATTAAAACAATCCCTATCTTTCCCATCCCTCCCCAAACAGAAGACTCTCTGTGACTCAATTATTTTCCTTGTCTATCTCCAAATGCCCTTTACTTTGGCTGTATCTCTTCTTTAAGATACAAAGAAAAGAACTGACTAGACAGCATGCAATCACACCCTGCTTCGAGTGATGAATTAGCATAACCAGAAGCAAATATATTCCCCCTTTTTTATCTTCTGTAATACAGAGGAACTTTGCCTATATCTTGACCCTTTTTTTTCCAATGTCAACCATTAAGATTTTGAGTTTTCTAATAAATGACAAGTCAAGGATGTATGGATAGTTCTTCTCATATTAAAATGATGCCAGTTTGGAGAAAGGGACATGTATAGATTCAGAAATTTCCACTAGTGCCACAAAAAACTTTCTATAAACATACTTGAATTTGTATACAGAATTGGAAACGCCATTTGTTAACCACATGAAATCTCAAGGTATGGCTTCCTGATATGCTTTTAACTGTCAATAACTTTTACTGTAAACGTATGTCTCAGTAAATATCAGTAACAGAAGTTCCCTTACCACATGGACTAGAAACAAAAACCATGTCAGCCCTCTTGCGCTGTAATGGGACTGACTAGCACAGTGTGTTAACAGACTGCTGCTGATTTGAGATGGCACAGATGCAGTGCGTATTTCACTATCAGGTTTCATGTGAACAGCAGCCATGTACTTTAAAAGAGTGTGTATTCAGTGATCTTCGTTATACTTCTACTTAGGCTGTGTTTTCAGGCAGTGACTGTCTTGTGCACTGATGTGTGTACAGAGCCTAGCACCGCACAGCTGGGGCTTCCTGACACTAGCCCAAGACAAAATGATCTGAAGAACAGGCCAGGATCTTCCATGCTAGCACCTCGCCTGCCAGTAAAGACACATCAGAAACGACCAGGGACTGCTGACCAAGCTGGAGTAACTACAGCAGATTTCAGAAGGGAAACCTACCTAAAGGTGTCAGCTATAATGCTAAGCAATAAGCGCTCATAACTTAATTTCTCTCTGCTTCCCCATCTCTCTATATCCACTTACCTTCTGTAGCCTAGACCTTCAGACAGTAACCTCAGGGCAAAGGGTGTATCTATTTTCTGCTTGTGTTGCAGTTCCTAAGTGGGATGGACTTCTCTACATTGACAGAATAGTAAGTACTGCTAATATTTCTGTATTGTCACAGCTACATCAATGAAAGAATGGTGTGGACAGTAATCTGTGAAAGCTCAGATCTGAAGCAGAGGCCCACAGTAAGACACAGAACAGCTTTAGAAATGCTATGTTATTTGGCAACTACAATGTTTTCTGAAGCTCTGCTTTCATGATCCTTCCTTTGCTCCGTAATGAGCTCAAAGGCCCACATGGGCATAGGGGACTGTGTCAACAGACTCCTTGACCAGCGCAGAGCTTTTTGTGAGATCAAAGACATAGCAATGAAAATAACAATGTAGTGACAAACTGTGAACCTAAAATATGGAAAGCTTATCCAAGCTTATAATACGCTCTAGGTGACAGTCTGTGACTGGCATGTAAAGGCTGTGCAAGCTCTGAATGACATTTTTTCATATTTAACTCCTGTGATGTAGTTAAGTGTTATTTCCGAAGTGCTGCACAAATCTTTTGGGGCAGCTGGAGGACAAGACACTGGATGGGCATGGACAATAGCAACTACAATGAAAAGAACAGCCCCATTTATGTTTGCAGAGCAAATCTCAAAAATGCACAGCAAGCATAACTGATACAAAAAATAACCATCACTAGAGCCTGAACTTGCAAAGAGCCCCCAAAAATCACCTCCGAAGAGAAAACTCTCTCAGTCAGTCAGTCATTCACCCATCAACCATGCCAATGACTATTTTAAGTGTCAATACTATTTTACTACTCATCAGGGCATGCAGGAACGAGAAAGCAATAGCATACAATGGAACAGTGATTTCCAAAGAGGCAATAGCTATATGAATAAAGATCATTTGGCTTTCAGTCAGTTCCCAAGGAAGGACCGTTGTTCATCTTGAAAGATTTTTACCTAAAAAATTTGAAAACACTGTAATAAAGCATCAGTACAAAATGTGAAAGATTGAGGACAGACCAAGAACACTGAAGACATTAATAAAGAAACAGCAGAGATAATGACAAAATTACAAGTAATGCTCAGTCTAAACTCCTCACACAACACGATTTATAAAATCAGATCTGCTAGTCATCTGGGATTCCATATATGATCAGCAGCATGGAAAACCACAGCAGAGCCATCTTTTGCAATTAGCAGTATATGGGTTTCCTACAGGCTTATCATTTTAAAGTCAAGATTTCCTTGAACAAAAAATGCAGTTATTTAAATGTTCTGAAAGAAAAAGTGATTTAAAGCTGTGAACGTTCATGTCATCAGCCTGTCAATAACTCCTTGGCTTGGCATACTGGATTGGTTTGCTAAAATACATATGTACATATGTGTGTGCGTGTGGAAAAACTGCTGCGAAAAGAGTAAGTAATTCTCTACTTTTGATTATCTCTGTAAAACACAGACCCCTTCCATATTTTTACAAGAACATGTCAGTCACTGGTTGTAACTTGTAAATTGCAAGGGTCTCCTCTGTAGGCCAGTCCTCATCACAGGCACCAGATCTAACCCAGTACGCAGCCAAGACAGTTATCAAAGCTCCTGCCGATTTCACCAGGCTTTGCTTCAGGCCCAAAAAAGGACGGGAGTCCAAGAAAAATGAGCTAGAAACAGCAGGCTGACAACCCCCAAATTCTGTGGTATCTATTCCACTCTCTAGCATTTTCAAACTGCCAAACCCGGGGGGTAAAGGTGACTTTTTGTGACCAGAATGGTATAAAAGGATCTAAATAGGTGAGGCTTGGTGTCCTGTAAGCAACCAGGGTTTTCACAGAAGAGTCGGTTCACTGGCAAAGTGTCAAACACATTAAATTGATTTTCTAGAAAAGGCTGATGGACTATTACTGTAAGTTCTGGATAACTGGCCAAGAAACACAAATAAAGACACAAATAGTTTCTGTGCCTTGAAACACTTTATATTTATAGTATTACTATTAAGAAGTATTACAAACATCTAAAAAAACGGTAACAACATTATTTAAAAGATTACTATCCTTGCCACCAATTCTCTTGAGTTTCTTCTCACAGTTGTAAGGCAGCGGTAAGGCTGTTGTCGGATGGGGGAGATACCTGGCACGCAGGCACATGTGATAGGGGAAGGGCGCTGGGTCAGGCAGCAGTTGGGAGCGTGCTGGGTCTGGAGCTCATTTTGGGGAGGGAACTTGATGTGCAGTGCAGTTGCAAGCTATAGCACTGTACAGTGCCCTCTCTGCCCTTAGCTCAGGGCCGAGCTGCAGCTCACTAGTGTGTCAGGGCAAAGAGAGGCCACTACACAGCCCTGGAAGTTCATGAACTACAGACCTTGGCAAAAGTGAAGCAAGAGCTGTTTGTATAGACCTGATGTCCAATGCATGACATCTAACAGATCTGCTCTAAATTATCTTCATCTCTACCCTGTCAGTAACCAGACATACTGCAGTGTGGCTTGCCAGCCCAAAGGCCAGTGGTCTTTCGCCACAGAGAAATGAGACAAAATATAAGTTGTAGCAACAGCAGAATAATTGCATCTGTTCAGATTAGTTTCACCTTGCTGTGCACAGACTTGTGCAGCTGGGGCTCATTTACAGCCACAATCTCTTCCTCTTTCTTCCCCTTCAGTCCCTTGGCTCCTGGAGCCAGGCAGTGTGAGATCTGGCACCACCAAACACCCTCACAAGGGGAAACCCCAGTCATCCCACTGAACACATTTTCTGCTTAGAGAGCAAGAAAGGATAAAAAAAGCTTCCTGGGGAATGACCAGAAACCCCCAGGGACCAAGAAACAACAGCAAAGAGAAAGTCAAGGGAGTAGCAAACAGGATGGGTGAGAGACAGAAGATGACAGGAGACAGAAAATGAGATCCTCTTCCTTGGCGTGCCAGTATCTTACCACACGCCAGCTCCCTGCCCAGGGCAAACGAGAACACTCCTATTCCATCAGTAAACAAGGAGAGAAGGAAAGCAAGGAAAAAGGAAATGTCATCTTAACCATAACTGAGCAGAAATTTTTCTTCCAACTGGCCGTACTAACAGTAATAACAACTTCTCAACTCCCCATGTTCCAATCAAAACTGAATGGTGCTTTCTGCAATACACAGGGCAACTTCCTTTCCAGAAGTCATTACAGTTTTATAGAGCGGCACCTTTGCACTCTACCACAAAGCAATCTGTTAACAAACATTAGGAACAGCAGGGATGGAGCAATGGGAGACTCTCAAATCAAGTATTCATTGATTTCATTTAGATGATTATACTGTACAGAGCAACCAAAAGGGTTTAGAGTTAATCTTCCCCTGATGGCTTGTGGTACATGAGCAGGGCCCTGGGTGGTCCAGACGCTTTGGATTCTGTTGCTGGGTCTTCCATGGCCTCGTGTAACCTCTGAGACACCACCTCTCCTCCCCAGCCTCCACATGGTGCACACTACAGATTATGGATAATAGTGATCTACCTCACAGGGAAGGGAGAAATAAAACACCTCAACATTATCACATAAGAGAAATCACCACAGTTACGTGATCTCTATCACTATTATGTTTGCAGCCCCCATAACAAGTTTATTACTGTTTTTGCTGAGGTTTTCCTGTTCTTTTATCCCTGATGAAAGACAGCAGAAGACAAAATGACCTGCTAATATTTCAATGAGCTTTACTTCCATTTCTTGTCTTCGTAATTTCTTCTGCAGGCAAAGCTTGCTTTCAAAAAAAATGAATTGTATGTGTGGGGAAAGTTCAGGTCAGATAAAATGTGTTGCAACAAAACAAACTTAATTTGAGGGGGGTGTGTGTGAAACATCTCTGCAGGCTATGTGTAAACTGTCATAGGCAGCTGTGCCTATGTGAGCCAAACCGGCTTAATGCATACATTGGTCACATTTGTTTTTTGGTGTACACTGACCATACTGAACACAGGACGTGGACAGCAGCATGCAATCCAGAGTATTCCAACAGAATGACACAACTGCACTTGTAGACTGCGTCCTATGATTACTGTAAGCAAAATTTTGGAGACTACAGGATGGAAGGAAATAAGGAGATGATGGAAGTGTCAAGACATGATTATGGGAAGATAACAAGAAAGTTCAATGGAAAATGAAGAAAAAGAGACAAGAGTTACTGCAACTAATCTTCACAGCATAACAAGAAGAAGGTCCCAGTCATATGCAACTTCTATGAAAGGCAGATAAAACATTGCACCCAAAATAAGACCTTACTGGCATGCTCATCAACATTGTACAGACCCAGTCTGAGAAACACCAAAACCAGCAACAGACCAGCAAGCATATGGATCCCAAATCCGCACAGCAAGAGAACTGTTCACCTCTAAAAGCCACCAACGCTTTATATGCATACCAAATATATACATAAACCTGACATAGTGCATATGCCCCTTTCAGGAACTCTCAGAATCCTTTTGCTGTCAAGCACTTACTTTCTAGGTTTCTCTTATTCAGGACAGTGATTCTCTGCAAAATAGCTATCTACTGCTGTCTAACATGTGGCTTCTAAAGAAAAGGAAGGCTAGCACAAACAAAAGGAGGAACTGCTTATGACTCTTATTTTGGGGGCAATGTGTTGAGGGGAACCACCGTTTTAAGTCTTTAAGTCTTAAGTATGACCATATTTCCTTTTGTAAGCCGTAAGACTAGAAAACATTGACTGGTAGTCAACCTCCCTTCCTCTAGAACCAAGAGTAGAGCAGAAAGTAACTCATGGGTTGATACTTCCAGAGTCGGCTCATCCTCTTCTCCAGGGCCTACCCAAACTACACGGAAACCAGCTCAGTCTCTGACCTGAAGTGTGAGACTTGCATCACTGGCTCCCTCATCGTATTTTCGCACCCTTAAGTCTCATCTCACACATGTGCAGTATAGTGCCATGGTGTCTTTTGCATACTGTGACCTCTTAAGCTGCATGCAGTTCACCATCCAATCTATGGTACAACCACCAACTCTGCTACATGCAGGTATGGCTTGGAAGAAAGCTAGTGTACATACAATGCAGCTGTAGAGGCTGGGATAAACCATCTACCAATCTTCAATGAAGGACATGGAAGAGGCTGAAGTCCTCAGCTGCAACTCGGTATCATGGCTCAGCCTCCATGATTCAAGCACTTGAATATGGCCATTATGTGGTGGTCTCAGTAGTTACAGCAATAGCAAAGTAAGAAGTCTGTTCATAGCCAATCCTGTTAGCATCCCACCTCTTCAACAGGTATTTCCACAACACACAGAAAACCATAACTTGGTCATTCAGGGTCAAAAACATATGAGACTAACATAGCAAGTAAACAGCTGAAGCTGCTATCCGTCAAAAGACAGACTCACAAAAGACATATATTTCCTAATCTCTGCAGGTGTCTGATGTATATACTTTGTGGGGTACAAAACAGGGCAGTTACCAAGTGTGGAGATGGACAAGAACTGAGAGATGTTTCCCTTCAAATAATTCCAGTGGTGACATTTTCCAGCTTTTTCAATCATGCACTTGAATGTTTGCCTCACCCTCCAATTAGCAGAGCAAAATAGCTTTAAAAAAAATAATTTAAGGGCATAGGAACAGAGAGAAGAGAAAGTCAAATGGTGAGTTACTCTTTCCAACTCTGTATTATGGCTACTGTCTTCAGGAGAGCACTTTCACCTGGCATCTATAAAGTAACAGTTCCTAGTGGGAGAGCAAAAGGGTGAAAATTTAATTTCTCTCCTCATCAGACATTCACAAATAATGCTGCTTTACCCAACTAACCAGCAGCTAAGTGGTGCTCTGCAGACAGACTCAGAAAAGGCTGGAAAGACCAAGTTCATTTAAGGCTACCACAGATAATCATTCATAAAACAAATTCTGAAAATCCTTGCCCATACATAACAGCAGAGAAACCATTTCTTTAACCCCAGGTTGATTAGATGCTTATCCGCGTGCAGGTCTGAAGGTGTTTTACTCCTGCAAAACTACTGGTGGTCATAAGATCACCTCCTTTTGGGGTAGAAAAGAATAATCAGCTGTTAAAACTAAATTTCACAGCTGGACACTTTTAATCAGTAACTCTTAAAGCTGCCTCAGAGAAAGTGCAAGGTGGACCTCATTTTCAGTTTTCTGCGCTGTGTTAAATAAGTGAAATAAAAAGGATGGCAACGGAGGTAGTTCTGCTGATTTGTAGACTACAAATTCGGATCTTGTCTATTCTGGAAAACTCTATGATGACTGAGATACCTAATTAAATTATGACATCAGAGGAGATGAGAGTTGAAACTGAGCAACTGTGAGGAACAGACATATTTTGACATTCTGTTTAATGTTCTTTATTTTTGTTAACCTGTAATTATTTCAATGACTACTGAACAATTAAGAGGGATAAAAAGTATGTCTTTGTTACAGAAGATGCCCCCCCTGTTTTTAATTAAGGTGTAGGATTTCACAATGCAGATATCTGAGGCCTATTAGAACTGCTCTGATAACATTAAGTAAGACCAGACTTCACTTTCGTGATATTGCCAGGGTTACCTTCACTTCCCCTCAAAACAAACAAAGCAAGTTCCTTCTAGCTTAGAGTAAAATGTTTTAGTTGTGCTTTAGATACAAGAAAAAGAGCACTTTGGTTCATTTGAAAGCCACCTCTAACGGAAAAGCCCCAGCTCTGCCTCCAGAGCAAGCCTTCACCTACAGTAGACTATTACAACTTAACACTTTGTGTAATTCAGCTTTCTTAATAAGGGGAGTTTGCTGCAATCTGAACAAAGTAAGTAGTGACATTACATACATTTCTGAGCAGACAATATGTACGCACTGCAGCTGAGGGCAACTGAAAGTGCAGTCTACTTTGAAGAGTGACTTTTTAAAGATGGCACTGTGTGGTTCCATATTTATTGTCTCTCAATGGCTTCTGGATTGAGTTTACTCAGTTTACAAGTAAAATGATTTTTAATTCTATTTAATGCTCCTCCACACAATTTCAATAGAAAAGCTTTAAGTCATGCTGTCCTCTTTTTTGCCCATATAACATCTCTCTTAATGAAGACTGTGCATGCCAAATGCAAGCTGGGAGCTCTAAGGCAAAAGTACGATTTGAGGGCAACAGGTCAAGTTCTCTACTAGCATAAATCAGTACTGCTTGCCTGCTTTCAGTGGAGGCACTCCCATGTAGACAGTCTGAGGATATGGCTAAATGAAGACCCATTCTTAAAGTGAGAAGCTAAGTAACTGCCCTGCTTGTGATACAGAACCAAAGGAGAACTAAAGTCATTCTCCCCAGCCTGTGCTGCTTCAGATAGCAATAAAAAGGTAGTATGTTTATTCCTAATACAGGACTGCAAATAGAGTCTGAGAGCAAAGAATGTCTTAAACAGCATGTCATTGTCCCACAGCAAATTTTCAGAGTAAAACCACAGACTAATGTGAAGATTTCACAATGCAGACATTTGACAAAGAAAGGATATTTCTTCTGGTGTAACGTTTGGGCCCCGGCACCAATACAACATATTTCCCAATGACAAAAAAATCTTGTAAACCACAAAACACAAGGACACAGGATAACAGAAGTTAAAGATAGAAGAAGAAACCCACAAAGCAGAAATATTAAGGCCACCTGTGCACTAGTGAAATACACAATCGCCAGAGCCAAAGGATATATCCCTCATTAATATTGCATATAATAAAACACACACATATGTATAAGACACTTGATCTTACTCCAGAGAAGTAGAACCAGAAAAAGGGAAATTAGCTAAAACCTTTGTGGCCAGCCTACAGTAAAAAGCTCTAGCCTGAATCCTAGCAGCTCTTAGCCTAAGTCAACAGGACACCAGAGGGAAAACAGAGGTCCCCATGTAGACCCCTATCAAAGTCACAACAGGATTCTGATGTGAGTGCTTCCAAGGAGAAGGGGAGAAAAACAAATATCAAAGGACAAGTTGCCAAGGTTTTAACCTGAGACCTAACAACGAAGCACAAGTTGCCAAGGTTTTAACCTGAGACCTAACAGCAGCCACAGACATTTGTTTAATCTTTCAGGTGCTCATTAGTGTCAAGCCCTTGTGGCAGCCTCCATACTGTCTCTCTCTATACTGTAGCTGGCTGAAGGGAGAGTTGTATACCATCCTAATGAGCCGCAAGGAGGGTGATGTGCGTCATTGGCTTCTGTTTCAATCTTGGCAATCTAAGTGTAAAACCCTTGCAACAGCTTCTGATTCTGCTGACATTT
>VYZV01014741.1:211252-249623 GCA_013401275.1 Pandion haliaetus | reverse complement strand
AGCTGGTGTCATTTTGATGCCACAGCCTGTCTCATCAGGATGATAACTACAAAACAACATGTGGAGCATAAAAGTTCTATAAGAAGTTTCAGGTCTGGCAGCCAAGGATACGAGTCCCCTGACAGTCACGGTTCCTGGGACTGGTCCCCATTAGCCCTTTGTTTTGGCATTGCTATCAGCAACAGCTTCTCTGCTAAGGAGAGTGAAACAAAAAAAATCCCTCAAAATGCAAATCTCAACAAAGCCTTGCAAAAACCAACATCCTTCAGCTCAAAAAATTATACCCGTGCTGCAGAAAGGGAGCATCCTTATGGCACAAACTCACAGCTATTCATCCTGAAGGATAGGTTTATCTTAAAGGATAGATTTGATGATCTTCTGGCCTCAAAAGGTAGTCAAGTTTATTTAAATACGTATAGTATTTTTCTCCATTTGCCGTCAGATGCTTGGGAAGACAATCTCCAATAATACCTGCCAATTGCTGCTTGCTCACATCAGCTGCAAAATTTGAAAATGGTCATTGTTACACAAAATGTGACTGATCTATGTTTTCACTCAATATAACCAGTGATGCTGGTACAGTACATCCATTTACACCAGACAAGCTCAGACTTTTTTGTATTTGGGTCTTTTTTTCCAAAATCCTATTCTCATACGCTAAAGACACCACTTTAATTTTAGAGTGTTCCAGTCAGAGTTGTATAAAAATTCAAATGAACCAAGCCATTTCAGTCATGGAACAGAATAAATCCAAAGTCTTTGTCAGCAGAACCTAGGCACAACCTAATGTTTTGTAAAGACAGACACTTATGGGACTAATGGGCCACAGCTCCGTTTTTGAGCAAAGCATCTACCTGAGGCAGAGCATGGGCAGAAAGAGGTCAGCAAGCTCTGATCAGTGTGAATCAGTGTGGTCCCCAGATCTCAGCTATTTGGGAAGAGGATCCTTGCTGGACTTGAAAGCTGCTTCCCAACTGCATGAGGATAATCGTATCTTTTTAGAGGACCCATAAGGACAGGGAGATCTCTTTTAGGCAAATGTTACAGTAACAGCAACACCACCACTGAGTATAAAGGTGTTCTTGCAAGACTCTTCCACTTGTCTTCAGTTCATTTCTTTTCCACGGTATAACCATGATAGTATCATTTCAGCCAGTTAATACTCACTGCAGACTGCTGGGGGTTGTAACTGGTTCCACCCATTCCCTATCCTAAATAGCCTTCCAGGTGTTTCTTTGCTGTGTCTTGTAGAAGGTACACAGTATTAAGTAATTAGTTTCTGCCTTTTTCATCAACATTTCTTTTTAAACAGTCGAATTCACCCCAGATTTACTGCTGACCACAGTCACACTTACATCACACAGAATACTCTTTTGTCTACCTGGGACAACCCAGCCAGTTGAGAAAGCTTTGGATTCTCATACTAAAGGACAAGTTACATGCATGATCCCATCTCACATTTGGAGGCACACATTCACAGTGCTACTTCTCATGCTCCCCATACATTACACCATAGAAAATCTGCACCCATCATTTTAAGCAAGGTCTTGCCATGGCATCCCTTGACCTGACTTGAATTATATGCGGGTCAAGACAAATGGATGGGTACAAGAATTCACATTTACTTTATAGTATGTGTTTTAGTAAATGTATTTTATTTTATGCACACACAAAAACACAAGGGAAAAGAAGGACCAAGGTCCAAGTTCATCTGTCTAAACATTAAAATACAGCTAAGTGAAGGAAAGCCAGCAGCCGCTCCAAGCTACAACACCAAAAATAACTACCCACAAAAAACCTTAAGCCTTACAATACCTCCCTCACACACTTGAAGACGTTATCTTATGAAAGCTCTTCTTGCCTTAACAATCTATATTAGCAGCACAGAAAATTTTATTTGAAAAATATATGTTAGCATCATTTCTTTAAAAGACTCTTGGAGTACTAATGTGCTCAGTGATTACGCACTTGCCAACTGTAACACCTGATAAATGCCAATTTTCCTCATTAGTAAGGTAGCCGGGATCAAGTGAGCATAGGACAAAACCCAATGTAGCAGTTAAAGCAAAGCACTAGGGATCAAGCAAGCTGTATTTGCTTCGCATGACAGCTAATGACTTGCTGTCTATACCTGCTTCTGGCTTGGTGTCTTCACCTGTAACACTGGGTAATACTACCTACTTTAAGAGAGGGGGAAACAAAATTAACGAAAGCTTTTAACTGCTCCAAAATCCTATAAAAAGGAAGATTAATTCTTTAAAAAATAGCCTGTAGTGTACCCCTGCTCCCAAACTATAAATTCATGCCATCATTTATTACCATTTTAATCGCCTAGTTAGCAAATAGTCTTCATGTGTGTACACTAATAGGCAGTAACTTCATGAAGTAAACATGGCAGTAAGACATTAGTTTGATAAAGCTTGCCAAGTTTGATAAAGAAATCTTGATTTTCCTATTAATATATTAACAAATATATAAGGCTGATTGACTTATTTTGCTCAGTCCATTTAAAATTAGCACCAGAGAGGAAGGAGTAAGACTTACTCATGATGTCCAATTGCTACAGTATGCTTAGTAGTACCTGCAGCAAGAACCTTACAATTCACAGCCAATCCTACCTCTTTTCCCTTGGTTTCTTTTAAGAACTTATAAATGGAAGAACACTTCCAACTGTGTTAGTCTATCAGAAGATAGCCTGGTTCAAGCTTGTGTTCGTTTATGCTGTATACGTGCACTGATACCAAGCAGCGTTAATTTCTTCTAACCTTATGGCGTGGAGGAAGTGATTTTTCAGTAAGTCTTGGTGCCACCAGTAAATTATGTAAATATAAGTACTTTTGCTACTCCATTGGTATTTAAATAAGTTTTTAGCTTAACCTCGTAAAAAAAACCCCAAACCAACCTTCTATTTACCTGGAGGTTACGAAGGTATTGTGGAATTCCAAGACCTACACTCCCTCTCCAGCAAGGCATTTAAACATATGCCTAAAATTGAGCAGTTGAGTAAACATTCTGCTAGTCCGAGAGCACAGAACATGCATCATGAAAGGGGTGACATGCTAGGCCAATATCCCTATACTCCTAGAACAGCTTTGGGAACCAGATGGAGGAAGTCACAAGGCATTGAAAATTTGGAAATTTTGTTACAGTATTACAATTTGCTTCCTATTCCCTACCCACTCGTATCCTTCTAGATCAAGGACATGTCTACACAGCCCTACAGGCAGATGGAAGCACATTCTCCCCAAGCTGAAAGCTGACTAGGAGCTATGTAAAGTTATTTCACGTTCTTCTGAGCCTCATGAATAAAGCCCCTGCTGAAAGGTACAGCGTTATTAGCTTGGGCTTCGTGCCTGATTTAGACAGTTTGCATCTAGCTGAAAAACACAGAGAAACACATATATACATGCATGCAAACTACAGGATCCTGTGGTTATAACCAGTGCCTTATTTCACTTCATAGTAAATATAAAGGGGTCATGAACACCACAGAAATACTACTAACTCCAAGAAAGTTTTTTTCAGTTTACAAACTACTGAAATACCTTGTTATAACTAACAGGTAGAAAACTCAAGCAGTCATCTGAAAAGCCAGAGGTTTTCTTTAGCCTTTTATGATTTCTTTTTTTGGGGTAGCCATTTCAAAACGTGATTCTCCTACACTAATGCTTCTGCACATAAGAAGTGAGTAAGTATGAAATTTTTTGTGCTACTACGTCAAAAGCTTTTGTAATCTCTACAGAGACATCACATCAAGATGAAGTCTCTTTGTGGACAGCCTTACTAACCTTGCAAAACAAAGCGTAGCCTACTTCAACACAATCTTTTACAAGGACAGAAATAGAAACACCACACCAATTTATTTTGACTGAGGCTTGAAAAGAATAGGTGTAAGAGCTGATGGAACTATCCATAACATAACACTGGCTTGCACCCAAGACTACTGTAAGAAATTAGCAATCTCAAGTTCAAGGCTTGGCTCTGAGCATGACATTTGAACAAGACAAAAAAACCAGAATCTCCTCCGTGGATTTTCAAGAGAATTGTGAAAGCTCTCTATCTAGCAACAATAGGCTTATTTTTCCAGGATGTGACCTCAAGCACCAGTTTGTGTCACTCCTCCACAAGCTGTAGAAAAGCTACGTCTGGAAGGAGCCCCTTCCCCACAGCCAGGCTGCAGAGTGGGGGTGAAACTCAGGGTAGTTCCTCATGGATAAATTAGTTCTGCTTTCTCTCAGGGGTGCTCCCTTCTCCTCTCTGCTCATAATATGTTGAATGGGAAAAGTGAGGAGCAACAGCACCCAGACAGTCTGGAGTCAGTGCAGGGGAAGCAGCACAGCTATGGCACGTGGCAGGCTGGAGGAAGATGAAGAAATAAATGAAAGAAAGGAGAGGACAGAGAAACATGTGGAAGAAATGTGATAACTGTCATGTTATGGCATATTAAACAGTCAGCGTCTTACCATCATGTCCCAGGCTGCTGTGCCCACACACCTCTGTGTGTGTATGCATGATGTACAAGTGTGCACAAGCAGTTGCATACATGTGCCTGCGTTTGCATTTGGGGTAGGGGTTGGGAGCCTATAAAGGAGATTTAGCAACAGAAATCTCAGCCTTGCTTGTGACATACTTATAACTTTCTATGCACTGCGGGTCAAACATTTACAAGAATGCCTTTTGCTTCTGGTAAAATCAACCACAGGAAGAGCAAGGAAGGATGTAGTGGTGGCAAAATGCAGAACCCACCATCGCCCTGAAGATGCAACGACAAAAACTGAAAGTCTGAGCTCCCCAAAATAAACTGTCTGTGTTTGAGGGCTGTAACAGCAAAAAGAGGAACTCTTGGTCTTTATTTTGCTATTACAGAGGGGCCAAAAAGCTGTAACTAGAGAAAGGGGTCACAAGCACCAGGAGAATGACTGAGGAGCCACACTGGTTGTAGAAAAAAAATAAGTCAGATGAACTGTGAAACTGTAAGGAGCACAGCAAAGAAATATTGTGTAAATCAGGTCAGCTAAGCTGAGTGGAAGGCCCAGCCACCAAAAAGCCACTTCGACGTAGCAAAGTGTAAGAGGGTGTTTGGAGAGCGGAGCCAGCAAAGGAACCCAGCAACAATGGCCTTACTGAGGAGGGACCATGCTTGTATCCTGCCCATCCCAGCGCAAGTGAAAGGGCACACATGGAAAGAGTTTGGGGTCAAAGATCAGCAGTCCTGTGCCAAGAATCATAGCTTTTCATTAGTGGAGGAGAGAGAAAGGCCCCACATTGCCCGCCCTTCCATTGCTTTGTTTTGGTATGGGGCTTGACATGGGTACAAAGCTATTGTAAACAGACACATGTACAGTGTTACAAAAATGCAAGAAGAGGAAAACAGTCCATTTTTAAAAAAAAGATGGATATTTTTACAGCATACAGAGCCAATCATGTTATTTAATTCTACAGAACAGGAAGGAGCTCAGTAAATTGCTGCCATGAGCCTTACGCAACCAAAGTCCTGACGACAGATCAGGCATTTGGAATAGCTGTGGAGTGGCTTCATGGGCCTCCCCAGCACCCTGAATATGTACCTAGGGACAGAGCTCAATCTACACCTCAGCTAGCTAGTGTACCCTTGGCAGAGACCTCTCTGGTAAAATGACCCCAGCAGTCACTTAATATATAGTTTTAGGCCTATATTCTACTCCCCAAAATTCATTGTCATGAACCCCATTAAGTCACCTAACACAAACTGTAGGCAGAAGACATAAAATTCCAATATTTTGAGTTGGCAGGCATTTAAATTTTCAAGGAATAAATAGTCATACAAGGTAAGGCACTACAGATACTTTCTAAAAATTCTGTCATCTTTGGTGGGTATCTTATGTACATGCAGCGCAAGAGTGGAACATGGCCATCCATAACAATAACATAATAACAAGACTTACTTAAATGTGCTGTAAGCACGTGAGCATAATTCAGTAACTGCTTTTCCATTCCTTGCTTGAAACACTGCATAATACTAGTGTAACTATAGATAGCTTTTCTTTTTCCATCGAGCATTCAATTCCTAACAACACTTAATAAGTATAATCAATGTGAAACACTCCCTATTCCTATCTGTTTGCTTATTCTTACTTAGTAAAAACATTTTTTAAAAATTTGGCCCTTATATGACATACATCATTATGATATAATAAAAACCCTGTAGTCTTTAATTCATTTAAAAAATCTTTTCAATACTCTTAACACAATTGAAAAATAAGCTATTTTTGATACCAACTGCTCTGAAGAATTAACATGCCTTCAGTGTCCATTTTACCTTTACCAGTAGAGAAGCAAAAGTCATCAGAAAAACATTGAGGGCACTACAAGATAATTCAAAATGACAAAACAGTGAAAAGGTCCAACTATTCTTATTGGCTAATTAATAAACCTAAAATAATATGAATTTTCTCAATTCAAGTTCACTTGGTATCACAATTGAAGCTACTATTTAAATACACCAATAATGACAACTTGATTTATGATTTGATTGATATGAATGAGCTCTTAATGCTAAAAGAAGACAAAGCTAAGTGTACATTAGCTGCTCTGCTCTACATCGTTATTTCACACAAACAGAGCCTACCAAATCCTGCAGAGTGCCTACTCATACAGTGAGACTGCTCGCTTGCCCTGCTCTCAGCAACTTTCCAGATAAAGTCAAGCTGTACACAAACATGAGCCAGAAATCACAAGAAGGGAAAACTCCCTTTTTTGATCAGACAGGTTTTGTGTGGAGTTTAACCACATGACGCTTTTCTGGAAGCAGTCACATAACAGAGAAGACATACCTGATGTGCCAAAATATAGATATTATGGCCAACATCTTTTGGGGAGATGCCATCATCTCCATTCTCCTCCTCATGGTCACATTCGAGGCCTTGGTTATATGCATTCTTCATCACATCCACCTGTAACACAAAGCCAACCAAGGTGAGATGAAGTAACTGTCATTCTTGGGGAAAAAGCACCGAACGCTGTGTTTGAACACACTCGCTTTGTTCAGCTCAAGCCTGGATGGGTGTCCTGCAGTCCTGCAACAAGAGGGAGCACTCTGAGAATCACTTTCTGAATAAAGACGAGCTTGAAGAATTTATGAAGTTCCAAACTGCTACTTTTCTCATCAGTAAAACTTCTGCAACCATGAGAAAGGAACAGGGACGCTGGGTCTGAACAGGTGTTTTCACAGATGCTTTTAAAGACACATCTACAGATACCACAGGCACAGGCAGAGTCTTGTGGCACTCAGGAGTGCAGCCATGATCTCTCGCTGACTAGAGCTGGCTGCAACATCACTCAGCGTTCTCCACACAGTTTAACAGAAAGAAAACACTAAACCGAAAGGAAAAGGAAGATCTGGGCAGGGTGCTGGGGTAATTCCAAAATATTCAAAAGCCTCTTACAGGACCAACGGGGTGAAATCCTCCGCTCCCCACACAGGGCCTGATCCTGCAGTTGTACCTTAGGCATGGCCTCATCATGCCGACGTGCCACCATGGCGATGACGCCCTGAAACCAGCAGGCCACTGGGCTCTGCCCAAGTGCAAGGCCTGATGCCCACAGATCTCCCCACAAAACAGCTTTTTCAGTCAATGCTGTTACATGGTCAATGGGATTGGAAACAATTTCTTCAGACTTACAATCTATTTAAAATTTCTGGAGACCTATACAAGTATCACGGTTGTTCCAAAATACAGCAACAACTGCTTGTAACTCTGTCTGGTTGCTCATGAGACATATGTATAACATACAACATACATACATATCACGTATACATTACATGTCTACACACACACTTCTGCTAGCACTGTTTCACAAACTGTACAAGCTCAATTTCCCAGCTGCTGACAAAGTGTACTTGAAGACAGTCTACCAGAGTATGATAATTTAGTTAGGAAACAATTACAGAAAAGTGCTTGGAACAGATAAAAATAATGAAGTCGTAAAGACTGAAATCATGCATGCTTGATCCTTTTAAAGTACTTTTTGTGAATTAGTACTATCCTGATACATTGTGTCACTATACGCTGCCAACACTTTTCAGCTTAGATGCAGATCATTTTAAAAATGTTTTAATGATGATTTTTTTTCAGCCAAAAGATTTATGAATATTCAGAAGTTTTCTCACCAGTTCCCTTGGTCTCATGTTGAAAAGGATTCTTTCCGCATTCTCACTGTCATGCCTGCTTTCCATAATAGCCAGCAAAAGCTTGGAGGCATTGTTCTAGAGATACAAAACCAAGTTAATGCAAATTTAAAAATCTGTTTCATGGATTAACGACCCTTGCATTTGTTTTAATTGAGATTACGAGGACCACATTTTTAGCGGCTAAGATTTTAAACTTCTCACATCTTTTATTTTACTGACATATTTAATAGGGTTTTTCTCCCATTTTAATGTCAGCATACTGTAAGGCTAACTAACCCTGCATGCTATATTGGAGGAAGTATTTCAAATATTGAAAAATACTCGACTTAAATACAGAGCTTTGTTCTATGCTGTGCACAAGAAACGAAATCCCGTTTCCTTTTCTTATTGCCCACCTAGCAATTTTTGCCATGGCTTTCTATTAAAACCATACTCAACAGAGGTAATTACAAAATGTATTACATGAAAGGTTTCATCATGCAGGCAGGTTTCGTTCCCCTTTGTTTTTTATAAAGTCCAATTGGTTATTATTTGAAAGGCTACAAAATAAACTGTTTTCCTACATTCCTGGAATTTTATTTCACTACCAAATATTCCAGGGGGAACATATAAAGATATTCTTTACTTTGTCAACTGGCTGCTTTTCACTGAGACCTCTCTCAAGGATTAAATAGCATGAGCTTTAGCAGCAGTAAGCCAATAGTGCCTTAGACTTCGGAGACCTGTCTGAATTCCAGTTAAATCAGATGCTGTGAACAGGAGACGAAGAATGGTTTTGGAGGTTTGACTGCTTTCTGGCAGAGCATGGTTGCCTTGGTTCACCTGCCACAGCATCTCATCGTCATCCTCTATTACAGACCAAGCTGTGTGAACACTTGGAAGTAGACAACAGTCCCATGACACAGGTAGGGGCCAGTAAAACTCCCAACCCACCATAAAACCTCTTTCTCAGCTGCTTATTGCCAGACGTCGGCAATTCAAACCAAAATTTCTTGCAGCGAGGGTATGCCTCGGACAATTAGTATGGACAATTTTGGAGGAAGGGGGTTCAGCTGCTTTTGCGACTGAGGCAAAAAGAAAGATGTTATTTTCTGCATGTTCAATCGGCTTCTGTTTTAAGCAGCCTTTGTATCGCCAGGTTTTGATAGCAGAGCTGAAAATCTGGAGCACTAGAGGCCAAGATAACACAATCATGCAGGTTGAGTCCCCAGGGAATCCCAGCCAATTTGTCCAATTCATAAGCCTTTTTTTTTTTAATTATGATTTGAATACTGTACTGTAGAAACTTGCTGGAATTTCACAGCTAAAAGTCCTCAGAGTTTCTTCTTGGTGGGCACAGAATCACAACAAAATCATGCAAGTTGGATGACAAAATCCCACATTTGAGGGTGTCCTTTGGACTGATCTTTCAGCAGTCCAACCCCCTGCTCAAAGCAGGTTGCTCAGGGCTGTGTCAAGCTGAGGTGTGAACATCTCCAGCTGGAGGACTGTAGGACTAGAAGTCAGCAGCAGAAGGAAGAAGAAGATGAAAGGAGGGTGGATGAAGAGAATGAGGATTTATATATGACATGGGAACTAGGACCTTCTGGGAGGGGATACTGGGAGTTGAGTGAGAAGTCCGGAGACAGGAGACTGGGCTTGCCAACACAAGAATGAGATAAGGACAAAGAACAATGGCTGAGAACAGAAGAAAAGACCAGACTGGGACTGGCTAAAGGAGAATGGGACTCCATATGAATCTTTCCATAGCTGCCATTTCCTTTTGCTCCAGAATCAAACCAGCATCATCCCTTGGAAAGGTCCAATCAGATTCTTTATCTTGCAACCTACATTGCATAAGTTTAACCTGCACAATCAATGAGACCAGGTGGACGGAAAGGATAGCATTTTAAGACACCTGACAGGGTGCTGCTCTGAAGAACTGGATGCTTCTTCTTCTGCTGCAGTTTTCCCTTACAATGGTGACCAAGTCAGTTGTGGTAGCATCAGTAGGATCTTAAACTGAGGAGGAGGGAAGGGGGCAAGACAGGCTGTGAGGTAGCTTGAGAAGGAAGGGGAGGAAAGAATGGAGAAAGGCACCAGTCTACTCGCTCATGCGTGAGGAGGACTTTGAAGCAATTTCCCAGTGCAGACAATCCTGGGGATGGAGAGAAGCCTGCTGCAGCTTCCAGGAAGTGAGGAAAGGTAAAAGGTGGGTAGGACTTTGTGTCATCAACAGCCAGCTTCTTGCTACTGACTCAGCAAAAGTGGCATGCCATAGCCTAGAATTACAGCAGGCAGGCACATCCTCCAGTATTTTTTCTCTCTAATCACTTGCACCTGTCATTGAGATGCTCATTTCACTACTTGTTGCTCATTTGCTGCATGCTTTGAGACCCTAGGATCTGATGTCCGTTCCCAGATATCAATGAGGAAAAGAGGTCCATTACTTGGAAAATACAGTATAAAGTTCTTCATAACGCCTTAGTACTGCAAAAAATTAGTTCCCAGAGCTACAAACAGGACAGCCCAAAGTACTGCTGGCCTTCATTCTCTTTACCTGAGTTAACATTCCACCTTCTCCTAAGAATTTTTGAAAAATAAATTAATGTGGGAAGCAACTAGATGCAGCAGAGTAAGGTGCTGTGAGAAAAGTCAAAAAGACACTCATATTAGACTCTCTCTACCCTTAGACTGACAACGTCTCTTCATCCTGTTGCTATACAGAGTGGCAGATATTGAGGTCATACTGTGTGCCAGGGCTCAAATACTAGTCAGTAAGGAAGGCCAGGGGGTCATACTCAAAATAACAAGAGGCAGAACAGAACATTGGCCATCTGTGCAATCAGTGAACACTGTCTACCCTGCTCACTAAATGATTCGGGAGTCCAGTGGAAAATATAATCCATGAAGATGTAATTAAATACCACATCACAAACTATGTGCAAAACAAGCTAAATTAAGATGGGATGGGAAAATATAATTCTGTGTTGCCTTTGCTTTGGTTGGGGGGCATGAGTTCAACGTACAATGTTCCCTTAAAACAGTGTCTGAACTTGTGTGTAAGTGTGTGGGCCTATCTACTTTGCATTCTGTATTTTCACTGCAAAATTTATGTATCCGCAACTTCAGAGTTGCCTACGAACACTGACAGATTGTCAATGTTAAACATTAGCTGGTAGACTCAGCACTGTATTATTTCAATGTGTTGCCACTCAAAATAAAAACCAGTAACTTCTTAATTTAGATCTAATTTTTGACATCACATCTGGCTCATCACTGTGCCCAGTTCTGGGCTCCCCAGTATGGGAAAGATATGGACTTAATGGAATGAGTCCAGCAAAAAGCCACAAAGATTATTAATGTAATGGAGCACTTTTCATATAAGGAACGGCCTAGAGCCGGGACTGTTCAGCCTGGAGGAGAGAGGGCTCAGAGGGATCTTATCAATGTGTATAAATAACTGATGCGAGGGACTGAAGAAGAGGGAGCCAGACTCGTCTCAGCAGTGCCCAGTGAGAGAACAAAAGGCAATGTACACAAATTAAGACACACATTAAATTCCATCCCAACACAAGAAAACACTTTTTTACTGTGAGAGTGATCAAAAACTGGAACAGGTTGCCCAGATGGCTTATGGAGTCTCCAACTGTGGAGATATTCAACTGGACACGGTCCTGGGAAACCTGCCCTAGCTGACCCTGCTTGAACAGGGTGGTTGGACAAGATGACCTCAAGATGTCCCTTCTAATCTAAATGACTCTATGATCCTATAAAATCAGAATCATTTCCACAGTTTGAACCTTTGGTATCATTCATTACAATTTTTGCTATTTAAGTAAGGCATATATAGCCTCCTGTGAACAGGGCCAAACTGGACCTTGCAGCAATGTCTCTAAACTCCATTTTTGGTTATTAAATAGTAAAGATGTTCTACATGCATTTGCTAGCTTCATGATAACGGCAAATCAAAATGGCACTGGAGTTATTGTAGCTAGTTCTTTAGAGAGGCTGAAATTTGGACTTCAAAAGAACTGTCTGCATGTTCAAAGTTAAATGTCTGCTTAAGTGTTTTGCTTGAGGGGGGCCTGAATTACATTGCCATTCAAAAATGTAATTACAGTTATTAAAATCATGTGTAAAGCCCTGTTGATTCAATGTTTCATTGTAAATGATATATAGCTATATTAATTATTTTATTAGACATCCATAATGTTGCCAATATGATGCAATGCAGATACCACAAAGTATTTGCTGGTTTTGGGGAGGAAACAGACCATCTGCAATGGAAATACTTCATTCGGAAGGCAAGAAAAGGCAGTAACCCAAGGCTCCTCCTGACAAGTTCTACACTACTTGGCAGACAGTATAGCTGCAGAGCTCCCCTCTCCATGCAATCGCACACAGACCGGAGTAACTTTACGAGCCTATCCAACTCTCCGCAGAACACACAAAAAAATTACAAGCCCTCCCACTCTACTTTTCGCCCTCCCCCTCTACTCTTCACCCTCCCCCTCAGAGATCACTGAGAAGGGAAATGAAACACAATTTACTTTAACCTTGTTTTCAACTTTATTTGACATTACAGGTCATCTGATATATTACTCTTTTTTCACAACATATCCTTCTCAAGTAATTTTTTAAGAGTTCAGTATATACAGAGAATGCCTGACTTGTTACATGTCTGTACAGTGTTGCTATTTATCAATCCTGTGAGATTTGATGCCCACAGTATCGACTCTTCATGCTAGCTATGTCATGTCTATTTGATAGGATTTTTTTTAAAAAAGCTGAGGACATACTCCCAAACACAACAGGGGGTCAAAAGGCCTGTGGTAGAGGGCCTGATAAGGATTCAGAAGCTGAGCTGAATTAATTTGCAACGTTTGTTTTCAAAGGCTGCTGAGTATATTATGCTATGGTAAGATTAAGTAAATGTCAGGTTGCCTAGAGCTCTTGCATAGGTATGTCTTCTATTATTATTCAAATTTAAATAAACAAATTTACATTCACTGTACCTTTAGCTGAAGCACCAAGTCCATGCAGTATTTGCCAAGAGGGTTTATGTCATTCAAGATGAGTGCAATTATAATATCAATCCCATTAGATTCATGGGTGGCTATGCAAGTCTGCAAAATAAGAGAAGGGAGTTGGGGGTGGGGCAGGGGGAGAGGAAGGGAAGGAGAGGGGAAAAGAGGGAGACAGGATGGGCAGAGTGAGGGAGAGGGAGAATATGTACATCAGCAAATTTCCAAAACAAGGACCCAGAACTTGAAAGACCTTGTAGCAGCAATGAACCTCCCAGCCAAAGCAGAGCAGCCTGAAAACTTGTCACAAGAGGCAGTGGGCAAGACCTGTGTAGCACAGAACTAACCCCAACACTGCCAGTAGTGAAGTACACAACTGGCAAAAAGGTGGTGCAAGCTAAAACATGCCTGCAGTGAATCATGCAGGCTTTGGCACTAAGTGGTAGAAGTTACAGGCAGCAGCCCACAGGAGCACTGCCAGATTCAGCTGAAGACACATGCAGAGACAGGAAAGACCTGCTTGATAGTAGGCACAATCAAATTTGCACACTCAAGTTCTTAATTTGCATTCAGCAACCAGCATTAATATTATCCTTATAGCATGAATTGTTCGCAAAGATTAAGGTTTTCTACATGCATCTGGACATACCCTGCATAGAAGGACATTTCTGGACATGGAATTCAAAACTGTAATTATGACCAACAGTACTTCCCAAACTCTTTTACAGCTGGAGTCCTGCACCTTCTAAGCCTTGTAAGCAAGTGTCAGTTATACAAAAGCCTACGGTATTTTTTCTTCTAGCAGGCTTACAGGATAATAGGAAAGGAAAAGGTTTCCAGAAAGACAGAGAGAGGGAAAAAATGAAAATAAGAGTGTGGAGCATTTGCCTCTGAAATACACTGAATTAGACTTGCAGTTGGTGTAAACAAGCATAACTCAAATCCTGAGTGACTTCCCAACAAGTAGGTCTAAGTAATAAAGTGTAACTAATCATTCCCTTCCACTATCAGCGTTCCTCCAGTGCTCCTCAAGTAAACTTGGAGAACACATTAACTTGAAACATATATTTGTTTTCATCTCCAGTCCTGCAATTATTCTTTTTTTGCAGATGTTTTTCCCATTCATTAGTGGATCAAATATGACTGTTTAAAATTTAGTCCACTAAAGGATTTTTGTTTGTTTGTTTTCAAACTATGAAGTAAAGGCAGCTGATTACCAGCAATGGCAATAATAGCACTTTACACTTCATTTGTGCACATTAATGAAGTAACATTAATACTGCATGTATTTCTTCAGCTATTTCTCCTATCAAGAATAGATTGCATCTGTAATTTCACCCACTGCAATTTTCCCATTGCTAATCCATAGTAAAAATTCTGCAATTTCATCTACTGTGTACTACAGTTCTCTTCAGATCAAATATAGCAGCATGTAACTACATTCTTTACCTTTCTATACTGCCTCAGCATGGCACTAAAGAGACATCTACCAAAAGCCACAGCTGTATGACTTAAAAGACTGCATCAAGCAAGGCACAGATTAGAAGCATGGTCTTTAGTCTCATCCATTTCCCTACTTATACCATAATTAAAGATGTTGCTAGGTAGTATAGCAGGATAGTAAGTTAAACTTTGTGGCACTAATGTAAATTAAGGGAAGTAAACATTAGCAACCTATATAAACACCAGCAAAGGCAAAATGTATGAAAATTAAGAGAACAAGATTGTGTTTGCAATGCACTTTCGCAACTGTGACTCAAAATCCAGTCTCATAAAGTGACATTTAAGCCATGGACCCACTGAAATAAGACATTAAGCTCTCTCCAAAAGGACTGGAAACCCTCATGTAAGCAGATATACTACAGGAAGAGTCTGAGTTCTGACTTAAAAGGATTGCTTCCCTTCAAGCAAGGAAAGCTTGAAATGTGTTAAGCCTAGTCATAGGAGTTACAAGTGAATTTATGTTATTAAGAACACTGAAGGGTTTATGACAAGCACACAGATACCATATTCTTCTGCATCCAGAACTTATTTGAGCCCTACCTGGTTTTCATGGCATGGGCCCTGGCAATATTCAGTCAAGCTTTCCAGCGTCTGGTTCACAAGAGCCACATTCCTCTCATTGATGTAAAGCCCCAGTAAGCCCAGCCCACCTGTTGTGCTTCCACAGATACAGTCCAAAAACTGAAGGGTCTCACAAACAAGGTTGTAATTTGTTTTGTTGTTCTGATGTCTTAAAAAATTCTGGTGGATGGAGAAAAGAACACACACGCACAAAAAAAGAGAGGGTTAGAGTGAAGTCACATACAGTCTTTTTTCATGAAAATATTGAAGGAGACCATTTACAACCGTATGACCATTGTACCTTAGGTACTGAAGCACGCTACACTGTAGAAAATATATTATGCCTTAGCGCAGCAGTTGAGAACTGTTATCTGATTAAATCAGTAGAGAAAGGAGAGCTTAGGAAAGTGAACTTTGCAAACACATGCACTGGCCTTAAAAGTCATATATATGTCCTGCATACCTGCCCCCACCCATCTATTACGACCCTGCTCTTGGAAGCTTGTTGCACCACAGCTGAGCAGGTACGGTGGCACAATATGACTGCTCCTTGGCAGTGCCAGTGCAGAACAGTAGCTTAGCTCAAACCACCTCCAACACTGCCTTAAGGGAGGCTGCTGGACACGGCACCGAGGTATATCTGCAGAAAATTCATTTTGCAAAGGTTGCTATGGGGACAGTAATTTCTACCAGGGGAACTGATAGTAGGGACACATGCAGCATCTTAAAGCCTTCAATCATAGCATCTAGGGGACAAAAAGCAGTACCCAAAGTTTGCCCAGAAACTTCCTGTGGTTTTCAAACCTGTGATAAGTGATCCACCGTTTCTGCACAGAAACCGTACTAACAGGGACATTTAGACACTTCTCAATTCCACGTGGCTATGCTGCAGCCCCGAAGCAATTTTTGAGGACATAAACATGAGCTCCACCAGAACAAGCAGGTGGCTCTTGAAAAGGGTTATTTTACCCCTTGGACCAAAAGAAGAACAACATTTTAGACAACCCTATTCTGTAACAGGAGCCAGGCACAGGCATGTTTTTCTTCCCTCATGATGTTCCAGCTCCTGTAATACCTCTTTTCGAGTTCAGCTCAGAAACGCTTTACCTGGAGCTCTCGGTTGTGGTTCTCACACAGCAGCTGAAGAAATCTCAATATGGGCTGCATGATTGCAATGGCAGGGCTCATGATCGCTTCTTCTGTGGACTTCTCTTCTGCATTTGCAGCATCTGTTCCTGAGCCCATAAGATCTATTTCTGGGTCCATTTCTCTTCTATACACAGAGTAAGCCTTGGACGTTGCAGAAGATGCTTCTGTTAACTGTCCTTTCATACCCTCTTTCAGATGCAGGGTTGAATCCTTTACTGAAAAGAAGATAATTTTCCTTCATTTTTTAAACTCTTTCTTCTCATTTGATTAAACAATAAGAAAACAATAATAATGAATCCAACTTTTTCTTTGTTGGTGCCTAACTTTTCGAAGACCTCTAGGCAACTTACAAAGAATATCAAAGCAATATTCATGCAGGGATAGCATGTTCCAAATAAACCACAAACCAGAGTGAAACAGAACATTAAAACAAAAAGCCCTACTATTTCTCTCCCATATACAATAAATGATGAGAACAATGGAAGGACCACAGGGTGGGAAATCAGTTCCTGCGCTTGCTCTTGTGAAATAGCCCCACTAGTAGCAGCCTTTACTTCTGCTTCTCTAGAAATATGGTTCTATATCTTCTACTGGTGTAAACTGGCATAGCTTCACTGATTTAATCAAAGCTAATTCCTTGTAACCACCTTAAGAGAAGGCCTATAACTTAGAGAAATACAGGCAAAAGATGCTAATTAGCAATGATTAATATTAGAACTTATTGATCAACGCAGCATAGTATCAGTGGTGCAGTACATGTGGTTTGAATATAATGCACTTCTCCCCTCTTTTCACATGGGTGCTTCCTTACCTCTCTTTTTGGGAACAGATATGGTTAGGTCACTATCATCATCTTTCTTTTTGCTCCCCAAATCAATAGTGTTCACTGTCACCGTCGATCGTATCTCCTGCTGAGCAGCTTTCATGTGGTCATACAGGACTTTAAAGAATTTTTCCGACTTTTTTTGCTCCTTCAGTTGCTGGTAAGTTGAATACTGAAAAAAATATATTCTTTAGATATCAATCTTCTAAGGAAGAAGAAATACAAAAATGCACTATTTTTTTGTGAAACAAAATGATTAATAATTACTTCACTTACACAGAACAAATGTTGGCCACTGCCCGACCAGATCTTTCACAAAGTGATATACAAGGCTGGTAACAAAGATTGATGATAACATTTTAAAATTTGGATAAAATGGTGAACAATGCTATTTGCAATCTTTAAAATGTCACAATATTACACTTGAAGTTAAATTACTTTGTGACACTCTCCATTTCTCCAGGCATTCTAGAGTTAGGATATTCCATCTACAAATAATAGTGAAAAGTAATTGTTATTATGTAACAAGAGAGGAAGCATGAAACATCTAACGTGTAATAATAGAGCTTAGATTGTATACATTTTTTGTGCTTCACACAGAATTGGAATTAATATTTTAGGTTATTAAGTCCAGTCCCTTGCTATTACTGTCAAGCAGGCTGAGTACCATTTTCAACAGTTTACAAACCCTATCTTAAAGTAAAAGCCTTTTACAGCCCCTAACAAATCATTTCAGAAAGCTACAACAAAAACTCCCTTTTTTAACATTTTCTGGACACTCTCTAAGGGCCACTGATTGCATTATCTTTTTTACAGAATAAAGATACAGGACGGGATTCCTCTCATCTAAGTTTTATAGTCTTGCAATGAGTTGTAAGTTGGTTATTTAAGCTCTCTTCACAGGCAATGATGAGATATGGGGAAATGCAGGGAGTGGTTCATACCATCTCTTCTCTTTTATGAGAACTCTGCTGATCATAGAGTAAGAATAAACAATCATCTTATTTGGCTAAAGTTGAGTGAGAGGGATATCATGCACAAAAGCTAGAATCTGTAGTTTAGAGCAGTTATTTTCTATGGGCTGGGATATTGGTCTTCTCAAATGGTCTTCTCTCTTCAGAGATTTTGATAAATGTCCCTAAACGTTTCCATAAAATAACTTATTTTTATTGCTATTATAAACTTGAAAGTAATGTAAATTCTAATTTTGCAAAGAGAGATGTGAAATAACTGGAGATAATGCTAATATGGCAAAGACCAGATTCAAAGAAGCACTGTGCTACACAAAAAGGGACAGCTGAAAAATGTTTTATTCTATTGAAGAGTCTACACTATGAGATATTGATAATAACAGGGCATATTTACATTTGTATTAGTGATACGTATTACAGTGATAAACTTTTCACAGAACTCACAGCAAAAAGGTTCTTTTTATCTGCCTCCAGACTCCATGCATTTGAAGATCATATGTGAATAAGTAAATGAAATAAGTACCTGTGTTTGCGTATTTCCACCTTCAAGCAACGCAATGCCAAGCAAAATGCCTTCTGAGAAAATTCTGTCATTTTTGGTGTTTACTATAACATCTATGACTAGTTCTGATGCACCTTCTTTATCCAGAAGGCACTGGATATCAAACATGGTTACCCCAGACTTATCTGAGTCTTGTCCTGAAAATCCACCTGCAAATTAGACAAATACATACCACTGTGTTTGTTTCACATATGTATATGAAAATGAATCTATTAGTAATAGTAATTTGTCTTATGCATACAGTAACAATGTAATAAATTTAATTTTGAAATTCTGTTTCAGGCAAAATTCCCCTTGATATAAACAAGATTTTTGTATGAAACTGCAATGCTGGGCTCTAAGAATAAGAAATAAACCAAAACCCCGAACCATTGTTCTGTCACAATATTCAGACAACAAAGAAGTTGGGAATTACACTGATTTGTCCACCGAACCCCTTTTTTAATTCCACTGCTGCATACACTAAACTGTGTGTATGGTCAGTGCTCTGAGACCACTTTTAAACCTGCTTTTCAATTTCAGACCTAATCTATACAAAGATTGTGTACTGGTGAATTCTGGTTACGTGTTATGACCCTCTAGCTAAATACTTTTACCAATATAACTCCTAGACCATTAACATCACGATGACGTTCTTTAAGAACAGAGACTTGAGCTAATCCAAATTAAAGGTATGGTTTTAAGGAATTTTGTTAAATTGTATTAGCTCATTAAATCAACCATCTTTTATTATCACAAATTATCATCTTTCCTGCTATACTTGCTTTTATACAGATGTAAATGCTTCTACTTCATTAGGAAAAATATAGAACTGCTTTAATCAGTCAGTACTGCTTTGATGAAACTGATTAAAATGGTTCAGACTTT
Source organism: Pandion haliaetus (assembly GCA_013401275.1). NCBI lineage: Eukaryota > Metazoa > Chordata > Aves > Accipitriformes > Pandionidae > Pandion > Pandion haliaetus. The sequence continues at coordinate 230,011 of VYZV01014741.1, read as the reverse complement.
GTGATGAAGCCATACACACACACACTTTTTAGAGAGAGAACTAAAAAAAATAGTAAATCTTTACTCTCCTGTTTGTTAGGGAGCAAAATTTGGTGTACAGGATATTAAGACCATAAACGTTCCCAGTGTCTACACAGAAATGGTCAAGGAGCATCAGTGGGGTAACATTTGGAAATGCCCGCAAATCTGGGCATGCCTTTAATACATGCTGAAAATGCAATGGCAAGTATTTTGACCTGGCTCCATACCTAGCTTCTGCCTCATTCCCTATGACATACATTATTATGGGTTTTCTTAGAAACCAGCCTACAGTAACTTCCTGTGGCTTCTATAATGGAATCATACAAAAAGTTAGGTTAGAAGGGACCTACAGGGATCATCTACTCAAATTTCCTGCTCATGGTAGTTAGAGCAGGTTCATCAGAGTCTTGTCTGGTAAAGTTGTAACAAGAACTGACACAATCTGCAGCCTTCTCAGGGAATTCTGTTCCATTGCCTGAAGAGTATCTTTGCGAGAAGCTTTTCCTTACATCTTATTTTCTTCACGTATCAATAAAGGAACTGGAATTTCAGAAAAATTTTTTTCTTTCCAGAAACAGCAACATCTTTGTTCACCTGTTTTGTGCTTTGCTGAATTTCTGGATGTGGATTTACTAGCAAATTAAAATGGTGTTAACAACTGGATGTTGCAAGATTGATTGGGGGGCATGGGGAAAGTCCCTACTTTGGTACCGCCAAATGCACACCAGCCATCTGAGACAAGAGCGTGCAACTTAAAAACAGGAAAAGTCTGATACTACCTCTCTTCTAACTGGTTACAGAATGTGTTTGATTTATTTACCAGCTCAACCCCTGGAGCACTTGAAATGTGCCTATTAGAAAAAATAGTGCTGCTAATTTTGTTCTCTTTAAATGACCTGTGTTGATTTACCTCCCACTTGTGCAGTTTTGCTGTAGCTGGCAGACAGAGGCCCATTCATACCACTTCCATATTCTCCTTTAAAGTAGCGATATAGGAGTATTTTCCTTAAAGTGTTGCCCTTTAAGAGAAAGATAAAAATAGAAGAAATTAGAGTTGTGGCCAATTTCCTTTGTTTGAAAAGCAAGCTGTTTAACATAGATACATAATTTATTAGGTCTTTCTGTTATTATTAGTAAGCATACAAATAGTGAAGTTGTCCAGAAAACAAACATCTAATGGCCTTATCTAACAAATCTCAGGGGAAGAATTCTAAAATACTGTTGTATAAACTTCCTTTGAAGTTTCTTTTAAACTTATTGATTATAAATAAAATACCTCCACCTCAATAATTCTTGCTGGCTACCTGTATGATGTGTATATTGAAACAAGTGCAAAGAGCCAGTGCTCTGCAGTCAGTGTGTCTGTGCTCTACCCTGCCACGGCAGTACTTTCTTCCTATTTTCTGCAGCTGAGTAGTATCACTCTCTTTTCTCTGATCTCAGATAATCCAGCTGATCATCTGAAAGAAGCCACATCACATGAAATATTCAAACAGAGATATGACATTTGATAGAATAGCTTAAAAAGCATGCTCTGTATCGCCTTGTTCCTTTACTTCGAAAACCACAACCAGTCAAAATTTGCATGCAGCTCTCTGAAGATCTTCCCTTTCATTTTGCTTATGTTCTGCAGCACAAGACACGTTGAATTAAAAGTCAGGGGCACCAATTACTTGGCATTTTTATTTTGCCTTCAGTCTCCTGGGAACACCTGCAGTCAACACTCAGCTCTACAGAGGCAGAAGGTGACACAACAACTGTAGGGGTGTGTGTAAGCTAAGATTTTATAAAGAAAAGAGTACAGCAAGGTCTCTGATGATTACCACAGAAGGGTAAAAATTTTTTCATTCAACAGCTTGGCAGTAAAATGGGACAACTTCTTCCTTACTTCTACTCACCTACTGATTTTAATGAAAAACAGTTCTTAAAAATATGTGCACCAGAAGCATTCTCAGTACTTACCAGCATGCCAGTGCCTGCACATTAGTGCAGCATCAACTTTTCAATCAAAACATCTCTGTGGCCACCACAGACAGCAAGCAGTTGGGAAGCAAGTCCCAGACACACCTCAAGAAGCACTACTCGCACTCCCACTTCTTTGTTAGCTTAGCAGTATTTCCAAGAGCAACCACATGCCACAGTGGGGCTTCACTGCTTCATGGACCTCAAAGACAATGGGCTTGTCCGCCTCAAACAAGTGCCAGAATGCCGTATTCTGTACACGTGGCCTGACAACACAAAACAGCCATTCTTCCCTAGTTCTTGCATTTTGATGTTTTACTTTGATAATAGTCTATACAGAGTTCCCTCAAACAGCCAAGAAAAGTACAACGCCTATAGTAATATATCAAAAGCTATAAATACAATGGCTCCAAGAAAAATAAAAAGCATCACCTACACATCTCCAATGCCATGGAATTTATTAGGTGGATTTTCCAGGTGAGCTTAAGCCAGCATGCTCTACACTACAGAGGAAGACAAAGAACCGGAAGTCTCTGAGGACCTCAGAGAGACAGATTCCTTCCCAGCCTAGTTTGTGATGAGGTTTAACCCTGCATGCATGGACAAGGTACACTAACCAAGCTCATAAAGAGGTTTCAAGAAGGCTAAGAGCACCAGCTCCTCCTGCTCAACATCCTGTTTCTAGCTGTGACCAGACTCCAGTGTCTTAGAGAAAAGTAAACGTCATTTTCCTCATCTCCTGAAGAAGACAAACATATTATTGAAGAGAAAAAGTTCCCACCAGAACCGATAAACATGGACTAAGAACCAGGATAAAGCCCCTTTTCAAACTCTCTCAGGCATATGTATCACAGAATCATAAAACTGTAGCACACACGTAGTATCATAGAGCAGAAACCTTTTATAACTCCAGACTAGGACCCAATCCAGAATGGGCACTGCATTGAGACAAGACCTCTTAATCAGAAAGGCTGGCATTTGCCATACCACTTGATTAACCACTTGGCTTGGGGCAACATCCTCAACCAGCAATCTTTGCAGTCTGTTGATGACTAACAGAGTGCCATGGTAAATTATATAAACAGTCACACTGCAGTCACGGGAAGAAACACCAAAAGCCATCTATATATAGTTAAGAATAATAACCATGGTCACGAGCTTTATTGTTCAATCATAACAGCCTTTATTTTGTCAGGAAGAATGTTTAAGACCATGAAATATCATTTGACTAATAAATTGAATGATTTAGCACTTGGGTCTTACCCCCTGGAAGTGAGTAACTGCTAGCACATCTCAGATCTTCTTCCTGCCTCGTTACCTTCAAAGACACCAGGAGGAGCGGTGACATGAAGATGCTTCTCCAGCTGGCTATGGAAAGGGGAATCCTGCTCCACCCATATCCAAACTAAGGCACGGACTTCACTTTTTGTCCCAAGGAGCAAGTCTTAGTTGTTAGGATTCCTGCTGTCTCTCACTCCTCTCAGCCTCCCGCAAATCCAGACAACACTTACAGTTCTCAGAAACCAAAGGGTCAAAAGTCAAGGACATCGTATCTGAAAAGCAGAAATGTGGAGGAACCTGTGCTTTGCCCGACAGCCGTGCCAAAAACGCACCCTCAGACTCAGCCCACATATTTGCAAGCTCGGGATCTTCACCCCTTTTGTGATGACCTTGGGCAGCCATACCCACAAGTCTTGTGAAATTAGCTGCCACTACAAAGGGCAGAAGAGCCCAGCCATATGAACCAGGGCTGAGAAATTGGCCAATGCTCGTGCCGTGTATCAGACATGCCTGTCACCTCCAGCACGTAACCGTGTGAGGCACCATGCTAAAAAATGCTGGAAAGACCCAGCTTCCAGAAAAAGTGCTGATCCCGCTGGTGTAGGCGTTTGGGTATGCTTTTATGGGAATGCCAAAAAAACATAGTCAAGAACAACCTCATCAAGTGGTCGAGACAAACTGCTGCCAGGGAAAGTGAGACAGCCATGCCATTGATGTCGCTGTAAATGGTTTCCTAACTTAGTATAGCCACAAAATTAATATTGCCCAAAAGCAAATGATCACAGCAGTAGCGTGAATAAGCAGTTTGCAGCAACTATTACTGACACGCACGTTACTGAAGCAGAGGCCAAAAATAAAAGCACACTAGGCAGCACAGTACTATCTTCCCCGACTAGGTTTCCAACCTTCCAAGCTGAATCCCTCCCCTGCTGGCTACAATACACTTTCTTTTATGCCTCTTATTAGGGTATGGAAGTGGCACATAAACATCACTCAGCTGACTGCAATCCTTCTATAATGGCTAGAACATTGTATAGCTTTGAAAAAAACACAATGAAACATAACAGTCTTATTGTTACCCATGAATACCGCTGTATTGTCTCTAACAAAAGCTAGGATAAAGACTGAGGACACAAGAAAGCAACAACTGGTTATTGTTGTTGCAGTTTTAAATAGCTAGGGATTGACAGACAAAAGTTTCCAATAGGGAAAAATTATTCCAATAGGAACATGTAGACACAAACAAATTACGTTTTCTCAGTCTGTATTTCATTATACTAGTTGGTCTCTAAACTTGATTTAAATGTCTTAATACAATGGTTTATTCACTTTCCTTCTCAGCCTGCAAAGGGCTGGTTCCATATAAGGATGGGGTGTTCCACATGGGGAAGCAATGGCTGAGAGAGGTACATAAGTAAGGGTTATCATGGATACATGCATCAGCACCAGCTCACCGTATAACACTGCCAAAAATCATTTGTCCTGTCTTCTTATTTAACTTTGCACAGTTCTTAAGGAACTGGAATGATATTTACGATGTTCAGAAGGCTGAACTAGATGATCTGGTGATCTCTTCTGGTTTTCACTCTACATTAAAATAATGAAGTGGAAATGCTCAGATTATCAGTGATAACACAGAAAAGGCAGCCACATCCAACAAATATTTCTGTGATACAGTGGATGATGTTGTGAGTATATTTCAGTATTAACCCAGGAGGATGCACGAAAATTAGTCACATTAAATCTTCAGATTTTAATAACTTGCAGCCAAGTATAAAAGAGGAGTTGGGTGGGATCTCTGGTCTACTAATACAGGTTTTCAGAAAGTTTGGAACAGATACAAAATTCCAGAGAACTGGGAGAAATCTAACGTGCAATGGTACTCTTAAAAAAGTACACAGGAGTACTTTTTATACCGTTTACTGCTATCAAGCCCACCGCAATGAGTTTGATATGAATTCTGAGAAAAACAAAGGAATGGGTGATTTTAAGCTCCATTTACACAAAATTAAAGGAAGGTACTATAAACCAATGGCAGTTGTAATACTGGCATCATGTTGTAGTAATTGCCTCAATATGGGTTTAAGAAAAATAGACCTTCCCAAGCTTCTGAAGATTATCTTCTGGTTTTGCTAATAATGAAAATATCACTCTGGTGAAGTTTGATGAACTGGTGATGTGACACAATCCTGTAAGGCAAAATTCTTAAGTAACCCCACAAGGATATTTATCAAATGGCTCAACAGTTAAGTGAGTGACAGAATTCAACATGCAATTTAAAGCAAGAAATCATAAATGAGTGTATGGGCTTCTAATGGGCAACCTCATGGAGTATTTATTGTCTGCCTGATTTTTTTTTTTCCAATGAAATGGAAGAATACAGAAAATAATTATTAATAGCATTTAGAAAGGACACAAGAAGAAAAGGGTGTGAGGTCAAGTCACCGATAACAATTTAGGCATCATTTATTAAACTGACTAGAAGCAAACAATATGAGCCTCATTATGTCCAAACCTCTGTATGTCTAGTTATAGATGTAGTAACAATAAAATGCGTCACACCAAAAAATGGAGGACTCTGTTCTAGGTGGCCATGACTCTGGGGAAGAATGGAAGGTCTTGGAGAAAAATCAGGGGAATCACAACTCCCAAAAATCACACGATTCTGGAGAGGAAAACAAGAGCTATTATGTAGGATTTGTGAGACTATCTTACTTCTCCACAGGCAGGGGCACATTACTGTAGGAATACTGCATCACAAGTTGGTGTCCACAATTCAAGAAGAATGCTGACAAATTGGATTAGGTTTGGAGAAGCTCCACGAGAGTGATTAGAGAATAAAACATTCCTTCTCATCAGAAATTCAAGGCTTTCAATCTACTGAGCTTATCACTCTAAACATGAACTACATGAACTCCGTTTCTGACTATCTACATGAGAAATCTGATAATGGATGACTTCAGTCTACAAGATAAAGGTGTAAGACACACTGGTAAGAAGCTGAAGACAGAGAAATTCATCTAGAAAAAAGGAAGAGGCAGCTGGGTTATTCAGTTTGTGGGTTATGAATTTTGTTTTTATTTTATGTAACAGTAATGGCATTTAGCTATTGGAACAGCTTAAGAAGAGGTGTGATAGTCTCTATTGCTGGCAGTTACTAAATCACGACTAGGTGGCTTCTCAGACAGAAACTGTTTGAAGATCTTGCGGTCTACATTAAGAGAACAAGCTGGGCGACAAAAATACGTCATCTCACATAATCTATGAAGACATCATGCCACCTTTCCTGTAGTAAATACAGATGAGGTTAGAAGCCTGGCTTTCTATGAAGGCTGTTTAAAAAATACCTACTTCTACACATTTCTTATCATTTATAAATGAAATTTCTATTCTGCTTGGTCTGAGTGTCTGCTTCAGGATGATTTTTTTTGCTATCTTTCATCTATTTTCAAAATATTTTGTTCCCTTATTTCCCTTGGAGACAAAACATGGCCGAAGAAGCAGTTTTGTGCAAGTGCCTTCTGTGAAGATACCATGCATGGAAGTTTTATACCCCTTTAAATTACGATACCTGCTTTTGAAATGTAAGAAGGCACAGGCATGTTCTCATCTCCAAAACGGATCAACTGAGGCACACAGCTACCACGCACATGGTGTTGCACATGCACGAGCTTGGAAGTGAGTCCCAGAGTCTTGACTCCTACTATGTCCACAAAGTGGAAAATTTCTGTCTTCACGATGCCAGCAACTTCCAGGGGGCTCGTGAGTTGAGGGAGGTTGTTTGGTTTGGGCGGTTGTTTGTTTTTACACAGAGTGAGCTTTTTCCTGGTTTTGATCTTTCTGCAACAAGATGTTTTCATAGCCAACTGATAGTTGAAACTGATAAATTTTCACCAATAAAATATGACACCCAACAGCAGAGTTATTTGTACACTGGGGTGTTTATTCACCCCAGGGAAGAAGCACTTTTAAATATGAAGTTAGGTCCAGCTGGTGTCCAGCTCTGCTTCCACTAAAATCAATGGGAGATTTGCCAGCAACTTCAGTAGGAGAAGGAGCAGACATGTACTTTGCCTGGCAAAAGTTTTTATACAACTCTGAAACGAAAAAAACCAAACTATGCACCAGACTTCATGACACAGTTCTCCTAGGAGAGCAGAACTGGCCACCCACACCTCTCAGCTGTCTCTCATTAGGCAGAGACACCCCACATTTTAAATGTGCTATTGTTCAATCCTACACAAATCTGGTATTAATCCCACTCGTCTTAATACAAATTGCCTACCTCACAAATGCTAACTGATAAACCTGAGGTTGTAACTAGCGTGGAGATTAACAGGTTCAGATAAAATAAAGAACCACAAACACGACCCCTCTCTAAAATCAAACTACGGTGGTTTAAAAAAGTAGTTCATTTATTTTACCAGTCTTTTAATTCTTCTTTCCTTTGCAGTTCCAGGTTCCATAGAAAGCTGGAAGCTTAAGTGCCAAAATATTGCAAAACAAATGCTATTGCCATTCTATTTTCAATATGGATAGTGAAAAGAACACTGGACACATTGCAAGAAAACCAGTTTTTGCCTGATAACCATCCAATTTTGCACCTTGAAGAAACTCAGGAAAGTGTCATATTAAAAGAAGGACAGAAAAACCGTTTGGATTAGTGAAAACCTCAGCATTGGGGCATTCAGACCTAAACTGAGAAGAAAACATTTTTTAAATACTTTGATTTAGTGTATTATAAAATTTTACTATTGGCCCATAAAACTAGCTGTCAAATGTCCATTTTTTTTGTCCAAATGTAAGATCTCCACCTATGTATATATACATTTGTATATATAGAACAGGTCTTTGTTGTGGGCAAATATTATTGTTAATATCTGCCACTTGTCCTGTTGCTCATTTAGTTACACGGTTTCCATCTGCAGTCCTAAATTGTTCACTTACAAAACAGATCATGCTTGCACCTATGTAATTTTGCCTTTGCAACTTTCTCCAGTACAAGACAAAGCATTGAGACGTACAATAACCCAAGTTCTCCACCCCTAAAAGAAAACAATGTAAGATTTGATCATGATTATTCAGAAGCATTTATGACTGCACCATCAATAACGTACTGTAGAAAAAGACCAGATCTGAAAAGCATAATTTTCAAAGACTAAAATTATCTAACTCTTATGCTGCAGGGGGTAAACTTTCAAAGTGATGCACAGGGAGTTATGCACACAAATCCTATTATTTGTTAACAGGATTTCTGTGTGGAACTCCCCATGCTCTGCAAGAAAAATTTACCCCTAAGTGTCCTAATGTGAATATTTACCAAAACAGACACTTAATTTCCAGATGCATACTTATGAGCACTACTGTGCTTTGACGTTTTAAGAGCAATTTGAAACAGGTAGCTAGGGAAAAATAATAGAAGTGGCCAAATAGTATTTTCATTACAGTATTCTGTTTCACCGTGTTGCTATTATGTTGAATTTCAAAACCAAAGCATTACACATAGCTGATTCACCAGATAAGGGATACACTGCAGACATACTCCCTGTCCTACTTTGAATTAGATGTGCTAGGATCTTCACTTGTTGGCTCAGGATTTTCGAAGTGGCTCAGGAGGCACTTCTGTTGTTCAGTTTTTACCTGCTCATTTTTACCCACCACCAGCTCCACTGATTTCTCGACTTCATCCTTCTCTACTAGTAAAGATTGATGAAGACACTTCAGAAATTCAGAATTTGTTCCAAGGCATTCCAGGTACTCATGTCACTGCTTACGTTTGAAGGAACCTATGCATTTTCTAAACCACGTTATCAGGATTATTTTGCAATCGAGGTTACCAGGCCTCTGGAAATTTTTCGATGGATTTTACATGAGTTCTGGGTTGTATCAATACCAAATGAGTACTTCATGGTTTGGGGTTTTACTGTGGAAATGTCATTAAACTGTGACTTGTACCACCTTCTCCAATATATACAAATATTCCCACTTAACATTAACTACTCAGCTAGAACTGCTCTGTATGTCTATATTATTAAAAAAAAAAAAAGATAGTGATATTAAAAGAAACTAATTCTCAGCATTTACTACCTTGCAAAATAATCACGAGACATGTGCCTTGACACAATATAATCCCGAGACCTAATCAAAACCAACCACTTTTCCTCTAATGCCACTCATTCCCTCCTGAACACCACTACATTCAGTACACGTAACTGCCAGATTCTGTCCTCCCATAATTTACAGATGTGCTTTTGAGAATGATCAGAAACCCTATCTATAGTGCCCCGAGAACCAGCCTGACAAAATGACCAATACAGCTGATGCTTCTGAGAAATACCCCTTGCATTCTTAGATGAAAATATATACCGAATTATTGCCAATTTCTTGGATTTCAGGCATTCAGGAGAAAACTCTGTGTGTGTGTGTCTACCTCCAAGTATACTTGCATTTTTAGGTGCCTAAAGAGTGTACAAAATCAGGCCTCAAACAGCTTAAAAGGAAAGACTGGAATTGAATTTAAATTCTTGAAAGGCCAACATACAAAGTGGGGCCAAGTGAGTTTGCAACACCTGCAGTCTGGCACAGACTGTGGCTACTGCAAAGGAAAACAGCTGGTCAAAACATATTTAAGCAGCTCCTATTCATGCAGCAAAACTGGAACAGCTAAAGGAAATCAACCTTGTGGCAGTTCAGGGCAGCAGCAATATTTAAACTGACAGTGTTATCAATGGTATTATGGAAGCATAGTCTGAGCATCTACCTTGCTGGAAAATGAGTACACATCAGCTCAAAAGAATAGTCTGGATGGGGTCGAGATACAGCATGAGATGTCCTAAGTGCTAACTGCAGTGATAGGCAGATTCTCCCTTTGCTCTATGCTGCACAGCATGGCAAAGAAAAACCATCTTCCTCCATTTCTAAGCAGAGGAGAACAATTCCCACCTGGAACAAAGCCAGCTACTGTACTGATTTCACTGTGTGTATGAAATTAGGAGGCATTTCAGACTAAAAGAAAAGGAGAGCAAAGCTAGACCACACTACAAATGTAGCACTTAATCTTTATTAGCTATCCATTTTGGCAGGGATAATTTAAAAGTATTTTTAATTCATGCTCCCTGGTTTTAAAAAAAGTAGTAGTTTGAATAATTTCCCAGTAAACTTAATTGGGAATCTTCCATTAATGCCAGCTCTCCCAACTGTATTATCCTTTTCATGATAGCTGGCACTTTAAGTTCAGCACCTAGAGTTATGTGCTTGTATAAAAATTCCAGTTCAGATTAAAAAAAATCCGGAACAAAAATCACAAACACCCGCCACATAATTTCTAGTGCTCCTGGTCCTGGGAACAGTGCTTGGAAATGTGAAATCTGTGTGGCCAGAGCCAGAAGGCCAGAAAAACAAAAAGAAAAAACCCTAAAATATGCTGTTGGGGTTTTGATCATTAAGAAACCAAACCAAAGTAGTTTCATCATTTTTAAGAGCCTGACTCATGACTTTGATTGCCAGACGTGGTAAATATCAAGTAAATATTAAGCAACATCCTCCAGCAGATTTGTTGATACTGCATGCTAGGAGGAGCTCAGATCCTGACTCTTAGCAAGGATGTAGCTGCTGACACTTGGCTATCATTACAAAGCACCGCATCTCCTCTTCCTCAAATGGCAAATCAGCACATCCGCTGCCAGCAACGGAGCCCAAGTAACTAAGAGTTAATGGTGATCGAGGATTACAAGGTAAGGCCACGTTAGAAGGAAAGGACCCCTTGATAAAGCATGAGAAATGGTAATCTTACAACTAAAAGTTACTGAAGATCTGAGCTCTGCTTCTGCTCTGGCAAAGGCTGTGCTGCTATGCGGGAAGAGTCGGGCTCTAGGATAACCTGAGCGCTGAATTCCTTGGGAGGCTGAAAAAAAGCGTTTGGCAGGTTTATTCCCCTGGAATGAGGCATCAGGTCTTGGTTCAGACCCTCGGTTAGGCCAAGCTACCTCAACTGCCATTAATGTCATTAGTAAGTGAGCAGGCTAAGCACCTATCCGGGGTCATTCAGGGTATATCCTGGCTTTTACCTACTGATTCACAAAGCTGCAGTGACTGGGTGTTGGAGCTGGTCTTTGCTGGCATATTAAACTTTTTATAACATGGCGTCTCTTCCAAATGACAGACAGACATTCTGCTTTTCGAAGGCATCTTTTACTAGGAAAAATGTCGCTGTTTTCAAAGCAGTTCTCAATCTTCCCCTTTAAATTAGAGGCCAATATTAGCTTCCTACTCTTGGAGCCTAAGATTTCTTCAGTTCAAACAAATAAACCTAGTAACATCCTTTGAAGAGTGCCATGGAAATAATTCCAACTTTGCACAACACTGCAGCAGAAGTTTCATAAACCATTTCTATTAACCAAAGTTGCTGAATGAAACTGAAACGTTAAGAGAGTAACATTTTGTTTTTAATAACTTTCGGAGGTATATTAGCTGTCGTGCCACAGCTCATCAGCTTCTTAGCTGTCGTCTTATTTTAGCAGCAATGGTGATTTCTAAATGCTAAGTTTCACAAGATTAGGAAAAAGTTCTCTTCTAGGTAGAACAGAAAAAAAAGACCAAAAAACCCAACAACACAAAATTGAAACCATGCTAGAATTGGTTGAAAAAATGACCAAAATTTGCCTGAAATCAAATCAGCTGTTCAAAGGTAGACAAGGGGGAGATGAAGACACTTCTTCATGAGGCTGTCTCAGTTTTTCAAATATCCACTACTAAAAGACAGATTCATGTTTATATAAAATTTAATATGCAAGCTGTTCACCCATAATATTAAATTGCCCCTTTATATTTAATATTTGCTAAAATTACTGAGTTATTTATGTCACAGATAAGATTGCTGCACATGTGCAGTAGCTGTTTCATCATAATATATTTTAGTAGACATTTATTATGAAGCTGTAGCCATTATAATGCCTAAATTTCTATTGCTTCCAAGGAGAAATATATTATCACTGGAATGTTCCTACATGCACAGCATGTAGCTATGGAAATACAATGTCATATGCTTCTTTAGAGCTGTTAAGTACAGCATAGATTGACAGAGTGAGCCTGCAGAAAACCTGCTCTGGAGGTCCTATAACTGCAATTTTTTCTACTGTGTTTCAAGAGTACTGATATCCCCACTAATGACATCTCTCTGATAAATGCCATGCAACATCTCAACATTAGGGCTCAATGGCATTATGAAAACCAAGATGAACCTTACAGTTCCAATAACTGGAAATCAGACTGCATACGCATGCCAGCCAGTCAGTGCTTTGAATGAATACAAGACAAAACTCACCAACAGTCTTAGGGGCTACGTAATTCATAGCTCATGCTATTCTGATTATTAGTAAAATCCTCTGTTCTGAATGCAGCATTGCTACTGCATTTAGTTAGCATGTCTCCATGAAAGGGAGAGGGCTTTACACTAAAGTTGCCAGGGGAGGGGAACTTCATCCCAGTTTTACCAGTTTGATGCCAGTGCCAGCAATAGATGCCCAGAGCCCGGAGAGGGATCACAGGTCAGCAGGAGGTCACCTGAAGAGCTGCACAAAGGAATTCCAGCCACTCCAGCTAGTAAGTCAGCTTCACGGGGGGCCCAGCTTAAATGCCTCTGTGCAAATGCACGTAGCATGAGGAATAAACAAGAGGAGTTAGAGACGTGCGGACACCTGCAGGGCTATGATCTTATTGGCATCATGGAGAAGTGGTGGGATGGCTCCTATGACTGGCATGTTGGAATGGAAGGATACAGGCTCTTTAGGAAGGACAGGCAGGGGAGATGAGGAGGTAGTGTCACCCTCTGTATCAGTGACCAGCTGGAGTACATGGAGCTCTGCCTGGGGATGGATGAGGAACTGACCAAGAGCTTATGGGTCAGGATTAAAGGGAGGGCAGAGACAGGTGACATTATAGTGGGGGGTCTGCCACAGGCCACCTGACCAGAAAGACAGCGAGGATGAGGCCCTCTACAGACAGATAGGAGCAGCCTCACATTCACAAGCCCTGGTCATCATGGGGGACTTCAACCACCCCGCTATCTGTTGGCAGGGCAACACAGCAGGGCATAAGCAATCCAGGAGGTTCCTGGAATGCGTTGATGACAACTTCCTTCTCCAAGTGCAGTCAATGGCTCGATGTCCAAGTGGAGAGCAGTGACGAGTGGCGTTCCTCAGGGGTTGGTATGGGGAGTGGCGCTGTTTAACATCTTTGTTGGCGACATGGACAGTGGGATCAAGCGCACCCTCAGCAAGTTTGCTGAGGACACCAAGCTGTGTGGTGCGGTCGACACCCTGGAGGGAAGGGATGCCATCCATAGGGACCTTGACAGGCTTGAGAGGCGGGCCTGTGTGAACCTCATGAAGTTCAACAAGGCCAAGTGCAAGGTCCTGCACGTGGGTTGGAGCAGGACCAAGGACAAATACAGGTTGGGTGATGAGCGGATTGAGAGCAGCTCTGTGGAGGAGGACTTGGGGGTGTTGGTTGACGAGAAGCTCAACACGACCTGGCAATGTGTGCCTGCAGCCCAGAAGGCCAACCGTATCCTGGGCTGCATCAAAAGAAGCATGACCAGCAGGTTAAGGGAGGTGGTTCCTCCCCCTCTACTCCGCTCTCGTGAGACCCCACCTGGACTACTGCCTTCAGCTCTGGGGTCCCCAGCATAAGAAGGACATGGACCTGTTGGAGCCAGTCCAGAGGAGGGCCACGAAGATGATGAGAAGGCTGGAGCACCTCTCCTATGAAGACAGGCTGAGAGAGTTGGGGTTGTTCAGCCTGGAGAAGAGAAGGCTCTGGGGAGACCTTACAGCAGCCTTCCAGTACCTGCAGGGGGCCTACAAGAAAGCTGGAGAGGGACTTTTTAGCAGGGCCTGTAGCGATAGGACAAGGGCTAATGGCTTTAAACTGACAGAGTGTAGGTTTAGATTAGATGTAAGGAAGAAATTCTTTACTGTGAGGGTGGTGAGGCACGGGAAGAACTTGTCCAGAGAGGCTGTGGATGCCCCATCCCTGGACGTGTTCAAGGCCAGGTTGGATGGGGCTTTGAGCAAGCTGGACTAGTGGAAAGTGTCCTGGCCCATGGGAGGGGGCTTGGAACTAGATGATCTTTAAGGTCCCTTCCAACCCAAACCTTTCTAGGATTCTATGAAAACCTTGTTAAAAGGTTGAGTAGGGTGGGAAACAGTATAGACGAAGTTAGTGCCCTAAGTTAGATGAATGGCACAGTTTGATCTGAAGCTCTGTGTTTACTACAGGTTGCCATCTCCTAGAAGACTCAGAGAAGTGCTGGGAGCACATAAAGGTGTGGAAAAACCGTGGTGTTTGAGACTACTCGCCTTGGAAAAGAGATGAAAAGATGTGTCAGCAGTACAGGAAAGTATGAAAGGTGAGGAGATGGGGAGGTCAGGAATTACTGTTTCTTCTTACACCCAAGAAGGGGCCTTCAATGGACTGTAAAGATGGTCAATGAAAATGTGATAAAGAAATACTTGTTAACCCACACATATTTGGATGGCAGAACTCATTACCATGGGAAGTCACCAAGGCCAAGAATTCAGCAAGACTCAAAGAGGATTTGGGCATTTCTATAGACAACAAGCAAAACCAGTTACAACAGCAAATGTTAAAAAAACAACTATGGGAAAGATGACAAAATCTCAAGCATTAGGGGTCACAGTTTTATGATCTTACTGTTAAGGATTATCCCAAGACTTCAGGAAGAATAGAAAACTTCAACTCTGCCTACAGTGAGGATTCTTAGACCTTCTGAAGCATCTGGTGATGGCCACAGAGAGAGACAGCACTCCTAATCCTCTGGTCTGATCCTCTTTGGCAATCTGCATGTGTTTAAAAGAGAACATGAAGCATACGAAGTCTATTTGTACTGGATCAGAAAACCAGTGCAGTGTAATGTAGATTCAAGAGAAAAATTGTTTTTATGAAATCTCCGATGAGGAGACACCCAGAGCAGAGCACTATAGTGGCCCAAAACATCAGCTAGCACCCTACATTTAACAGGCAAAAAGCAGAATTGCCATAACAAGAGAGTAAATTACCAAAATCCTAACGTGGAAAAGGTCTGCATTTCATCTATCTGTCTTCATCTTTGCTTAGCAAAATACTACTGGTTTATAAAAAAAACAATGGCAGGTAGAAACACTTTAGCTTTTGAACAGAAGGCAGCTTCTTAAAGAGTCACTTGCTTGGCCAGATGTCTCTCCAAACTTGTTCTTCTGCCTCCCGCAGATGACACTTCTGTTCTTGTACTAACAAAGTCCAAAATACCTCATCCCCTAAGACGCTAAAGAATGCCTTTGCATGGCAGAGACAGCCACAGCATCAGACTTCTCGGTTCCGATGACAGCCTATGAACACCAGATCCCTCATCTAGCCCTAAATAACACTGCCCAGAATGTCACCGTTATTTAGTTCCTTTGATTAATTACAACTTTGCAATGACTTTGTTACATAATTTGGTTTCCTATACATATTAAGCACCTTTCAGTCTCCCTGTGAGTCCACTTGATGATGAAATGGCTTTTGGACTGCTAAGGATTGAGTGTCACCCAGATGCCTCCACCGACGTACTTAATGTCCTTCTCTGGCCTAAAATTCACTATATGTAGAAACAAGTATTAGTATTCTAACTGTGGCACCCAGAGCTGCCAAGACTCAGCTGAAAGCTTGACAGATTTATATAGCGCAGAAGGGATGATGTGTAAGACCGGGAGAGGATCTGGATTTTCTCTCCTACTTTGCTGTCTTCCATCTCTTTTCTTCCTTCTTGTCCCCTCTGAGTTTGTCTTTTTCCTCCCTGTGCCCTGACTGTACCAATGACACATTATAATACATATGACACTTGATTTGTAGCTTCTCCCCCTCAGTAACTCTGGTAATCATGACTCCTTGTTAGGTAAAACAGCTCTGGAGGAGACTGGAAAAGGGCAAGCGAGCATTTGGGAAAGAAGCATCTGGTTAAAAGTTGAGCCTGTTCCTCCTCCACACTCAAAGCACTAACCTGAACGCTCAGAAGAAACACACCTGATGATTCACTATAGCAAAAGCATTGGAACTGACAGAACAAACCAAGATGAAGCAAAATTATGTCAAAAAAAGGACAGGACAAGCTTAACATGGAAGTAGGCTGGCAGCTGAGAAAAGTTCCAAGCACAGCATTCAGTTTTGCAGAGAATTTTTCTCAGGCTTTGGTATATGCAGATAAGTACCTCAGACAACAGCAAAAAAAAATCGTTACAGATTAGAACAGAAACAAATCTTCAATAAAGATGCATTTTGCAAATAAAGAAGAAGATGGGGAAGGAAGGAGGATAATCTTCGGAGTCTAATCCTGGAGCACCCTCAACTACAAGAACAGTCAAAGGAAACTGAGTATACCAAGTACCTGACAGAGGACCTAGATGAAATCATGCTATTGTAAACTTCACATTAGGATGATTCTTTGGTGGTAAAGTAGAAACTTTAATTTAGAATTTCCTTGCTGCAAAACCGTTAACATTTTCAGCGCAAAACTTAGGTTTAATTTGAATAGGTCTGGGCAACAGAAGTATTTGCAGTGGCAAAGGCTTTTTATATTGCTTTCACCAGCAGAATGCAGAGGCTCAAATGGCTAATTAAATACAGAATTGTATCAAAAAAAAAAGTCAGAGCCAGTGTCTTCTTAAAAATACCCGATGTTGAAGGGAGGCTAAATTGAGTCAGTATCTGGGAATGTATGTGCTCTGACCTGTGTGAAAAGGCAGCCTGGGGTACTGTGTACAGGCAAGACAGTTACCATGGATACCTCGCTGCTTTAGGTGTAGAAGCTTAACATTACAAACAACTTTGCAGCATTAGGCTACTGGCCTCATAAAAACACTGCAAAATAACAATGAATTCTGAGATAACCATTATGATCTGTTTCTTGACTTGCAAATATAAATCTTGTATCATAAAGCAAAAGACAAAAGCAGGATTGAGAAGAAACGGCCAGATCTTGCAGGCCTTAATTTACAGTCTGCTCCTGAAAGATGCTATGGTCCTTGGCTTGCACTGATGATAATGGGGCCTGCAGGAAGGCAGCTTGGCTCACAATACTGTCCTCCTGCCTAAAGTTTTACCTAAATTAGGACTCCAAACTTGAACCAACACAATACAGGCAGAGGGAGACGAAACCAGAGTTAAAATAACTCAATTATTGATTACAAAAAGCTTTCCCTTTTAAAGTTTACCTTTAACAGCGCCAGTTATTGTGTAAATAGCTACCACGGGGTTTATAGTAACATGCATGCTGACTACATTAAAGAACAGCTATTTCACATGAAATGTTATAATGTATTCCCACATCCTTCAAAGATCACTAGGTCTAAACGTGCCTGTTGGGCAGTAAGCTGTGTGCCTACTGAATGCTTTCAGTAGTCGAGAAATGCCATAGATTTCTTAGCTGGACAAGCATGGCTTCACAACTGCAAGCCCATCTCTTGGCCTAAATACCACTCCACGTGGTAGACACTCTCAAAAAAAAAAGCAAATCTCCTTCATACCACTGTGTCTAATAGCAGCAAAGGATATTCACCCCCTCCACCTAACTATCTGATCTATTGCTCCAAAAGTCAACCATTTTTCAGACAGAGAATGCATCTGTCTCCTCCTTCACCTAGAGCAAAGGTTTACAGGAAATCACCTGAGATGCCTTCTTCTGCTTTTGGTATTAAATTATACACAAAAGAAGTTCAAGTGCAGGTGAGGCTAGTGTTACGTTTCAGGGGATGAAAAATCCATCTCAAGGAGATTTATGATAATATAAACTATTCCACAACTAGGAGCTCACATGGACCGAATACGGTGCTCATAGCTGGCTCTTACATCACTAATTAAGATGCTTCTACAACAAGATTACAGATGTATTTATTGCAAAGCTGTAATGGTCAAACCCTGGATAAGGCACAGCCACTAAACAACTATGTGCTGGAAAAGCTGCTAGTTATAAGCTACGAAATAAGCANAGAACCATCTTTCAGCCTTCACGGTACACACTATACACATGCAAAACGGGCATGAGCAAAACATAAACTCTCTTCATCCAAATGACTAATACCTTAGATCTGCACCACAACAGACCGCTTTTTTAATATCAGCCTTTCTTTGTGCCCATAATTACAAGAAGGAATAATATAGATCACATAAATGCCGAAGTAACTGATTCTATCTGCAAACTAAGTAGGCAGATTTGAAAGTAACATGGCACCATGGGCCCACTTCGCTTATTTGAGAGCAGTGTGGGTGCCTAGGTCTCCACGCAGTCAGAGTTATTGGCAAAAAATAATCCTTAGTTCTGCTTTAAGCTCTCCACATCAACAATTTCACTGCAACTACCTTAGTTTTGTAACAGTGAGGAGCAGGTGCAATGACTGAGAAACGTCTAAACCAGTAAGGACCAGTTTCTTGTTAGGCAGGGGTGGAAAACTTCCTGCTTGT
>VYZV01014741.1:171470-203729 GCA_013401275.1 Pandion haliaetus | reverse complement strand
CCGGACCCGCTCCCAGGCGCCGTCACGTGCTTCGGGGGCCTCGGCGGCAGCAAAGGAAGACGGGAGCGTTCCTCCGGCCCGCCGGAGCAGTTCATTACGTCACTCGCCAGGCAAAGGCGATTACAGCGGGCCGAGGGATGGGGAAAATTAAAGGCAAAACCCCTGCGCCTTGCATTCGCCCCCCGCTCCCGCCCGCGCTAGCCCCGGGCTACCGGGGGAACGCGGCCACCTACACCCACGGCGGGCACCTCCCGCAGCATCTGTGCAGAGGTCTGGGACTGGGCGAGCCCCGACCCGGCTGACTGCCGCCCGCCCTCCCGCCCCGCCGGCCGCGGAGCGGCCAGAGGCCGGGTCACTGCCGCCGTGTCGGGCCTTCATCCTAAGCAGCGGCCGAGCATGTGCGGCGAGGTCTGGGTAACAGCCCTCGCCTGCTTAGGGCATACTTATCACACCAGGTATCGCTCACCCGGAGGGCTTTTCCACAAACAAGGCAGGCACTATTTAATAATGGGTATTTATTAGCTGGTGGGGATAAAGCATGCTCCTCCCCCTGTCAAGGACGAGGGCTAGATCCACTTCAGGCAAGGGGGTTCCTACCGGTGTCACCAGCTGCAGGTCTGCATTGCTAGATACAACAGCCAGAGATCACAGCTGAGTGCTGGGAGGAGTGCGGGGTTAACACAAGTCCCGACCTGCGCCGGTCTCATACTTGCATCCAGTTTACCTAGTCGGAAGCTGCTAGCCACCCCACGCACGCTCGGCATCAGCACCTGTATACCACAGGCAGGTTCGTAGGGGAGGGTTCTATGTGCAAGCCCCTCCGCTTCGTCTTTTCTTGGATCACCCTCTTGGTTTTTGCAGATTTTTGGAGCCACCTTGACCCAGAATTCTTCCTTCAGGAGGACGGGCATTGCAAGTCAAGTTGGCCAACACAGCAGGAGGAGTCTCTGAAGTCTGTACGACTCAAGAAGTGACTCTTTGCATGTATGCCAACGTTTCAGCAAATTTTAAAAAGCATGCTTTTTCCCCAAGAGAAGCCAACTTCAGAACAAGAATTTATGTAGATAATCCAAAGCCAAGCTTACTAAATCACTGTTTGTTAAGACTTCATACCATTTTTTTCAACAAATCTTTCATTCACAAAGCCCAGGAGCACACTGTTTGCTTGATTTAAGGAGGAGAAAATGGGCACCCTGCCAACCGCTAGGTTCTGCACTGTCATACGCAAAGTCCTGCTTCCACTTTCAGAGAGACCTTCTTTGAAGGTGAGTCATTTGGTCCTCTGGAGAGGAGCCCAAAACGGGAGCTGACTTGTGATACTTAAAAGTACCCTCTGCTGCACTGACACATGCCCACAGCAACAGCACATCACATCACTGGGCAGCATACCCAGGGCAAAAAGTGATGCTGTATTCCAGTAGCCCATCAGAGGGGAGATCAGTTCCCTTCACTTGTCCTTCAGCAACCCTTCTCACAGCAGAAAAATGTAGAATGAACTAAGTTCTGGGCCCAAACACAGTGTTCATCAAGTCAGAAACAAGCATAAGGGCAATGTATCTATTCACCAATTTCAGAAAAAAAATAAAGACAGTTTCCCCAGGGTGGCTCTTGCTCGAGTCAGATGGGCACTGTAACTTGTTTTAGCTGCACATGTGCTTTTCTAGCAAGAACGTGTCTGAAAGAGCCCCTTTGTGCACTGGTGCAGCTGCCCGGCGGCTGGTTTGCCACCTCCTGTGGCTTTGGAGGCCCCTGCTGGAAGATGGAGATGTACGTGCACGGCGTAGTCAGGGCAATAAAGCAGCTACTTTTCAGCTGGCAAAGCTGCAGTGGGAAATTAATAGTTCAGAATCATGCAGAGGGCTTGAGAAAACACTTTTAATTTACTCTGATTTTATTACCTCACGGTTCTTGCATGGGGCAGAGCCCCAGCTGGCTCAGTAGTAAAATCACACTACACAGGGCTTAGTAGCGAAACAGATAGTGATCAAAGTACTGAACTTAAGACACAGAAGCCATAAACTGTTGGCTAGTTCAAAAGAAAACATTATCCCAGCAACACTTCCTTTCTTGCTCCCAAATAAAGTCTCTCTTCAGCTAAAAATCAGAACAAAACACAGAGAAAAGGAAAAAGTATGTGCAAAAATGGGAAAGCTAGAGATGGTTTAAAAAGTCAAGGGAATTGTTTTTTCCAGTTTCAAATTGTTTAGAGCTTAAAAATCAGGTTAAATACATGCTGAATTGAAGTATGTATCAACTAGTTGACTTCCTGTTTTTTTCTTTTTTTTTAAAAAGGAAGTAAAAGACCTGTATTTAGATTACCTGGTATGCTAGAATTTGCTGCTGAGTTAAAACAAGCTCTTTCAGTATCATAGGTATGGAAATAATCTGTTTACATAAACAGCTTCGTTTAAGTCAAGTGACTCTGCGGACCACACTCTGCAGAGCATACCCTTCTAACCAACCTCACAGAGCATCAGGTAGGACTCCAGAAGTAGCTAGTTCATCTGCCTTCTCCTAATCCTAGCTCAACACACGTGCTGAGCATGCTCAAATGCAGCCAGCACTGCTCTCATTTGACTCCCTTTCCTTTGGCTGTGGTGGCATAGCAGGTTATTTGCACACACAGGCAGAAATAGGTAGCACTTTACCCAGACTTCTGCAATACAAATTACTCATTTCTGACTAAGCACACCACAGCCCAAAGTAATTTCTTAAACTTGTTACTCCGGGTGAGGGTTGGTTTTCTTTTTTTTTTTTTTTTTTTCATGCAAACATTTCCACACACAGCACCAGAACAAAAATCCAAACTCAAATAATAAAATCTGAGTTTTTACCATGCATGATGTTATTCTCTGTAAGAATACTTAAATGTGAAGAAAAAGAAGAAAAGGAGAGCTTAAACTGTTCAACTTCCATTTTTCAAAAGGCCCCTTCTAGGTCCTTATGGTCAGTTTTATTGTCAGAATTAAAATGACTACATGAACAAAATGCTAGCAACAACCAGGACAAATTTAATAAAGACTGTAACATATAACCAGAACAATCCTCTGTGCCATCCAGGGTAAATTTACTGACCATCATCCACTTTATTGCAAGCAGTGAATTACCACTGTTATTTCCTGTGCCTCACAAAAGCAACCTAGTTAATATGGGTCTCTCTGCAAAATCAAGGGAACTCAGGCTGCATAGTCTATTCTCCAGCAACATTTCTAGCCCCTTTGAAAAAACTGCCCTGACTAGTAAAAAAGGAGGAACTTCCCAACGATGTGCAGGACTTCCAGCATTTGTTTAAATGCAAAGATTTTCATTTTTAGAGAGCCACAGTCAAATATTTGTATATTTAGAAGAGTTTGATTTCCTAAAAGGCTAAACTACACCCAGTAGTGTGGCCTGAGGGGAACCTCTAGTTGGCCGTAGATGAGAAAACACCTGGTTCAAGCTAAGCTTGTTGTTCCCCTGGAGTCAGTAAGAAGTCTTCATACTGGAAAAGCTGAGAGTCAAGGTTATCTGAATTTTTTTGGCACCTGAGAAAGACTGGCATCCAGCCCTACTGGATGTGGCGCTAATGGGACACAAACGCTACCATGTACAACTAAGGAGTCCAAAAAAATCAAGTTTTCTCCATGAAAGAAGAGGAAGGTAGTAAAAAAAAAAAAAGGGGGTGGGGAACAGGGGGAATAAAAGGCTTGCAGGAAAAAGGAACATAAGGAGACATCGTTAGTGTAACTGCACAGTACTTGGGGACAAAACGTTTTGGACAACTGCCGAGAGGAATCTTCAGAGTGATAAGGTCCTCTTCCCAACCCCAAGTGACAGCTCTGCATCTGGAGTTATCAACACTAGTCCAAACCTTCAGAGCACGTTTCCTTGTCTCACAGCTCAGCCAGCTCAGTGCCAGCACAGCCTCTCGCTGACATCCACGCCGTGTCAGCACGTTACGCTCGTGATTGTGTACAGCAGAAAGCATTTGCACGTGTGCGCTCCAAGCAAGACCCGAGTGATGGCGAAACTGCAGTGGGAAGAAAATGGATTAATCGGGCCTCACTGGCAAGGTGCCACGTGCTGCCCATGAAAAGCTGCTGCAAGGTAAACAAGGCACAACCTGCACAAAGTGTTCATTGCCATAAACTGAAAGAACACTTTCAGGCTCTGCCCAACAAAAAAAACTCTCTGCAAAAAGCCTAGGGGTCAAAGTGACACCGAGGTAATTAAGATCATAATCCTCAGGGCAATCACCAACTCACAGAACAGGCCCCTCATTGAGCAGCCTGGTCAACGCACATCATTTAGATATTCTGGTCTTTTCCCTGCAAACTCCAGAGGTCAGGTAACCATAAATGAACTTGGCTTTCATTTAAGTAAACAAACACATGCATAATTCAATAAAGTATATTTCAAGCTCTGGGATTTGTACAATAAAATTGGAAGAACAGACACTCTCAAGACTCAAAGAAATCCCAAATAAACTACTTGTAATTAAAAAATCTCATGATTTTCAAGCCAAATCTTGTGATTTGTTTGTGGCCTGACTCAGGGTTTTCAGTGCTTGGGGTTGGCAACTCTGACTAAGCAGGGATATGAAATAAGAGCGAGAGTGACTGCCCGCCAGGCTTCTGTTTTCCTGGGACAGAAGACAAAGCAGCTCTGACAATTCCAGCTGGCAATACCATCCAGGCACTCCTCCAAGGCCAAACNAAAAAAAAAAAAAAAAAAAAAAAACACCAACCTATCAGAAGCAGTTACTCTGGTTGCTTAATAGCTATTTTCCAAAGTTCAATATAGCATATACTTTCTTTTTCTTGAAAAAGGGGAGAGAGGGGAGATGGACCACATTAGGGACTAATCCCTTGTCAGATGTCGTTAATGATGAAGTCCCCTAGAAATTACATCAGTATGAAACAAATCAGAAAACAGTGAGTTTCCATTTCTTCCTCGTATCTGGCTAGACAGAGACTTCAAGATCAGCTTTTATCTATGGCCTGGAATCAACCCTCCTTTGCGTCTTGCTTAGTGTGGCAGAGGTGTTAAGCAAGTAATTGCAACCATTAAAAAGAAAAATAGCTCACTTGCTCCTGCTTCCTGTCCCTGTCAAATACCAACTCTTTCATTAGGCTTCCCCAAAGCTGTTGCAGCATATTGCAGTAGTTTCTCCCTGCTCCTGATGGAGGTAGGTGGCTCCAGCTGGGGCATACATCTCCAGCCACGACTCTTGCATCCTCCTGGGTGATGCCCAACCAGGAGCCTTCCCCTCTCTGCTGATGACCCCAGTTGTCCCCTCAGAGCTGGTATCCAGCAAGACAGCCTGGTCAGGGAACGGAATCTAATTTCCACCTTCCTGCAATGCTCAACCCTCCCTACCTGCTCACGGTGTGATAGATGAGGAGCAGAAGCACAGAAAGAGGTTGAGTAGAAGGGCCTTGCTGGTTCTTAACTGCTTTTGCTTCCCCTAGTAAGGCAAGCGCATAGTCCATCCCGATATCTGAAACAGATACATCTTTAGTTCTTTGTGTTTGGACTGACTAAATGAAAATAGTATCATAAACTGAGGTTTTCTGTAGAACCTCAGTTCCTGAAACATATTTCTGAATCGTAAATCTTGGACTAAAGCAGTTTATGTAATGCCACCTATTTACACTGCCCTAACTAACCATAACTAACCATTCCATTATAATGAGTCCATTATCCCCTACTTTATTGTATTTTCTCTTAAAACAGAGATCAAAGATTTGGATCTAGTGGCATCATGCCAATTTCATTTTTATTACTGGCTCCCTAGGTCTATCATAAATATTCATTGGCCATCCTTAATACAATGCATTGAATTCTGCTCACTGCTATCTCTGGTGCAACTGCAAAGTACAAACAGGGTTGTTGCTCAAACGTATTAAATAAAGCAACAGCAAATTTGTGACAGTCAACAAGAAAAAAAACAGAAAACAAAAGAACCCTTTTCCCCTTCCAAGGAAATTCAAAACCAAAGGAGACATTTTCTCTCGCCCCCTCTACGACTGCAGACATTTGACTGCTGTGGGAATTCAGCTGTGCAGAAGCAGCAGCAGCTGACCTGCTCCCACAGACAGGAGACATTTTTGAAAAGTCCACAGTTGCCACACAGTGGTCTCTGCGATACTGCAGCACTCCTCCGTGCTCACCAGTAAAAATTACAAACGTTACCCAGCAGTGGTAGAGAAACTGCTCAGAAATGTGGACCTTCTGTATGGCAACTAATACTTAAAAGGGAGCAGGAGGTGTGTGGGGAGAAATATTCTCCAGTCTCACAGTCAGGAAAAAGGTTTACGCAGTTTTATTCTCCTAACTCCCAAGAAAATCTGCAACTATCCCAAATTTCAGGATGGCTGCCATTTGTTTCTCTCCCCATACCCATCACTCACAGATTCCTTTGAACTCCCCTTCTCACCTCAGTGTAGCTCCTCCCAGCACCAGACAGGCAGGGTACAAAAACCCCTATTGCACCTATATGAATTGCTCCTGCTCTGCAAGTAAGCACAGACACAGGCCTCTTGGGATGTCAACCAGCTACTTTAAACAAGCACCAATCACTAAAATTAGGGTGGCCATGGGTATTATGTTTTTCCTCATCTTAAGTAACTCTGAGAGCATTAATACATACCAAATACTTTATATTCTAAGCAAGAACATCTTACTCAATTAAAAACAAAACAAAATATGGTGGGACACAGAATGTACATTCAAATATTTATCTTCTAACAAGACTCCACCATGGAGGTAATATGCTGCTCATAAAAAAAAAAAAAAAAAGAGATGGAATAGGAACAAATAATCTAAAATAAATATTTATATTTATGCATATGAATATATCCTCACACAAAACTCCACACACCTGGAGACATGAACCATATGATAAAACTGCTGACTCATTTTACATCTTAACCTACAACATACCTTTGGTCATTTACCTAGCCCCTTGCCAATCTAGTTTTCTGCTAGAAACTTCTACTAAATTCCTAAAAAATTTTTGGCTGCTTTATTCATGATTTAAATTATATGAATAAAACCAGACAGAAAGAAAACCTTGATCCTGATGCCTTTATGATGTAGAATTTGATTCAAATAGCTATAGTGAGCATGGAATTTAACTTCTAGATGAACTGAAGCCTTTAGTGAAACCCATCCCACCAGTATTCAAACAAAGAAAAATAAAATCCAACCCAACTGTTGTTGTTGTTCACATAAAAGATCCTGATCAGTTCCATGAATTTTGTACCTGAGTAAGGTGATATTAAACATTCTCAGAGCTATGTTCAGGTTTCATTTGTTAAACAGCTCCCTTCCCTTGCACTCTTTTCCATTTGTTTTTAACTAAAAGTAATATTAATAGAGAAGGATGCCAAACAGTTTGAAGGCAGTTAAGATCTTCTTGCTGGTTTGCTGTTCTTAAAATCAGATCCATAGAAAGGAATTGATATGAAAAAAGAAGGGGAAAATAAGGAGCATCCTTATGTCACTTACACTGTGTAAAAGGGAAATTCCAGAGCAGAAATTGTTCATTTGAAGTTCAGAGAGAGGAATGGGCTACTCCAGTTTGTTATTGTTTTGGCTATGCTGTCTAAATCAGTATCAACAGAAAAAATATTTTACAGTATCAGATGCTCCTTTAGAGCAAAGACATTATATGTGAGAAAGGCAGATGATACAAGTTCCAAAACAATTTATCAATCAGGATTTGGGGCTTAATATTTCTGAAACAAATCTGGATAACAATATATCATATTCTGAAAATTTGATAAATATAAGCTGCCAAGAGGCTACAGTCTTTAGGAAGAAATGTGTTTACAACCATGTGTTTTTTCAGCCTGCCACTAGATTTGTTTATGACTCGGAAAATGAACAAACAAAATCAAGATTTTGAAACGAAGACTAAGTACCAGTGAGTAGTGAACACCATTGCTCACTCAACTATCAGCTGAGCTAAAAGTAGCAAAAGTCTCTGGAGATAATATCTTTGGATCATGGTGACAGTTAACAATTATACATATTAAAGACAGGGCAAAATCATGAACGCACCCAGTCCTGCAAAGTAGTTAGGCATGTGCTTCACTCCCACCACAGCAGATTGAAGTGCTCTTGTCTTTCACTAGATCAGGATGTTGCACTTCATAAGAGGTCAGAAGTGCTGCCTCCTACCTGTCCCTGATATATGAGACGTTCAGCTGAAAGTTCTTGTCCAGGTCAACAAGAGCAATGCACTTTGCCTGAAACTATCCTCGACAGAGACCACTGTAAGGACTTCACAACTGGTCCAAGTAAAGTGGCTTTGAACAGGCTTCCAAACAAAAGCAGGTAATGGTCCAAATCTGGATCTAATATCTGGGACCTGTTACCTACTGGGAAAAAAAAAAAGTCTCCCTTTAAAAAGAAATCATGCTTTTCATATACTGAGTGGCTGCACTTACAGGTTTTTGCACTAGAAGCAAAATAAATCTCTCTATAAATGTACATGATTGGAAACCCAGCAGAATATCTGGGGGATGTCCCCCACAGCATACAGCAGTATTCTGCTTTAGATCAGAACAATGCACATTACAGGAGGGATAAGGGATACCGCAAAGATGAGGGATGCTACTTCAGAATAGTCTAGTTGATACCGTGTGTCAAAGCACCAGAAACACGCAGCAGTAACAACATGCCATAGTGGCTGATGGCCTGAGGCACTAAGCGCCATGGCAAACAACACCTCAGTAGCACCAACAGCAGCATCACACACCTTGTGGTATCTCTTCGCTTAATTATTCCAGCTTGAAGCCTGGGGGGGGGGAAAGTGAAACTGCGTTGGTTTGTTTCTCTGTAGGTTTTATTTCTTTGGCTTGTAAGATGTCAGCGTACGGGTATAATGAGAAATTACCACGCTTTAAGGGTCTGACCACATTTAGTGTTTAGTCTTGCATATCTGAAAGCTGTGATGTTCCTGCTGCACTGGCTCAGGGGATTCACAGCCGTAGCAAACCTTGAATCCTCCACTGCAATGAATCAGTGCAGGCTTTAGTTCTGCAACAGACCACCACCCTCACGTAAACCACTGCACAGATGGAGGGGTTTGTCCCAGTTGTGTTTGAACTTTCTGCTGTACTTCATCACTTAACTGTCACAACAAAACCACAACAGCAGCTTCCTGACCGTACCTGCCGTATGTGCTGGTCACAGCAACCAGGCTGGCACTGCTAGAGGTAACCAAACATTCTTCCTCCCTGCACCTCCAGGCCCCCAAAAACTGTGGCTGTTTTCCTAAGGAGAGAGTTTTTAATGCAGGGTACTGAAAAAATGTCCTTTACAAGCTGAAATGTACAAGTGATTTTTTTAAAAATTCAATACAAACAGCATAGAGCTTAAACGTTCGCCTATAGTATTTCTAACCCCCTATTACCTTACAGCCACACTGAGCTTAGTGAGGAGAATGGCCTATTAACAATGGGAAAAAACCAGGCTAGTGCACAGGCATTTTTAGAAATGAGCACATATAAGACAGCAGAAACGGTGAAAAATTAAATGTAATTTTTCAGAATGCCTACAGTGGCACTAATCCAAAATATGAGTAGTAACACAAATAAAGGAATTTTGGATCCTGTTCTTCGTCCCATTTACAATAAGCATCCTTTTAAGGTATAATACATTCAGCAAGCCCCACATACTCAGAATTATTCTCTTTTTTCCCCTATTTTTACCTACACATTCTACTTATCTGAATGTTGCCTAATTCACAGACGCAAATTAGTAAGATCATCTTGAAAAGATGAGGCTATAGAACAGAATGCAGTTTACGTTGAGAAAGTCTTTGATTCAGAGAGCTGCAACACTGGCACGCTGTGTGGTGGTGCATTTCTTTCCCCCTCTCCAGGCTGATTTACGAACTCAGGAAGGCTCGCTAGCCCTTCACGTAAGTGTAATGAGTTGGGTAGTTAAGCAACTCTTGACTGTGGCAGGAACTCTTACACAGCTAAGACAGGGAGATATGCTGTGCGTCTCAAGGACTCTTGCTGCCCAGCGAAGGCAGGGGACGGGAGTAGAGATAGCCAATTCTCGTAACAGCCTCCAGCCAGTTCTTTCTCATAACAACCTTGAGACATTACAGTTCTCCCCTGACAATCTTGGAGCATCCCGTATCTATGTTTTGAGTTATTCTCTAACAGTCTCGGAATTTTCCAGCGCAGCTGGGATTCTAGAAATTTGTTCATGAAGAAAGTCAATCGTCTCCCGAACCTATAAGCAGTGGTACTAAGGGCGGCCCTTTGAGCTCTCCTGGACCGCAGTGGGCTGCAACCAGCATCTCCCTCTGAGTGGGACACTTCTCAAGAGCTTGCAAACTTCCCTGTTTGTGGAAATTGGAGGTCTGTCACTGAAAGCTGACACAACCCGGGCTGATTCTCTTTGCTCCTTGAGGCTTGACCTTGACCCTTTGCCCATTGAGACAAATACCGAAACATTCAACGTGAGTATTTTCATTGACCTTGAGAGGAATTTTTAACAGGTATAACCCTTTCTCTCTCTTTTACTCTCTTATATGTATTTCTCTTACTATCTTTATGCACGCGTACTAACCTGAATAGTCTATAGTAAGTAAGTTATAGCAAGTATATTATAAGATATTAAGTTATATCAAGTATATTATAAGTTATTAAGTAAGTTATAGCAAGCATATTCTAAGATATAAGTTAATACTTTCAAGTTTATACTTACTGTCGTGATTTTTATTCATCTGTGAATGAATTTTAGGCTGCTATTATACTCATAATCCCTTTAGATATAAACCGTTGACCAAGTCTGGGTCGATCCATCTGCACCTAGACTCCAACAAGTGTTTAGAAAGTAAGGGGATCTTCTCTGAACCTCGTGACTCAACGGGAGGGTCTCCCTTACCCTCTCCCACATTTCCTTTTACCCTATTATGTTTTCAGTTCCTATATACGTAAGTTTAGTTTGATTCTGATTTAATTTTCCTGTGTGTATTTTATCTATGTACTAAGTAGTAGAGGGAGCCTTGCCAACGAATTCTGTGAAGTTGCACTTTCATACAAGTTTCTATTAAATCATTTTTCTATTGCTAATACAATTGGAGGTGATTCTTTAAATGATCTGAATCTCTCTCTCATTTTTAAATTCCCCCCACAACACACTGTAGCGGCTCTCAGCAACATCTCCTGGCTTCTAAGACATATTGAAACTGTTTTTCCCAGCAGAAAAAGACCTGCAGCTCCCACTGGTTTCAGCTTGACTTGTAGATCAATACATTCATGAACTGGGACTATTGCTTTTGACAAAATCATTGGAGTTTTGTCAACAGCTCCACATGCAAAGACTGAGGTCTTCTGGCACACAATGACCAAGAGCTGATAGTGGCCACACGAAGGACTACATCTTACAGGAATAAAATACATTTCTATTTACACTGAAGCTGTACTATTTTTTCCTATGTGTATTTGCTGCTATTGCTGAAGAGGAGAGGATAGCTCACATTTCGTAAAGTGGAATGCAGAAGCATTAACACTGCAAAACAAAAGGCTACAAAGCTACTTCTAGGATTTTAAATCATGAAGCTAGTGCAAACATGTAAGAGCAAGACAACATTTTTCATGAGTTTTTCCAAAAAAAGGCAAAAAGCACAACTACTTATTTCTGACAATTAAGCAGCTTACACAGTCTTTGTTCTACGGACACTTAAAAAATGCAGTTTTCAATTATTTTTACGGTAGTTCAACACCTAAAGCAGGAAAAAAAGTATAAAGTCTGTGTTCTGCAGCACAAGTAATCATTACTGAAGGGTTCAATCTATTTATAGTAGTGTTTCCCTTAGGAACTACCAGTTGGCAGGGTATACAAGCTTGGATTCTGCCATATTCTGTAATGCACTATCATCCTTTAACACTCTGATCAGCCAGTAACGTTACACTAAACTTGTCCTATACACACATTATCAGAGATACTGTTTTTTTTCCCCCAGAGATGCTGACCTCATTTAAGAACAGTTGGGAAATCAGAAGGTTGTCCATGCCCAAGGCATTGACATGCCAGCAGCTGGAGTGGGTTAAGAAGTTGCCATATGAGCACACTTCGGTCAACAGTTCAACGACTTCATCCAGTTCACTGAAGGCAGGTTTAATTTAAGCTTCTGAACCCTTTTTGAAGCAGCTGGGAGGACTCACCCCTTCTGGCCCACCAGCTCCACTGTAGGGACAGTCACTTTCAGCAGTGCAGCAATATAACGGCTAAGATTTTAAACTGCTCCAGTCATTTGCAAAGTGAACATGCATCAGTGATTCTTCTGGAACCAATCAGGTGCTTTTGGAAATGTTACTCAGATTCAAACTGAGACATCTAAGTAGGTCTAGAGGCAGCATTCAGACAGAAATTAGACTGAAATCAAGCACTATGGTGAAGGACAAAAAAGATTTGCCTAAGAAACTCAAAAATTCTAGACCAAGACTCTGCTGGTTTTTCAAAATGCGTATAAAAATGGCAACAAAAACCCAAACATAGATGGGGCAGATGTAGTCCAAACACAGCCCTTTCTGTCCCTACTCTTTCTCCTCTTAAACAGTCAGCCTAAAGTAAGCTTTTATGTATACCACAGTAACTGTCTGAACAGAGGCAGTGTCGACTTCCTCTGCACACTGCTTTACCCAAGTGTTTTAACACTGTTCTGGAAGAGCATTCCGTAAGAGAGGGGCTGTAGATCAGGTTTCATTCCAGTTAGCTACCTAATCAATACAAATAGGACTATGACTTAATATAGAACTCCTGGGAGATCAGAATAATCACCTACAATTACTTATGAAAGCCAATCAATGACCAAGAGGTTTTGTGTGTCATTTATATACCTTAAAACAAACTTCTGAAATTAAACTTTGATTCCTAACACGGTTAGATGTTGCGGCACTAAGCAAAACAATGCACAGGGAAGCACTGCCTCAAAGGCTGACTGCAAAGGCAACCGAGGATAGAGCCAGGAGAGCATGAGCAGCCCTGAAACACACCAGCAAGGGGAGGCGAAACAATAGAGCTGAGACAGTGGATACAGCAACAGGCATAAAAACAGTGAAATAAGTAGCTACAGCTATCTTTTCCTCCTGTTCCTTCAATGAAACAGGCTACCTTCCAGGGGTCAAATGAAAGATAAAGACTGTGGAAGGCAAGGTTCCCAGACCTGGATTTTCAACTGTGGGAGGTAAAGGGAAGAGAAAGAGAGAGAAAGAAATTTTATTTTGTTATTTTTTCCTTGTTTCTCACCATGGGAAAGTCTGTAGAAACCAGAGATTTGCCATTTCTGTCAAATTTATCCCACAAAATACATTATGATGGGTGATTAACAAACTCAGGCTTTCTGTCAAAATGTCACGTGTCCCTCTGTAGCTCTGTTCTGGTACTACCATTATGTATTTACTACTATAATTTTTTTTAGCATCTGCTTAACGTAGTTGAATAACTTTGCAGGCAGCAAGATCACAGTTCAAAAAAAGTTGGAAACACGTGCAAAAGGTTATTCATTGTGCTATTTTTACTATTCTGAAGTCCATACCATGAACAATGACTCATAAAAGTAGCGAGCGGGAGATGCACTTGCAAACCCTACAAGCTTGTTTACGTATTTATTTGTTTGCACTGATTCATTACATTCCTCAGTGTAAAATCTGTGGGACTTGAGAGAAAGCACGAGAGGGAAATTCTGTTTCCAGAAGAGCTCTTCCACCCACCATGCCCTACCGAGACAGATGGTGGAGGTCACGCGAGGGGTCTGGGCATACACCTCCTATGTCCACTCCCAAGAACCAGGGGCTGGGCTGGCTGCGTGAAGAGCCCCTACATACCAATGGACCACACTCCCTCTGGTGGCTTCACTCAGTCTCACTTTACCAGCATCCGCAACAGGGTACAAAGAGCAATTAAACCAGGCAAATTTTTTGTTAGTTTGTTTTAAGTCATACATTAAAGCATTGCTTTTTTATCCCCTGTAGTCCTGAGATGACGTTAACTTTTGGTGGGTCTATGCAATTATTTTGGAGAGGTTTGGCAAAGTTCATCATAGCATGCAGTTACAAAAGCAAATTATTTTTTCCATGTGATGCAGTGGCATTATGGACCCAGAAAGCTATTAGAATAAGTTTGAATAGCAATTAAGAATAATAACGTCTGCTTCACCTGTGAAACCCTTGTTATGACATTAAAAAAAATTTGTCTGCCCAGGCCTAGCCACATTTTTCTTCGAGCAGGAGGTGAAGAGGAGGTTGGTTTTCTCTGTGTGCACTGGTTGTTTTTGTGTAGAGCAGGGATGATGTTTTGCTGTTGCTGCCTTTGTCTTCACCTCACTGTTCTGTCTTTAGACTTTTTTTTATCCTGTCTAGCAGGTTGCTTAGAAGCCTAGGGAGTATGTTCCCATGTCCGTATGTTGAAATCAAAACAAACAATATACAGTGAAAACAAAGACGCTCTGAATATTTCCCATTTCTAATATACTGCTCATCTAACATAAGAGAAAAGAGTGTGTTGGTACTTTATCACATCATATGACAGGACCAAAACATTTAACTTTAAAATTAAAATCCCAAACACCCAGAAATAGGCGTGGGCATCTTAATCACCACAGACCTTATTTTTCTTAATGTTGGATTGCAGTTAAGATTGAATCTCATAGCTAATATACCTGAATGGTGGATAATTTTGCCAGGTACAGTAACATGAATAAGCGCTGTTACTTAGACATCCAAAAATATTTGGGTGTAAAAGCCTAAGACAGCGAAACAGTGCAACACTGTGTTGTAATCAGTATTTTTTTCTCCAGGTAAGGTGAAACCCATGACATACTTGACTAAACATGTCAGCTGTGAACAAATGAAAATGACGGCACTAAGACATTAGATAATAGCTCTGTGATTCATACTTAAGAGTGAATAATACTGAAAGAATTTGGGGAATACTCAGAAATACGGATAAGAGGAAACCACACAAAAGGCACCACACAAAAGGCACAGGAATCAGGCTCAAAAAGAAGGGACAGCTGACATGTAAATCTGAATCTAGCTACTGATACCCAAAAGCACTGGCAAGATTAAAGAGGTATTTGAAAAACTTGGTTTTGCAAGAGAAAACTGGGCAATAAGGGGAGAGAGGCACTTACAGGGTACAGACTATGTCACTTCTCCCCAAAACGGGCAGCTCTGCTTAAATATTACATATTCCCGTCACACATTTACGAGCATTAGAAAGTGTACGGAGTAGAAAAATCTGGCACCACAGGCAGCAGGGAAAAACTGTACACATGCAATTAAAAATCCCTATGTTTCCAATTGATCTTATGATAGATGAAGTCAGATGTGACATAAGAAGACTAGTCTCCAGAAATACAGGATATCGAATATATAATAATCATATATAGTAATACTTGCTACCACTAATTCATTTCATCTTCCTTGCCTTGAGTCTTGTCAAGTCCCTGATACAAAACTACCTATGTAAGGCAGATAGTTTATTTCATTCCAATCTTACTTTCTACCTTACCATATTGTTCCTAAAACACCATGTTACCTTTAAAACATGTACAAAATTGAAATCATGTCAGATTATGTTACTGTCCTAGAACCAACATTTTAATACCATGCTATTAGTTCTATATTTAATACTAAAATGGTAGCAGTACCTCTTCCGCAAAGTTAGTTTTCTTGTCAAGCATTTCTCGTAATGTCTGAAGAATTTTAATGCAGAGCTTTTCTTCTTTCTCCATTAGCTTCTTTGTGTGATTAATCAACCTTAAAGTAAAATATTAAACCTTAAAGAGCATTGCACATTGTTGCTAAACCATACTACAATTTCTATATGCAAAAATTGCCTGTCACTATATTTTTTTCTCAAGGAAAGGAAACAAAAATAGACAAGAAAAATCATAATTAAAAAGGAAATGGGACTTTCAAGGTGTTGTGAGTTTTTTGTGTCAATTCGCATATATTGCTGCCCATACAGAAGGCAGAATTCTACATCCACTTTTTATGAGTGCTTCCAGATTAAGATCCAAACTTCCTATTTCATCCTTTCTTTATTTAAAGGTAACTTATTTTAGCCTTTATTTAAAGGTAACCAATGTTCACCATGCATCTTGCAAGCTTAAAAAGCTACAACCTTTATACCTTCTGACTTCTATAATGGTTATAATATATTTATTATATAATTAGCAAATGGCATGCAGCCAAAAGGATCCCCAAAAACCTTACCTGGAAGTTTTCAGAAATGCAGACATTTGGATGAAACATAACCATTGTTTACATTCACACGACATCTTTACAAGACTGCTTCAAGCCAGAAAACAAGGTACATTTCTGACTCCAACTACGACTGTGATGGGAGTTTGGGTTTTAGTCAGCTTAAGCCAATACTAGAAGCAGCCTTTCTATCTCTGTGCAGAGCGGGTCCTTGCACTGGTTCACACGCTGCTGGAGAAACGTTTGTGAAAATAGAAGGGGGGAGGAAATCTGAAGGCTTTGGACAGGTTTTTTCCTTCAGTACCAGTGCTGGCTTATGGTGGATAGAACAGTGTTCATCAAATTATGGCCTAAGATCAGCATATAGCAAAGGCACTGTGGCCATCCATTTACACTGAAAGATGGCATCATTAATGGTCCTAAATCACAAACAGTCACCAAAACAGGGTTGGGGAGGGCTGACACTGCATCATCTAGACCAGCGCTCTGTAACCCAACAGAACTGATTATATCTAGATCACTGCTAAGTTAGAATCATAGAATCACTTAGGTTGGAAAAGACCTTTAAGATCGTTGAGTCCAACCGTAAACCTAACACTGCAAAGTCCACCACTAAGCCATGTCCCTAAGTGCCACATCTACATGTCTTTTAAATACCTCCAGGGATTAGTGCGCTAACACCATCCCGGGCTCAGTAAAGGCACTGTGCAAGACTCTCCCACTGTCATCTTCAGCAATTTCATGAGCTATGAGTCCAAAACAATGCAGGTCTCAGGCCTGCAGTACCAGCAATATTTTTAAAGTAGCACATCTTTATCTTGGGATTTCTGCATAGCTCTGCAAAGCATTCCTTTGCCATGGAAGTTAATTAATAAAACAGAAAACTGTTTATTGCATTATGGGCTACATCCAGCAGCCCTAGACTTGATTTGATGCTGACTTTGAACAGGAGTTTGGACAGAGGGCACGGGATGGGAAAAGCTCAAAATTTAGCTTAATTTTTCCAAACATATGAAGTATATTGTTATAACACTACCTCTGCAGAATATGCAAAAAGCCAAGGAATCAGGAGAGCTGCCAAATGTGTTCATTTCCCCCAACTTACTTCTGTTTAAATTATAGTTTCTCAAGGGCAGGGAGGGCATCTCACTTGAGGACTAATAAAAAAATGGCAAGACTCTATTCCAATGCATAGACTGCAAATAAAACATCTAATAATTCAAGATCAGGTGGGGGTGACAGTGAAATGTATTTTTAAAAGAGCTGTTGGCAGTTTAAAATAAAAACCAAAAGATTGATTTGCTGTACCTAAAAAAATCCCAACAAAAAGCCACTAGCCCTGAGCACCCCACCTCATTATGAATTCTTGAAAATTCTACTATGGAAAGTCTGTTTCCGCTGTAGATTTGGAGAAACTTAATAGCAAAAGTAGCCCATTAAGAAAATGGAAGTAGGTTGAGCCTGCCACAATTTTAACAAGCTACTAACAGCCCATTTCTAGGCAGACGAGGCAAGCAACCTTTCCCTCTACTCTTCTCCAGACTCCTGAACTGCTGAGAAACATAAAACATGCAGCGAAAGACCTCAGTTTAGTTTCTCAGTATGAACTCAGACACCTACATGCTTAAGTCACTGTTGAAAGTGAGAGATAAGTGCTGTTGAAAATTTTAACTTACTGCCATCTTTTCCAAAGAAGCAAATAGGCCTCTCCTTACACTACTTACTTGGACATGAAAGCACCACATCTTATTCTGGCATCACTCCCCTCAGGAAAAAGAAGTTCTGGACTGTGCAGCACATCAACCAGCACCGAGAATTCAGCTTGCATCATGGGTGTGAACTGCTGCTCCAAGGAGGACACTACATCCTAGGGAAGAAAGATGACATTCATAACTACAAGAAAACTAGAAGAATATCGCTGTGGAGTTGCACAATACTGTGCGATGGGCTATTTGACCCACTTCTGACAGCCACCTGCAAGAGCCCTTGTTAACCTAGTAAAGCAACCTCAAGCCTTTCTTCATGCCACTCCTCAAGCAGGGCAAGGGGGAGAACATGCCCATTACTTTCTACTTTGCTGCTTTCTTTCAAATTTCATCTCCACAGTAATGCTTAGCAAACATTCAGCAACAGTCAGGATGAGGATGATGGTGTGCTGGAAAAACACTGCTTGTCATACGTGGTGTTAGTGTATCACCTGAGGTGTTGCTTCCTTGGTGTTTAGGGCTCCTCCATTTGTCTGAGTCCTGCTGTTTTCTTAGTTCATAAACTCCTGATGTCATTTAACCACTACATGGCACAAGGTGATCTCCATCTATAGGCAATCTCCAGTGAGACAAACCTGACATAACGGCTCCTAAAACCTTCAGTACCTCCCTCTGCAGCCAAAGCAGAACATGACCATGGAAAGGCAGAAAGGAGATCCTTCTCTGTGGACCACTTTGAGGAAAAGAACGTACTTTCCACCCGCCTCTACTGACTTCTGTAGGAGCCAAATTCAGACCATGGATCAAAAGGCCCTGCAATGTTGGCTTCACTTTGAACAGACACCAGAGAAGAGCTGAGCCCTCTGCTTCGCCCACCTAGAATTGCAAAGGTCACTGTAATCCAGCACTAAAACTGCAATAAGTCTATCTCTGGTGTCTTCCACATCCGGCATGTATTAGATAAAATATATTACCACAACTGCTGCCCAAGCCATTTGCTATTTTTGTACCTGTAGTTTTTCTATTATATTCCTGTAATCCCAGGCAGGGCCACCAAGAGCTTCTTTAAAACGAGGTCCACTGCGGGCTGACATTCTCCACCCCATGGCTGCCCTCTGCACCATGTTAGAGTGACTCTTCATGAACAAGGTGTTGACCTGGCTGTCCAAATCCACTGGAATTGCAATCCCACGGTTCTTTGCTTTAACAGGAAGAAAAAAGAAGAAATTTACAGTGCCAAAAACTTGAAAATCTTATGAAGATCATGACTTGCAAAATCCTGACACTCTTGAAGTTAAAAGGGGCAGGGGAATCTCACTTCAACAGCTTTTAAAAATAAGGATCAAAAACCTCAGCTGGTAGAAATCAGCCTTAATCTAGTTAAAGAAAGAAAGCTGTACCACTTTGTATGAGATTAGGATCATTTCCAGTATATATTTTCATAGGTACAGATGTTTATTTTTAAAAACAGAGTAACTTTTTTTTTACTAACTTAAAGATCAGATCCAGAGATACTAATAAGAGTAACAAAAAGAGTATGCATTATTATTTCAACAGCTAGTTTTACTCTACTCAGAAGTAAATTCAAAAATTCTTCTTTCTAGCAGACATATGCACATTTAGCTAATTTATCCCAAGTGCTATTTGTTGCTTTTCTGTGTATTTCTCTTGCAAAGACCTTGAGAAACCAAGTGCATACAAATTAAATTTGAAAAAGACTGTCTCCTCTCTCCCTTTGGTTTTCTATACAGCCAGGGTTGTTAAACTATGGGGTTCTGGATGCCACTGCAATATAAACGATACTTAATAAACATGTGATAGTTTAACTGATAGTTAAATTTAACCAATAGTTTAAAAAAAATGCAGGTGTTTTTTTTTTTCTTATACTTGAGGGGCAGGAAGTGACAAAAGAGAGAATACAGAGGGGAAAAAACTGAGGAAAGACTTGCACGAATTCTTACAGGGCATCCACTATTAAACTACTTATTGCATCCTGAACTGTCATTTGAAAAGGAAGTCTGAAAGACAATATTAAAGGTATCTGCCTCTCCTCCACAAAAATCTTTGTGTTAACTGCATCTCTCCATTCCAGTGGAGATCAGAGTGACATTCTTCTATGGCTCAGCATGAGTCGTCTGAAATTCAGCAAATAAACAAGACATCAATGCAGCAATATCTCTGTTTGAAAGATTAGGTCACATTCCAGTGATCAGGCTTTGTACTGTACGTCATTTCATTTAATTTCCGTGGCACAGTTTATGTTTAATAAAAACTTAGAAGTAAAATGGAGAAGCAGTTCTAGTTCATTTGTAGTAATGACTAATAATAACTAATTTTTCAGTTTTCCTTATTGAAACAAAGTGAATTTTTAAAAAAGCATTAGCCCATATTACAGTCCTGCACGTTTCTCTGAGGCATTTCCCAACCATTCTGCACTAACATGCATGCTTTCCATAGTAGTGGAAGGCGCCAAAAATATTCCACCCCTCCCTCCCAGTTCTTAAAACATATACAACTTTAAGTCCTGAACTTGTCGAGTCAACAGATGCCCTTCTTTCCTGAACAGCCTATGCATCAAACCCCACAGGAGTACGTGCAAGCAGAGAGTCAGGCATACAGCTCTGATGAATGAACGCTCGTGTGCTGCCAAGCACAGTGAGTCACAGATCCCAGGCGGAAACTTCTCTTCCCCCGAATACTATATTGTAATGGCAGCATCTATTATAAACCTAAATTTGGCTGTGATACCTCAACCCCCAATCTCACAGACTATGGCAAGAGTGCTCTCTCACGCATGTCCTCATCCCTTTAATAGCTCCCGTGGGTGCAGGGTGCCCTCCTCTCTTCCCACTGCAAGGGTGGACCCCAATGCAGGACCAGGGCCTACACCTGTAGGCTGTTTAACTGGGATGGAAGGGAGATCTCTTCTATTTTGAAACAGTTTGCTATAGGGAATTAAAAAAATTTTTTTTCTTAGGGCAAGATGGGAAGACACATTTCCACACAACCATATACAAATCATCAGCAGCAGATGATGTACAGCAGTTTCCGCACTGGCAAC
The DNA here is from genome assembly GCA_013401275.1 of Pandion haliaetus. Lineage (NCBI taxonomy): Eukaryota > Metazoa > Chordata > Aves > Accipitriformes > Pandionidae > Pandion > Pandion haliaetus. The sequence goes on along the minus strand of VYZV01014741.1, from coordinate 182,742 downwards.
TGACTTGTCCTTTCCACTCTCCATTTGTTTTGAAGGCAAGGTTCCTGATTATCATGAGGAAAACACCATGTATGGCTGGCCGTTATTTCTAATGATTGTTTTTCCGTATTATTTGGCTGGGTTATTTTTCAAAACACATTTGCCCTGTTGCTGCTTACTTTATTATGGAAGTCCATTAAAGTTCTGCCTGTGTGGGTAGGGTGCTGCAGCCTATTAATTCAATTTATTGTGTCCTAATGCCAATCACTGGAATGTTATTGGACAATGCTCGCTCCTCAATTAAGTGGTATGTATGCAGAATCCTGATATATCCAAGAATAAATTTAGCAATGGGGAGCATACTGTTCAGAGGAAAACCCAGACTTCTGCAGTCCTACAGATGCCATTTGAAGTTAACAACTTCCATCAGTATCTGAGAAGCAGTCAAGGACTATGATTGTTCAAAGAGCTGCAGCTAATTAAAACTATCACAAAGAAAACCAGAGAGAGAAAAAAAATACTCCTTTGTTTTGAACAGTTCTTATATGTATAATTCCATTTGTAATTAAGATTTGTATTGGTTGTCAAAGGGCACTGTTGAACTCTAAGCTATAAACAAAGCCTTTGTCTTCTTACTTCTTTGCAGCTTGTAGAAAGTTTATCTTTCATTTGTTTCACATTTCATTATTTAAAACAACATGAAACATATTTTTACATTTTGGAAAGCTGATGAACAAATGTGAACATAAATATTTATTTTTAATTTAGGTGTTGTAGGCTGCTTTCCTCTTCAAATTGTGTCAATCTCCCTTAAAGTATGAACATAAAATATTTAAAAGCATGTCTATTTTTGTTCCACTTAGAAATACTTTTGGATGGCACTCAAACTTGCAAAGTAGGGTTACAGCTGGTAGACAAAAGAGCCAGGAGGGGGTAAAATTCTGTCTTTCATCTGACTAGTGAACTTGGGGAAAAAAGCATGCTACGTGGCTGTATGTAAACTAGTACCACAGGTATCAAGCAGGATACTTACCAGGATAGACTAGAACATGTCTTCAGCACAGGTAAGTTCCGCCTTGCAGCAGAAGGCATAGCACAGGCTTATATACTGCCCAGTTCCTACCTAGGGCACCCTGCGCAGAGCTAATTACACCCTGAATGCACTACACTGTTTTGCCAGCGTCAGAGGAAATGTGATTTGCTGGGAAATCCTTTGCATGACTAACTCTCAATCTGCTGCTCACAATTATGCTACCAGCAATAGCCACAGTTGAGCCAAGACAAGCAAGCAAATGGTACCCGTGGAAATGGTGAGCAACACAGTGCCGCAAATTCAGCCAGGTCACAGTAAAATGTTCTGCTCTGTGCTGAATGGTTCTGTGTGTATCCAGTGCATCAGCAGCTTTCCTCTCCTTTACTGTTTAAACTATGAAAAAGTACTCTGAGATGGGGACTCAAAAGAAAAGGGCAACGTTAATGTCAAGAATCAAGTAGCTAAAAATCAAGCCGCTCTCTACGAGTGAGCTAGATTCCACCGAAATCCCAAGAGCATAGTCCAAGTGCTAACAGAAGGGCTGAAATGGGCTGAGATGTATTTTGTTAAATTACCTGCATGTAGTTCTCTTCACAGAAGCACCGAAATTGGAAGTAAAAGGACCTATTTCATGAATGCTTGCTGAAGCACTGTCCTTTCAGTACACTGCCTGAGTCTTAGGATCAATTTAGTACTAAGGATTTCCAGGAAGTGGCCCTTGCCTGTAATTTTGCTTGGAAGCCCTTTCTTCAGAGTAATCTATCTTGCCATAAGGAAGCTTGCCGTTCTCCTTGATATTCCCACCCAGCGCTCCCCAATTTTAAATTTCACTCCATTGGCTTTTGTAGTATATACAACAGTATTTAGTGGCTTCACAGCTATTCAGTACACTTTGCACTACCCTAAACCATCCCTGGCGTGGGTCTTCTGGGGGACATGGAGGCGTTTCAGCCCTTAAGAGTGCCTGAAGGAGGAGCATGATGGGCAATCTGGGTCACAAAAAAGCCACAGCTGTACCTGGTTGTGAAGCCTTTACTCTCCTTGCTGTTTACACCCCTCTGGTAGCTGCAGACAGCTATATCATCTTCTCCCACACTTCCCAGTTGTCACTTAACGGAGCAATGCATATTTAGTTCAATTAATTTTGCTCCATAAATCAGTCCCTCCAGCTCCTTAATCATTTACTGACTGCTTAACAAATGCATTTGGATGGAGAGACACTAATGCTAGCAACAGCAAGACTTTTTAAGGGAAATAAAAGCTTTGTGTACACAAGACACAAGCCTGCCAAATCTTGTACCCTTCACTTGGATGTTTTCTTCCAGCAGAAAATCTATGCTAAAATATTTATCAGTCTGTAAAAAGATCATCATTGAATTTTTCTTGCAATTAGGGAAACACAAACAGTTAAAATAGAATAAAATATGTGCTTCATCTGAAACGTATTCTTCTTGCTGTCAAAAAAGTAACAACAGGATAATTATTTTATTTGAACTAAAAATTGAAAATGAAGGTCTAGCTTTTTATAAAATGGAAAAAAGATTTTAAAACTCAAATGGGAAGTGAAATAAAGTATTTTCGGGGCTGAAAAAATTGTTATAGAAAAAGAAAGTTCATCTATATGGACATTAAAATACGCACAATAATTCCAAAGAAGCAGTAAAATGTAACCTAGATTTTATGTTTCATGTTTCCTGTTTGTAATTTCCCAGACAAAAGGAAAGGGCTTTACAGGACATAAAAACACAGTCAAGAAGCACCACAGGAGAGTTTTCTGGATTCTGTACAAAGGGATATTGGTCAGCTGAAATTGGGGAATAAATACTCAACTAGAAAGGACTTCACTACTCCTTCAGACCATCTGCTCTCTGTAATAGACGACCTATGTTCTTTAATATCTTTTGAAAAATGTATCGAGCCCCATTTAAAATGAAGCTAGCTTTTCTGCCATCCCTCCTCCTTCCATTTTCTCTTGGCCCGTTCAGCAAGGACATCCTTCCAGAGTTGGATTTACATTCTCAATTTATTTAGGTTATTTACAACCTAGCATAAATTATGTCCAATTGGTTTTGGGTCAGCACTGTCATTTAGCTTAAATGTCTCTTCTTGACTATTTTATCTTCCTAAATACTTTTACAGAGCCACAACACAGGCCTTTGTTTTGCTAGGCAAAACATGTGGGGCTCCTTTAGTCTCTTCTTATAATACAGTTCTCCTTTCCCCCAACCATCACAGTAATACTTCCTCTGTACATGTTCCAGTTTTGAACTGATGAAATAACAATCTTATAGAACTCACCTCCGATTTTGTAGGATGGAAACAAGGATTCTCCTTTTGCTTCTCCTGCACAGCATGCTAGAGTATAATCTGATAATGACTAATGTAATTTGGCTTGCTAACATGTTTTTTTTTAAAGGGTCTGCCAAGAGAAATAGTCTAACAAAATGCAGGTTCCTATCTGACACTGTTTACTCATCTGGGAAATTCCAATTATTTCATTATTCGTGGTAACAGCACAAACATACACAAACTACATCCTTGGGATACACATACAGTATCAGAGGGAAGATGCAATTTGTAAAAACATAAGGAAGAAAGCTAATGGATACTGCAGAGACAAGAGTATAATACAACTAGATTCGCCCTTGTAACAGAAAAGAAAACTGATGCTCAGGGGTGAAGATAGAAGAATCACCACTTAATTAAGCAGCAAACACAGTTCTTTGCATGGGTCCTGAAAGACTGGTCAGCCCTGGGAGAAAGACCCTCCTCCAATACAATTAAGATACACAATCCAGATCTTTAGTTGTGAGGGCAGGTGACATTCTCCAATTTTACCATATGGAAAGACAGTAGATGGTTTAAAATGCAAACTTTGAGACTGGCCTCCACCCTTCTCAATCTTGCAAAGATTATAAAATGAAGGAACTGAAAGTCCTTTGATAATGAATTCATTTGAAATAAATTAAACTCTTAGACATCTCAGTTCCTCTGTTTTCACAAAGATCAGGGGACCTTTTAAACATTTTTCATTTGTAACTATTTTACCAGTGAGATAGAAGCAGTTTTGATCATTCATTTTTTGGACAATATTTTCAAGCAAAAGCTCAGTGCTACGTAGTAATAGAGAAAAAGCAAAAGTGATATATTTGTAATGTATTAATTCTCATTAGTGTGATAATCTGCTTCAGAAATCCATATGAACAAGACACATCAATATACATACATTATTTTGCAGGTGTTTCTATTCATGCCACGTAGCCAAATGTTTACTGAGCGATAAAAACCTGATGCACATTGGTATCTATGTGGTCCAAATCTCTTGGAGCCACAGAGGGTTCTGCTGAAGAAGAGAAGCAAGCCCCTATGCTTCTTGCTGAACTAGAGGTAGACAACTGCCCGGAGAAAAAGCAGCAAGTGAAGCTTGAAAAGTTTGTGAAGTTTTTCCCTAGTGGTCAAGTGGAGTTGAAGTACCAGGGTTATAAGAAATTAGCTTCTGCAACATATCCTTTTGTTGACCTGGAAGATAATGCACATTCTTACAGTGCTCATAGGAAGACAGATGTAATGATCTTAAGCTCTTGAGGCAATACATACACCCACCTGCCAGCAACAAACTAGTAAGCACTGAGCAGAACGTATGTTGCTTAAACTTGCTCTGAAATAGGTCTTTTAAAAGTGCATTATTATAAGGATCTTTGATATCTTAGGAAATCTGTGTATGATCTTTCTTCCTCCTGAGATTCATTTCTAAATCCAGGGTTATGACACACACAAAAAAAAAATATGATGTTTGTTCTTTCAACTCTATACTACATCTATTTTCCATCAAAAGTCTTTGGTCCCTGCTGTAAATCTGTCCAATACCCTATCTCTCTGATATAGGCAAGATCTTTCTCGATGTTTTTTTTTTTTAAACCCTGCTGTGAAACATGAAGGCCTTAACATTAAAGCTGTCAGACTCTCAACTCCAAAAAAAAAAAAAAAAAAAAAGAAAAAGAAGGCAGAAGAGTGCTCACAGATGCCTAGCCAAAATCCAAACCTAGTCCACATACACAGCCAGCAAAAGAAGCAAAAAAAGGCTGGCCTGTTTGTATTACGGAAGAAACTTTTGCCTTCTCAAGGAGAAGCACCATTTTGTGCAGTGGAACACCCAATAGGGAGAGGCACCGGGCACACACTGTAATCACAAAAGGGCCTTGATTTTAAAAGCTTCTTGTACCCCCAGCTGGAGCAGTTTTTCCAAAGCTTTCAGCAGAGCGGTGCAGGCCTACTCAGTTAGCCCAGGCAAGACACATTAGGCACCATGCATAAAAATACTGAATACCACCAGTGGTTAAAATCATCACTAGCCAGCCAAACTTTTGCACAGGGGTGTTTGTTAAAAACTCTGCTGCTTCTCCACCTAACTTGCTCTTTGGGGAAATCCCCTTCACCTGTTCCCTTATACTCCCTTTCTGCACTGTCAAAATAAAACACCAAATAAAAATGTGTGGAAATTTGCTAGCACAACACAATACAATACAATTTTACCATGCTTGATATTGATATTAGTGATGAATCCTTAAACAGTTATTATGACACGGAGAAGGAAATCAGCAATGTGCATGCTAACGCATGCCTTCAGGGGTAGCTCTGGGCTGTCAGGCCCATGGCAGCCCCGGGTGATGCACAGCCTCCCTGCCCTGCTGCTGCTGCAGGGAAGTCCCAGAGGAGGACACGGCGTGATGCCCTCCACTGGCAGCTCAGCTCCACTCTGCCACTCCTGAGAGTGCTCAAGGCATGGCTGAGGTCCCACGGGTGGAAAGCCAGAGCAGCAAGAAAGCTGGACCCACAGGACAGCACAAAAACATACTTGTAAAAAAACCAACTGTAAACCATCTCCATAAAACAGAAAAAGGAATGAAAGAAAAGACTACAGTGGAGGTAGAAATTAAATTCACCAAATAGGGAACAAAGTCACCTATCTGAAGAAAACTCCAGACATCAGCCATGCCTTGCATTCGGGCTTTCCTCTTGGCTCCCCCCAGGAACAAGAGGCACACAGAAGACTACCTACCAAAGACCACCAGCCCTTTCACATGCTGGCATACCTGGCCAAGAAAGTGGATCTGCCAGCCCGTTAAGGCGACCCATGCTTTCCCTGTCAGGCTGCTGTGGGGATTTGTTCAGCTTGGCTGTCTCGGCATTATGCTCAGGTGTCTCCAAACACCTTCATCTCTGTGAGATAACCCAGAAACCTCTCCGAGCTAGAATTTGTTTTTAGGTGTAGCTCTACAGAAATGAAGACACCAAGCTGTCTAGAAGCACAAATAGGGCATGCTCGGTCTCAAAAATACTCTCACCTGCCCTACTTCTCCCCCCTTTCTCCAGACTCCCAAAGGAAGTATTTTATTGATGACTCTTTCCAGAACTGCCAGAGAAGAGCAGGAACGTAAGTGTTAAACACACAAACAAGGATTTGTAGGGCTAAAGCTTTATTTGAGACTGTAGGAACTGTGGCATAAAGGAAATAAAATGTCTTCAACTTCCAAAGTTCTCGTGCCAGATAGATCCAAAATTAAATCATTTGCACATCAAATAAAATAATTGAAGGTTGCTGAATTTTTTGGTAACTGCTTATTCTCATTCACACAAAAAGTTAATGAGATGTTTTGGCTAAAACGTTAAATGATACTCCTGTAAAGCTACTCCAAAATCTAAATTTAGAACCAATTGTTACAATGCCACAGATGTGGCAGATGGTTAAGGGACCCTCTCATATTGTTTTATCATTATTTATTAAAACTTTTTAAAAATTGCATCAACAATAGGATTTAGCCAGTTTCTGTATATGTCCGCCTTTACTCAGTTTTTATTCACACTGAGCGGAACCTTATTCTACAAGTAATCAGAATTACTAACTTTTAGAAACTACACTGAATAATCCTTTTTTCTGTCACGGCAGAAAACTAAAATTGTATTCACAGAAATTTAACTTAAGAATGAACTTTTGCCAGTCTTAGCTATGTGCTGGTGAAGAATCTTTTTTATTTTAAGATAAAAAGTTTTATATCTTCCACTTTAACATGGTATTTGAATTTATTTGGAAGCATGTAACTTACTAGCTGCCCTAAGGACCAAATTTCATCTAAGTGCCAGGACAAGGCAATATTCTCCTGACAAGGCTGACTGTGTAACAGCAGTAAAAATGAGTGGGCCTGATGGTGAGGAGTAAGCGGAGAAGCTATGGAGTGGCAAAATTGTGGTTTCCATCCCCAACTCCTTCATGGGACAAAACCTGAACAAGCCCAGGACCATGACTGACAATAACGAATGCATGTGCCAGGAAATGAGGGGAAGAATGGTGGGTGTTCTCCAATGCACTATTGCTATGCACTGCTGCTTACAACAAGCTTACGCAAATGTACCCCATCATGACTAGAAATGCCCAGGTTTTCTCATAGCTTATGTTGCATTTTAATATCCTAGCTTGCTTGAGGTAAAGTTCAACCATCGCTCACTTAGCAAACTCATCTCTCTGACCTAGAGGCTTCACCTAACAACCCTATTTGATAGGACAGATTTGAATGGGTTATGAAAGAAGGAAGAATTTAGCCTCAGAAAGTTGGATTTCTGAAACTACCACTGTCACAACTTCAGGATGGTAGAGTCAAATTAAAAACTGTTCAACCTCAAGTAAGCCTGGCCTTAAAACACAGAGAACAAAAATGAAAGTAAAATCTGGCACCTACCCACTTCAGCCAGAGTCTTGATACATGACTCCACTGAGGCTTTCTGCGTTGGGTTTGGCCAGGTACAGTTGTAAATTCTAAAAGCAGACTGCAGCAGCTGAATAAAAACAGGCTGGTGTGTCTGAAAACAGAAAGATAAACAAGGAATTTTACCCTTTAGAATCTCCTCACAACTGCCCTAGGGTTTGACACAATGTAAACCACATGGAAGGGGTTTTTAGCTTGTAGACTCAAGTTACAACTCCATTAAATTCTCTCTTTGCTCTTCAGGACTGGAGGGAACAGAAGTCAGTGCTGCACCTCTCAAAAGGCCAAACCATGCAGTTTTTCCTCAGATCGCCACTGATATCAAGCAAACACAGTACAGAGCAAAAGGATGGAAGAGTCTTCCCAGTTCTCAGGTATGTGTCCCTATTGTAATAGGACACAGCATTTTTCTCATACAAATACAAAGATAGACCATTATTCTGCAAGGATACTCTCTCCAGTGACTTCTCAAGAGCCAGGAGTAAATCTGGCCATATTGAGCTGTCTACTGGTTCAGAGCTGTAAGGATAAAAATTAAGAGTAAGTGTTTTAAAGAGGAATTAAGCTGCTAGGCAGTGGCAAGACAGGGGACAGAGAAATTAAAGGAGGATGTAAAAATACAGCATTCCTATCTGGGTAGCAGAAGGTATCTCATTAACGGTCTGAATTACCTATTTGTCTGTGTCTCTTTTCCTTACCTGGAGGCTGGTGCTGTTATCTGAAAATGGCGAATTAAAGAAGCCACTCACAATGTTCATTACAGGCTCAGTGACGTATTTCTCCAGAGATGTGTCTGCATGTTTGCGATCTGTGGTTGTGTTACAAACCTAGAGGGAAGAAGGAGGAAACAATGAGATTTAGTTCTTTTGAATAAGCCAGCTTTGTTATTTTGTATTCATTACAACACATGTAATATTTCTTCTTAATACAAAACCAAATAATTTTTATAACAAAAAAAAAAAATCAGAGGTAACTATCTTAGAGTTCAAGATGTATTTGTGATAGCTTATCTTTCTTCTTGGAGGTCTATGTTGTCTTTTGAACACCCTTCTCTCTGAACTAGCTCTTTCTGGTTGGTTGTCTGTTCTTTGCCACACCATGAAAAAAGATCCCCCTAAATCAGCACATTGCGTGCCACTTACACGTTTAGACAGATTCAAGAAGAAAATGGGCCTTTCCTCCTGTTGTGGGGCTGGTTGGAAGAGGCTTTAGAGACAGATGAGACATAAACACCTTAGGTTAGAAAGATTCCATGGGAATGTTTAACTTCTCTCTACGATCAATCACCACAAATGGGTGGTCAAGGCAAAGCTCATTTACAGGAAAAATGTTAAAAAAGGAGGGAAAGAAAGGAAATAGCATAGTCAATACCAAAAACCTTTAGGATTGCAAACTGTTAGACAGTCAGCATTACTTAGGAAAGCCACATGGGGAAAATACAAAAGACAAGCTAAAAACAATGAAAGAAGAGAATGGATGGTATTGGGACAAGTCTGGAGCACAGAAGGATGATTAAATGGTGGGAGGATGTGGGAAGATTTGTACAAAAGATTCCTGAAGGCATCCTTTTGTACAACACTAAAAGTTTGTTGCTGCATAAAGATGTCATGCTTAAAGAAAGGAAAAAAAAAATTACTGGGGTGGACTGCATCCTTCAGTACTTCTTCTTCATTTCTTTTCAACATTTGTGAACATCTATACAGAATCATGTTGACTTTGCATATGTCAGTATTAAACAGTATTAAAAGGAGTCTACAGATAGACAAACATGGTGAGAAAGGCAAGACAGGACAAATAAGGAGTACAGACTATAGTCATACTACCTCTTCAACAGCCTTTAAATAAGCAGTTCTAGTCATGTTTAACAAAAAACGAAAGGCAAAGCTGTTCTCTTTTTCACATATGCAAGCCACAGATTACTGTAATGTTCTAGGGAATCTATGCAAAAGCAGAATTTATTTTGTATATAGGCTGGCAGGGTAGCCTTCTTGTTACTATCTGAGCATTTAACACACAATCATGAACCTGAGTGGTACACACTTACCATTACATCGCTTTATGGATGGGGAACTGAAGTCCAGAGAAGCTGAGTGAATTGCTTAAGGTCACAGACAAAAGTTGGTGACAGAAGCAGAAAGATAATCCACAGCACCTGAATCTCACATAGGGCAAACATTCTCTCTAATTACACAGTACCACTGTCACACTTGGACACTATGAGACAGCAATTTCACCAGGAGTGTTTTAAGGAAGGTTACCGACATGACATCCAAAAGCACCCGTGTTCAGGGGAAGATACAGCTCATGGGAACGCAAAACCATTTTGAGTATAACACACACGCGTTGTCATATGGTAGGCAGAGGAATAACCAAAGATAACTTCAGACCTACAGAAATGAAGCATCTTGAGGAGCTTTGCTTGTCTGCTTTTCTAAAATGAGTCAGATAAACAAGTCATGCCCCCACGTAGTGCATTTTTTATCACCCCAGGAAAGGAAAGATTTTGATCAGAGAAGCAACAGTGGCTAAACTGAAATAGCAGACTCTTCAGCCCTTCGGTTTTGGGAAAAGTATGACACCACCACCACACCCCTCGTCCTCATGGAGGTAACAGACTCTGTTAATAATCAAAACTTTTTCAGAAAAAAAAAATCATAGCACTAAAAACCTCTTGACGTTCTTCTGCTTTTAATTAATCTGCATGCCAATTTTGGCTGGAACCAGTAGCTCTGAGGCTCAGCACTTGCGATCCCAATGGGAAGACAGGAAGCTGTGCAGTGCTAGTACGGTGAATTCAGAAATCACCAAAACTAAATTCCAAAATGCTTTTAAGCTTTCCCCTTCACTTGCCTAAAAAGCAGAGCCATATGTGGGAATGCCACTCTGCTCCAACACCGGTCTGAATTCCCAGCGCAGAAGGAATTTGGAAATCCGCTCATTTGTTCTTATCCTTCTGCCCTTTGGGGACTGAAAGACGTTTCCCCATGGAAGAAAAAACCTGAAATGCATGAAATGGAGATGAAGATTGAGAAAGCAGTGTTTAAAAACCCCTTAAGAGGCTTTGGGACCAGAACTCACATGAATAATACTTCAAAAATTCTGCAGAGAAAGCCAGGATGACTTTACAGCCGTCAGATCCTGGCTCTTTCTTTAATCCTGCTCAGACTACAGATGCTGACTTACAGGCTGGGCCACACGCAGGAAAGGGAAGCCGTTCCTTCAGCAGCACCCACTTTGCTTAGTGCAATGCTTTAAGTCATACACAGGAGAAAGTAGGTTGGCAGAAACTGTAAAAACAGGGTGTCTTTCAAAGCGTGACTGCTTTTGGCAAACTGAATTTATACATGAATCCGCCTCATGCCTGCTTTGCAATGTATCACACTGAAAGAGAATGACAGCTGGGGACTAAATATTTCCTTCCTCAATCCAGTAACAGATAAAAAAAAAATCAGTTACTTTTTTTTTTTTTTTTTTTTATAATAAAAAAGAAAAAACACCA
>VYZV01014741.1:154433-165995 GCA_013401275.1 Pandion haliaetus | reverse complement strand
CAAGAAAAATTTCATTACATTTTCCAGGGTTTCAACTTTTCAGATTTTGAATTTACAACTTTTCTGATTGTGTTTTCCCTGCTTCTTGCTTATTTTTACTTTGACAATTGGATGGAGTGAATTATGAATTCAGTCTTTTTTGAAAATCCTATTTCTCATTTATCTTTGGGTTTTTGAAATGTTTCCACTTGTGACTTTTCAAAACATATATTTTCTGGACAATCCACAGTACAGAAAAAGTTTTTAAAGGGACCAGTGCGTGGAAAGGAGGAAGGAGACAGTACAGGGACCCAGATACCATTCATTTCATTGCACTCAATTACACAAAAAAAAAAAAAAGTGGGGAGGGAAACACAAGTACTTTAAATGTTTTAAAATAAAAGAAGTCAAACTGACCCCTCATCCTTTCATGTACCTATCACTGATGAATGAGGAAGAACCACCAGGAGATGGTGAACTTGTGAAACATGATGCTGCATGACATGCTTGCTACATACTGACTGTGAGGAACCACAAACCGAAGCAGACGATGTTGCATCAGCACAAGAAGAGCTAAGGGTGACAAGGTAATCATCATAAATGCAAGGATAGAAGAAGATGTCATCCCCTTTCCTGCAAGTTACCCACTTCTAAATGTGATTTGCAAAGGGCATCCAAATATTGACCCAAGCAGAGAAAATGATGTCCCTTTAAAAGCAGAAAAGGAAGAGAAGTATCCAGTGTTAGCCAAAGTTCTCAGTGAGCATCCCGAGTTCAGTGATGGATAAAAAAAAAACCAAAAACCACCAGCAGTATTTTCTTCCACTGAAGTATATTTTCAATGAGTTAAGGACTCTATGGAAATAGAATGAAGGTTGGTCAGTATCAGAGCAGCTGTTGATGCCCTGCGATGTATCACTCCAGAATACTATAGATAATAGAAAACGCTGCTGCCACATCGATCTTGTTCAAAAGTAAATTCTGCTTTCCCTTTTGTAATAATGTTTGCACTGATAGGCACTGTTCTTCCAGGAATCTCAAAGCATGATTGTCATGAGAAAAAGTGCCATAAGGAACCCTTCAGGTCAGCAAACACCATTACTACCACTCTACAGACATGGGGACCAAGGATATGAGAATAAGTGAGTAAGCCAGATTGGGAATGTTCAACTTATTTTACGAAAGTACTCTTTCTCAATGGTGCTCCTTCATCTGTATGCACTTTCTAAAACATGCAAATATGATCAGTTTATCCCTTACTCCCATTAAACAGGAATAAGCAACAATATACTTCCCATGGGTAAAAGAAAACACCAGAGTAGTTAAGGCATGCTGTGCATTCACACTCTAGCTTGTCTTGTGGTAAATTGTTTACATGCCCCATCTGGAGGTACGAAGAAGTTACACCACTTGGTTAAGGTCACAAAGTACATCACAGTTGTCTACTGAGAAACTGTCCTCAATCAATGGCAAGTTCCAACCATTTGGCTACACTGTTCCCTTTATATTGGATTGCCATTCAAGCACTACTCAAATTTCACTATTAGCATCCTTTTCTAACAAATCATACTTACTTACCTGTAATTTCCTATGTTTTTTTAAAAACAGATCATTGTCTTACCCTTTTTCATCAAAACAGGGATGCTCCCTCCCCCCAGCAAATTCCTACAGGACTCATGATGTAAATGTCACATCCAAGTTCATTTCGATTTTCATCATGCAGTCAGCTTGAAAATGTAATATGACAATTTATCTTTGTGCTACTACAGGTCAGTAACAAAATGTATTTAAATTGAGAAAAAACTAAAAATTTTGTTCGATGTGAAAGTAAAAACCTACAAGAAGCTGTGGTGGAAGGGGAAAAATCTAAAAGCACAAAGGCACAAGAACCATTTGAATTATGTAAATCAAAGGCTTGTAATTGATACTGCATGTTAAAACACTTCAGTCAAAATGAAAAGGTTGAGGAGAATTCCATTAAAGGTTATCCATGTAGGCTGAAGCTTTATTTGCTTAATTAGAAGTTTTTCCTCTTTGTTGCTGTGGAACAAAATTTCAGCAGGGTTTAGTTTTATTCATACCACAACTAGAGCTTATCTCTGTTTTCTTTGTGAAGATGTCTCTTCAAAAAAAAGAAAAAAAAAAAAAACACCAACCAAAAAAATGCACTTTGTAAAGTAAAGAAAAATGTTCCTTGGACTCTGATCCTACCTGGACTTTTCATCGTATTCAACTTTATGCACTTATTAATCTCGTTGAATTGTTAACATAATTACAGTTAAATGCATGAGTGTCTGCAAGTTCAAGACTTCATTTATCATGCACACTATATATCAAATCCTAATTGCAGAGGAGTCAATTAGGTATTTTCCTAGTAACTTTATTGGCATAAAGATTTGTCCACAAACCACTCTGTGGAATTTACTGGGTCAAACTCTGAATCTAGCTCTACTGACTCTCACAGAAATGCTCTGGAACAGAAGAAAAGCAGAAACTAGTACGTAGAATTGTTACATGCTTACATGCTAAAAAAAATGGTCTACAACACTAGACAAATCCATAGAGGTAAGAGCCTCTTATTTGGCAAAACAGTGCCATGATATGGCAAGTTTGGTGCCTAAATGGGATCCTAAATTACAGTACAGTAAAATGAAGGTTTATGTAACTCTTGAGATTTCCATGCTACATCATCTACAAATAGACATCTCTGTATCACCATGCTAACACTCATGTTTTCTTCCTAGTAGTTATACAGATGGCCTTACAAAATTAAACTCCCCAAAACGTCTGCTAAAATATTCATTATTTGTGATACCATTTAAAATTCTAAAGCGATGATGCCATTATATCCCATTGGTATCAACAGCAGAAAAAGAAACCTTAAAATACTAGTGTGTTAAAAAGGTATCACGCGAGTGATTAACATACGAACGCTTCACTTACCTCTGTCATTACCATGTCCTGGCATTTTTTCACATATTTGCCATCTGCTTTCACAATGGTCTGCAGGAAACGCAGGTACTCCACGTGACGGCCATGCGTCTCAATGCAGTGTACAAAGTGCTGCACCACTCTTTCACTAATTTCATTACACAGAAGGTAATTATTCATGAATATGTGCCGCATGGTTTCAGCTTCCAGGAGCTAAACAGATTAAAACCGAAACAACCTTGTAAGAGGAGCAGATACGTTTTGAGATTGAAAGATTCACAGGAGGCTAGACTAGAGAAAGGCACACTGGTAAAGGGAAACTGGAACAGTCCAATGTGCACCAGCCCAGTGATTAACCAGTGACCTTAGGGCCTAGCTTTCATTTATGATGGGATTCCTCCATGCTTTCCTATGAGTACAAAATGGTCCTAAAGCGAACACGAACAAAATCTGTGCCCATGTAGAAGGTGAAGACACACACATACACACACTACGCTGCTAGAGCACTCTATAGGAACGTTGGTATACAAGACAACTGAGACCCCAATCATCCCACTCAACACCAAATTTTGCATTGAGGCAACCAAATAAGATGATTAGCTACCTCTGGCTCTCTCTATGGCTGACAGAGGCAGGCATTTCCAGCAGGCAATTCATTGCACGTGCAGCCTGATCACTCTCTGAGAGAACGTCTCTTTCCACATTAACTACATAGGAGCCTGAGGCTATGTTTCTATAGGTGAGTAGCATGGTACAAGAGGAACAGATCTGTAGCAAGAAAGGGATGCTGCTGAGGACCCAGCATCAAGACTTCATGCATTCTTGAGGCTTTTGTTTCAAACTTGCTCTAGTTTGGTCCCTTGGACTAAAGGCCATGAGGGTCAGGTGTGCTCCTACAGTATACGTTTCTGTTTAGTGTCCTCTGAAAGGAATCCACACGAAGTTCGCTCCACAATGTGAACAAAAGCACAATAACTGGGATGATCAAAAGATCAACTTCGAAAGACCAGAAGTGCAAGTGTAAGCAGGCTCCACACTTGGCACCTGAGTTAAGTGTCAGTGTCGGAGATAGAATGGAGTCTGGGCGCTAGTCCTCACTGTGGTCAGCTCGGCACCTTTCACTAACTTCACAAAAAAAAGCATACATGAATAATAACAGAACAAATGCTTCCGAATGTACACAGGCCAGGCATCTACAATCCTAATAACACTGTTTCTAATAAAAGCATGTTTTGCTCTGCCACTGAGCACGCTGTCATTCTATATGACTGTATCTCTTAACACACACATACACACACACACACAAAGGGACCATGACAAAGAGATTTATTGTAAAGACAATGATTTAATAAAAGATCAAATTTATATTAGTTGAATCAAATGGAAGCATCATCAACAAAAACGTATGGGTCTGATTCTGCTGTCACAAAAGCTACATGACAGCATAGTCACAGCACCTTCTACCTTGACTTATAGTCCCGTCAGTGAGCGAGTTAGGATGAGTAAGATCAGAGTTGAGCTAAACATGATGTGACAATGTGACACATTCATAGATACTTCCAGTAAACTCCACAGGTAATATTGTTTTCCGTTTTTAAAACGGCAATATTAAAAACAATGACATAAAGAGCAAAGATAAGGGAGAAGACAGGAGAGAGGAGATGAGACAATAAGGGAGAAAAGCCAAGGACAGAAAAGAAAAAGCAGAGAGGGCATAATTTAATGAAATTATTTATTTAGCACTGTCATTTTTCAGCAAGTCCAAATTTACTTACAGTTATCATATTCTCCTTAAAATTAAATACTTACCCCTGGAGTTAAGAACAAGTTGAGATTTTTGTGGAGGAGAACTTGATTCTGAGGATTTCCTCGACAGAAATTCTGAAGAAAAGTGTGGGCTAGATTCATAACTTCATTCATCTTTTCATCACTCTGCAGAAAGAAAAGACAAACAAAATCAACTGGGTGTACTTTAACATGCTTGTTAAAACCACACAACGTGAATTCAGCCAGGAACAAATGAAGTCTCCTGAACCTTTATAGGCAGGAATTCTCCCTCTGGCAAAAGCAACTGATCTAGTTTCCTTCAGAGTCCATTAGTGGCTATACCATACCCTGAATCTACTTGACCATAGAGAGTCACAGGTAAGAGCACAAACTCAAAGTAAGACTTCCTCATGTATGGTTATAATCTCCTAGTTTAAGAAAGTGCTAAGTGGCTTGATTTTCAAAAAAAGCTCTCTAGCCTGCATTGATTTTTAAGCTTTTGAAAAGCTTTGGGTTTTATATAACTACATATAGAAATAGATGTATGCGTGCATGTGTGCATACACCTACATGATTAGATATGTTCATACACATACTCCCACACAAATATATGTCTAGTTTCCTCCCCATTTTATATTCTTTTCATATAGTATTCTAACTATGATTTGATGAACCACCTATATGGACAAGCACTATTTTACTGAAGACAGCTGAACCCAGTGTCTGTAGCATAACATCAGTTTCTAACACTCAAGAAAATGTAGCCCAGAAGAGGTTTTATGTCCTCTCAATGCTTCCTGTAAGATCTAGAAAGACATTGTCCTCGTTTCAGCTGGGATAGAGTTAATTTTCTTTCTAGTAGCTGGTATACTGTTATGTTTCAGATTTAGTATGAGAAGAATGTTGATAACACACTGATGTTTTCAGTTGTTTCTAAGTAGTGTTTATACTAAGTCAAGGGTTTTTCAGCTTCTCGTGCCCAGACAGCAAGAAGGCTGGAGGGGCACAAGAAGCTGGGAGAGCACACAGCCAGGACAGGTGACCCAAACTGGCTAAAGGGGTATTCCATACCATGTGACGCCATGCCTAGTATATAAACTAGGGGGAGCTGGCTGGAGCAGGGCAGATCGCTGCTCGGGAACTAACTGGGCATCAGTCAGCAAGTGGTGAGCAATTGCATTGTGCATCACTTGTTTTGTATATTCCAATTCTATTATTATTATTATTATTATTATTATTACTACTATTATTATAATTGTCAATTTATTATTACTATTTTCTTCCTTTCCGTTCTATTAAACTGTCTTTATCTCAACCCACAAGTTTTACTTTTATCCCTATTCTCTCTCCCATCCCACTGGGTAGAGGGGAGTGAGCAAGTGGCTGTGTGGTGCTTAGCTGCTGGATGGGGTTAAACCATCATATTCGTGCTCTTCAAAAGGCTATCTAGATCATTCATTTGCATGCTCAATGCTACTAAATCAGTAAAAAAATCATATTGTCTTCTGAAAAACTTGCAGTTGGAACTAGGTTAGAGGCATCCACCACAAAAACAAAGATATTATTTCAGACTTGATCCTTGAAAGCTTTTCGCCTATCTTATGTATCTATGATAGCACTCACATCAGTATGCACCACTGGAATTTAGATGCCCTGCCAGGAGCTCCATTAAATCAATACTTCTTACTGTGCAGTGACTGCAGATCTAAGGTTTGCCTACATCAGGAACGGGATGATAGCGCAGTGACATCGAGGTACCCGAGGCAGAAAACACTAAGTTCTTAATAAAACCTGTTCTATGCAGGCAGCCATATTTAAACTTAGGCCCAAACCCATCATTCTTAAGGTAGAAAATGGTATCATCATTTCATGTTTGTACCACAGTTCACTGAATTCAGCTAAAGAAAAAATTCACATTGAATCTTGGGCCTCAAGGCCTTTCCCTTTATTGAGTTCACGTTCTTCACCACTAAAATTATGAGAATAACCTTTTCATAGGGTATCTGCAGAAGGTCCAAGACTACCAAGTGGGCGCCCATATTTTTCAGCAATCGCTGCTGTTGATTCCGACATTTTTTATTCTGAACACAAAGTTTGCTGAGTCGAATCAAAATCTATAAATAAATAAACAAATAAATAAGCATACAAGCAAGCAAAGAGCCAGTCACATCACACAGAAACAAACAAAAATACATTATTTCAAAATAATTACCAAACCTACTTATCAAACAAGCATATCAACCAATTTTCTTAGCAGATATACCAACCTCTTTAACAATATTGTAGTTATTGCTTTTATTGCTGTCTATCTGGGGTTTTTTGGTCCCATCCTGTATTGGACTCAAAATATTTGACTCCTGTAACAAAGAACACACAACAAATGGAGATCTATTGCAATTTCCTCAACATGAACTAGTTATATTTAATAACAGCAAGTGAAGAAGCATTACAGCAGCTCATAGGGAACAGATATAACACGGATAAAAAAGAAAAAGATTCATTTATTCTTTATCCACTGGTCCAGTAAGTGAAAAGATTCACATTCAAGTCCTTCCTTTGTTTCAAATTTCCAACATGATTTGAGGCAACTACTCTATACTCTATGTCTTCATGCTTCCGATCCTCCTAAAAAAGAATACATTCCTAAATCACAGACTAGATGTCCCAAGGAATTTAGATACTATGAGGATAGGGACCATAAGTGTATTTCAAGAGCCACCCACTTGTTCCAAAAATCTCTAATACAGCTGGAAAGATTACAATGTCTATGTATGTGAACATTAAAAAGTCCCGAGAAAGAGCTTAAGATGACCCCGGTAGTTGAGATAAGGTGGAGTTCTCAGCAGGAACAAGTAGCACGTGGAAATTAGAGATGTTCCTCCCATGAAGAGGACACTTCTGTCCTTATCTCTGGATGATGCAGGAAAGGATTTAAAAACAAATGAAAACTTTATGTTAAACCGCAACATCCAGTCATGACACTGTATGCTCTGGGCCTTGGCTCTCAGAAAGCCCCAGCTGGGTATGATAAATAAGAGAAATGAAGGCAGTAAGCAACTGCCAACACCCACACACCTTTCCATGCTTATCTCAATCAAAACACAGAACACCATCTACCCAAATACTGCCACTTAGAATACTGGCAGTGGTTTGGTTTTTTTTGTTCTGCTGCCAGCTACGGTAAGCCTTTCTTAACTGGAAACACGAAGAACTGAAAGATTGGAGACTCTGGATGCTGAAATTATTAAGCATGCAGAAGAAGTGTAGCATATCTCAAGACTGCCTCACAGTATAATCACAAGGATGTAAACCAGTGTACTAGCATAAAAAAGAACCAAACACGTGTGCTTCTGTTTTTCGTTGTGTCCTCAAACTTCCTACTCTTTTAGAGAAGAGAATTCTGCTAAAACACACATGTGCACACCAACCTGAATGTCTACACCTTTTGAAACCTCTCTCTGAACTTTCTTAGCTGACAGTGAAGATGGGGAGTTCTATAAATCCCATCTGATCTTAATTTCCAGTGAGGCAAGAACAGCTGCACCACTTGGCCATGGAAGCTGTTTATAACAGCGTCAGCACTGCTGTTCAGCGTGGTCATGTTGATCTATGCAACAACAGTGGATTTTTATTTGTTTAGGTTTGTTAGTATGCATGCTGCTTTCTCTCTAGCTGTTTGAATCAATACTTTTGAAGATATTTCAGGCTCTTTGCTATAATTAACCACCCTCCTCTGTTCTGGGACTGTGGGTTAACCAAGATTAATTTACCTGTTACTTTTATCAGCATTCTTCCTCAATCAAAGTAGTTTTATAATCCTTGTGAACTATATGTCTTATCTGGAAGTGCTGATCAGCATTAAACTGCTGAATCTATCCTTTCTCTTAACAAAATAAAAACCTGTTTATTGAACCCATAAGAGTATGCCAGAGATGTAGTTACCAAGAGACAAATCACACCACTGGGATACCAGAGACACTCAGTTGCATATCTTGCTTTGTTACGCCCCATGATAGACATTCTCTGTCACACTTTTCCACAGAGGACACGGAGTCATAGAGATCGCACTGAGAAATGTTCTCATCTGAGTACCCCACCTTTAGGAAATCATATTTTCTGAAAAAGACTACTTCCTCTATTCATAAAATGCCTGGGATATTACTCTTCATCAGTCTTAGGATCCTTTCTTTCTAGGCCCCAAATGGAGGCCCAGATTCCAGCATTCAGTCCGAGCAGTTCCCCACCGCTGAAATAGTCTCAGTCATCTCAGCAGGACTAGTCAGGCACTAGTCAAGGCACTAGTCAGTCTCACGCTGGTACAGTTTTGCCCTCAACAGGCTGTATTTACTTACCAGGGGAATGAGGGGCACTCTCAGAAGTTTCAGTTCACAATCTCAACCTATATATGATGTTTCAGAAGGTGTTTATTCAAATATTCTCAGAACCAAAGCAAACTGCCACAGACCAGAAAAAGAAGAGAGCAAGGGAACAGCAGGCGCCTAAGGGAGCTGAAAGTTTATGCCACTTAAAACCTCACTGAACTTTCTTAGCCAATGGCAAAGATGAGAAGCTCTGTAAATGCCACTACACTGTATTATGGCTTCACCTGAGCGTCCTTTCACTGAGACTTGTTCTCCTCCTCAGATCTGTGTTTCTGGTGCTACACTACCAATGCATCCTCCAGTGACAGGACAATAAAGGCCAGACTTTCCACAGTCCATGGTATCTATACAGACTGATAACACCCTTACTAGAGATAACCAAGTAAACTGATTTCATCTGCTTTTCCCTTCTCAAGCAAGGCTCAGTTATGTGAGATCAATTTCAGCATTTCTTCCTAATCCCATATGGTGTCCAATTTATGTCTGACCTAACTCCAAGCACTCTTTACTATAATTCTGATCTCCAGTTCCTATGAAGATGATTCTGCATGGATGTAAGATTTGTTGTTTTACCTGTGGAGAACTCTGGATATTTTCTTTAGTAGAACATGGCCTTTTTTCTACAAATCCCATTTCTGGAGTCATAGGACTGCAAAGAAAAAAGTAAGTCTCTAACCCCTCCAGGTTGTGATAGAAAGATGGAAACAATTACCCCAAAAGACTCAGAAGCCTAAGGGGCAAAAAAATATATATGATTTTTTAAAACTCATGCCAATCTTGCAATGTGATTCAGTGAGGACAGAAACTTGGGCTTAACATAAGACTGTTCTGGAATGTAATTTAAGCCCTTGTGTGCACTTTAACGTTGTTTGAGAAAAATTAAGCACAGGCAAGGGAAGCATATTCCCTGAAGACGTAGAGGTTCATCCAGCTCAATACTGAATAGCATCCATTCCAAGAAAGCATGGGATCTCACAGGGATGTGTATCTGCTTGAAGCTAGCCACCTGCTTCACACTTTGTAGATTATGACCAGCACCTCACCTCTTACGTCTGACTTAAGATCTCAAAGAGAGTATTCACTATCTAAAGTAGTTTTGCGAAGTAATAACATTTCCTGACTGTTAAAGAATAATTTAACAGGGTAAAAAATAATGGACAAGATTCGGAGTTCTTGTAACCTGGCACAGCTCTCATGGAATTACCACCAGATGATCTAAGCAGTTTTGCAGATTACATATTACTGTTCTGATACAACGCTTCCTCATATCTGCCAGAGATAATATTGTGCATCTACTGAAGCACTGCTAATCCATACAGACCCACAGATGCCTCATGGGAAAAAAACACTGAAAATATCCCATTTGGAAATGCTTCTGTTTCAAGCACATTGTTTTGTCCCTCTTCCTGGAGTTTCTTTGCTATCAGGGCTATCTGTAGGAATAAAAAGGATCTTCTTATACTTTTAAAATGTGTTATAGCTAAAAAAACTTGTAAATATAGTGCTGCAATTCTGTATCCTGTTTCCCCATTACCTTTTCCATTCATTAAGTACATAAAGGAGCATTTTCGTTCCTACTAGAGCTATGCTTGAGGAAAGGAAGTAAGAAATCCCACATACTTAAGCTCATGAAATCCAGATTCCTCCCCAGTTCTGACACCACTAAATTCAGCTAAGTTATGTCAGAGAAAGAGAAGGACCTACACTGTCCCAAGAAATTAGGATTCTCTCCCTTGAAGTGTTGGATTTTCTCGACGTATGAAGCCACCTAAAATCTGCTTTCCCATCTGAAAGGCCAAGTGTATGTCATGGGTATCTGCAAACATCCCATCTCTTCTCAATGGCTCCTACTTTTCCTCAGTGCATTGGCTTCACAAAGCTCTAGAATCTCCACTTGGCTTCCTACTAAGCTTCCCCTGGTGGCTTCCTTGCCCATTTTCTTGCCACCAGGGAAGACTACCACAGAAGAGAATGAGGAAAGTGCTGTGTCAGAAATCACAGTTGTTCATCTCTCCCCACTTCCCCTGATGAAAATGGAAAAGCGGGAACAAATATTGGTGGGAAAGCCTGCTCTATCTACCTGTTATGCCACAAACCTCAACCATAGCAAATCTTGCAACACTTTGCATTTTCTTAAAGACTCATACTGGAGTTAGGCAATTACATGAGGACTTCAGCTTTCACTGAAAAACAAAATTTAAAAAAAAAAATCAATTACGTTTTAAAAAAATCAGGTGTTTGTGGTTCCAGATTCAAGTTCCAAAGTTTCTAAAATCACAATATATCCCAAGAATGTGTTAAGACAAGGGTCAAAAANCTTCACCTACAAAATCTCAATATTCTTAGGTTAGTCTTATGTTTGGTGGAGAGTGGAATTACTTGTGATGTTTGAAAATATGGGAATAGATACTGTCTACTCCTTCTTTCTTCCAGAAAGTCAACACAACTGCCAACATGTGATTCCTAGACTACTTGGCCACAGAGTGACGCCATACACTGTGGC
>VYZV01014741.1:129772-140628 GCA_013401275.1 Pandion haliaetus | reverse complement strand
CTTATATTGTGTTTAGGAGGGTGGGGGGGGGGGGAACGGACAGACGGACAAATCAAAGGTTCTGCAAAAATGTGGCATTTCTCACATTGTCTCTGTAATTAAGTTATAGAGACAACTCTCTGATGTCATCAAACCTACGCGTGCTTTTGACTAGGACACCTGACACTTCAACTTCTTCCAAACACCTCCTAGAAAACACTTCCCTTAAAATGTAGCAGGGCACAAGCCAGACATCATGTGCTACTAACATACTTAGTCCCTCCCTTGGGGGCTTGCCATGCCAACTTCTTTCACCACAGCCCTTCAGGCCTCCTTCCCCATCTACAACCCAATGAAGTCCCAAAGCCTTCTCAGTCCTCCTCAGCCACTCTCATTTTTCCCATGAAATTAACTTTTACCAACTGTAGCCCTGGAGAAGCAAAGCTGAATTTTGCCAGTGAGCTGGGGAAGCTTTAGGCTGGTTTCCAAGCTCACTGATACATTAGGAGGTATCTGGCATGTTGCTGAAAGTCCAAAACTTTTACGATCATCAAAGTAAGTTTTCAGCACAGCTGACCTTGTCTCAACCTGTGCCTCAATGTAGGTACGTTCAACCAGGTTTTAAGACAGCACTTTCCTGATGACTGCTGAAACAGGAGCCTTGACTCCAAATGGCCTTGACTTTGTGGATGTCAGTGAGACGTATACTATTGCTCTGCCATTAAGCTTCTTAAAGTTTCAGTGCCGTCTTAAAGCATGCAACACTGCCAATCCTTGGGGATCCTCCGGCAGGGAACTGTATGTGCAGCAATGTCTAGTTACCAAGGGCCAAATTAAAAACCCAATGGCAGCTTTAGCTCTACATTTCTTTGCCTTTGTTGATTTGGCTACATTGCTTCATGCAATTTAATTTTTCTGCGTGAAAAGTTATAGCCATTTTTAAGACATATAATAACAACACTTCAGTACCTAAAGGAACACATTTTATTTCAAACCCTCTAGAGCTATATATTCTTTGCCAGAAGCATTAAGCCTTACAGCTCTGTTTGTGAAAGAGGTATTAATTTTTACAGGTTTTCTACAGAATTTGCTCATAAAGACTGCAGAACCCACCATAAACAGGCCAAGAATAACACGTTATTTCTTCATTAAACCATTTTTCATTGCTCAATAACTATCTGACCTCAGGTAAGCCTCAGAGAAAACGCAATGCATGACATTAAGGGCAGCAGGTGAGGTCACTTCTACATTTTATGCAGCCCTCAGAACTAATGAGGCAAAACAAACAAAAAACCCCACAACATGCAATGCACATACATTTGCTACCCACCCCCTAAGTGAATCTGGCCACCTCAGCCTCCACTTAACTACAGTATATCCACAAGCCCTCCCTTTTTGCATACAAGCTCACCGCTGCCCAGCTATGGTTAAACTCCACCACGCTTCACCTTCTGCTGAAATTCTGCAGGTTCTGTTGATGTTGCCTATCCCCAAAACCACAAAGCAGTGTCAAAAATACAGCTTTCATGCCATGTACATTAGAAGAAGGAAAGAATACATAAAATCAGCCTGCTGGCCTTGAAGGTAAAAAGCATCATGGGAATCAAGCCTTCTAGATAAGTTACATCTATGAAACAGATATCGATTCCTAGAAGAGCAATGGTCTCTGGAATCACATTAACGCATAGGTCTCCTCCTTATTCTTTCCCTCATCATGAAAGAGAAATGGTCCATGCCAGAGAATTAAACTCTCAGACTGACCCCCGCATTGGTCTGACAATATGCTGCACTGAAGAGCAGTTGCTTCACTATAGATATCTGTGACTAACACAGCTAACTTTCCTAAGGGTTAAATCTTTTTTCTCTTGTAACCCCCTTTTTTTTTTTTGTAAACTGCTGGCATAAATTATTGCTCCAGTCTGGCAGGCAGCCACTGCCACATTAGCTCTGCTAATCAAAGTATGCCTCGAGAAGATATTTCAAATTGTTAACTAGACAAAAGAACAGCTAACAGACAAGATGCAAGGCTGAGAAACAATATAGTCGTTTCTAATGGTCCTGGATGAAATCTGGTCCTTCTTGGTCACGGAGAACCCACGGGCACAATAGAAATGGCAGGTCCCACCTTGTTCTCAACCCTGTTCTAGTAGTGGTTTCACTGGTGCTTCTTTCTAAGCAGTATGCATCTCTACTTGCAGCCAAAAGGGCTGGCAGAAAACAATACCTATCTTCTTGCTCAGTCGAAGCTGAGGGACTAACAGACTACCAGAATGCATCAAAGGGACAGAAGGCTGGACGAGAGTCCCCGACACACTACTATACAAGCACTCCTTTGCAGAGAGATGGTAGCTTAGCAGTGCTGAAGCCTTCAGGAGAGAGTGAGGGCTTCCCCATTCTGACTCCTGCCAGGGTCGAATCCTTTGGGGCACATCACAACAAAGCAGCAAAGCTTGCAGCATGACACAGGGGTCAGACTTTTCATGATACATTTCAAAGAGATGTTCCACAATATCGGGATACCTATGGACAGATCTTTAGTCCCTTCAGTCTACAGGAGGGATATGCCACCAAGCTAGACCTAGACATACCGTGAAGGAGCTGGGATATCTGGCTACTAATTTGAATAGGTAAAAGGAGGCATCTATTGAGCCAGTCATGAGCAACACATTTCATGTGAGAATCACAGAGGCAGGAGTAACTGGAGCTTATTATAAGATAGTTTTTAAAACCAGTTTATCGAAAAAACTGAACATAGCCTTCCTTTGTGGAAGCGGAAGAGCTGAAAGACTAACTGATGTCAGTGGACACTGGCTCAGGAAAATTGTAGCCATTTATGCAGAACTCCTGAGGGAAAGACATACTCTGCAGATAACTCAGGTTTGTACCACCCAGGGCTTTTTCGAATTGATGCCCAGCACTGTGAACTGCAACCCAAGACATATACAGATAAAATTCAAGGATGTATTTC
Organism: Pandion haliaetus; assembly: GCA_013401275.1. Lineage (NCBI taxonomy): Eukaryota > Metazoa > Chordata > Aves > Accipitriformes > Pandionidae > Pandion > Pandion haliaetus. The sequence continues at coordinate 137,681 of VYZV01014741.1, read as the reverse complement.
CTTGCATGCCATTATTCTCATTCCCAAACAACGTTAACTAAATAGCACTGAGCTGCATGGCAAAAGTGTATAGCTTGCCTGCTAATGCTACCATGTCATTTCATCTTTCAGACCTGGCATATGCTGTAGCTGTATGGTTTGACTAAAATCAGCTATTTGAAAGATCAAATCACACCTAGAGAAAGATGTGCATTTTCATTCACAGAGAATAAATAACCAGTATTGGACAAGGCAGATTGGCTCCTGACTCTGGAATGATACAGCAGGGTGCACTTATTAGGAAAACAATGACTTTACCTTTTAATTAAACTGCAAGAGATTATAATGTTCTTGAATGGTGCCAGAATGACAGCACTACTAAATGAAGTCCTCACTTTATCCTTAAGAAAAAAATGCCTCTTTAGGATACAAGTAGTATATTTTGTAAGCCCCGTATTTTTTTAGAATCTAAAAGGGGAAAAAAAGAAACAGAAAAAAACTTCAAATAACCTCAAAAAATTATTCAAAGTTAAGACACTCTGACTGAAAAAAAAAGAATCTGGCTGCAACATTTTCAAGTCAATTCATTTTTAGGATGCAATCTAGGTAAGAAGCATTTCCAAAAATACACATCTCTTCTTTTTCCAGGATCCTATCTCACAAATGTTTCTAAGCCAGCTTTCACCAATGTGTCTTCATCGAACAAGGTCACACCTGAAAACTACATGCACACTAACTGAATTCTGGTTAAAGTAACTGACAGTGGCATTAAAACCAAGCTTTTTAAAGGAAGTAAGGCATAACATTTATAATAACGTAAGGATCTTTTCAGAATCTTTTCAGAACCAAGATAAGAGAAACTCACACACAATGTCAAGGACTACCTCAGCCATCAAGGTGACTCAAAATTTAAGAAAAGGATGGAAAAAGACATCTTGAGGTAAAAGGTTAATTAAGTCTTCATGCAACTTCCACTAAGCCTAAAAATACATCCCATTTTGCAGATTTGCTTCAACAGTTCAACGCTTGTCATGTGTACTTCCTTACTTAGCAAGTTGTTTTACTGAAATAAGTGGGTCTATTTAAGAAATAAATATTAAACAGGGAAGAAGACTCCACATTTCTGGTTGTAAATTTGGTTGTTTCAATTCTGAGGTGCACAATTCCAGGCAGGCTTCCCACAGCCAAGACCCACCTCATTCTTCCACCCATCATTAATGTATTTCTACCCATTCCCAAAATCCTGACTACAGTTTTCATGATGTGGAGCAGTGGCCAAACCAGTAAAGAGCCAAGCTCACCAGTTCCCTACAACTTCACATTACAGGAATCAGATGCTGGAAGCTTTTGTTGCTGCTGACATGGAACAAATCAATGTCAATAATGGAAAGGCAGTACACCCTATCTGTCCCCAGATTTATTCAGCACTGTTTCCCATAGAAATCAACACTTTTTAACAAAACAAAAATGCAAGACCTATCATGTTAAATAAACAGATCCTACCCAAAATTCTTCTACAGAGCTGCCACCTTGGATCTACTACAGCTGCAGAATAGGAATTACATGACTTTTTCATTTGGTCAAACACCTTCTCAAGTCACTTATCCAAGAACCTGAAAATCAGCTGCATTTCTGAATAGGCATAATTATTGACAAAATATTGCTGTTAAATATCCATTTAATATTAATCTATGTAAATTTACAGTAAGATAGCAATGAAAATTAAAATATACAGAGCTCAAGCTGGTATTCAGTAGCACCTTCCTTCCTTACAGTTAGAGGATCAGGCCCCTAGTGCTTGATAAAATTTAAACACATTTGTTTATGCCATTAAACCATCAGTCCCAGGCATTATGGCTGGCTTTCAGTATTTGTCAAAACTGGGTTTTAGAGCTAGACTTCAAAGCTCTAAGCTCAAAGTATGAAATACATGTTCTTACTGAATTAAAGCTAATGCCTAGACATTTGTGATCACTGACTGGATGGATTTAAAACAAAAAACAAGAACAAAAACAAAAACCACCACAACTTTCATAAATCTCCAAAACTAGTAATTTACTTCCACACANTTAAAAGAACATCAATGGAATTAGTTTTGCAACTCAGGGAAGCTAACTTTCCTTAAGAAAGAAGCCGCGTAAACCTGCACATCCCTAGAGCAATAATGTGTTGGAGAGATACCTACGCTGCATTCAAAGGTACAATATGAATGTTTTAAGTATTGGACCTGCCAGAGAGGATGCTGTGTAGCAAGACCCTTGCCGCAGTCTGGAGAGATATGGGAAAGCAGAATCTGACCTGATCTAAAGGCAGGAAGAAGTCACCCTCACCCCTAACTGACTGGAGGGAGGGCTTCCACCATCCTGAACGAGGGCAGGAAACAATCTGTCTGTCTGTATTTTACGGAAGTTATGGAAAAGTAAACACTTTCTGAAAAGATCAGCGGACAATCCTGATTTTAGAAAATGCCAACACATTTTCAAAAACTACAAAAAACCAGGCCGAGTTACTTTCTATTGTAATCCTTTTACTTAATAGCCTAAGAGACCAGTATTGTAAGTTAAAAGGTACGATAAAAAGCCAAGACAGGTAACTGATAAAACAACTAACATGTTCTGAACAACTCAGTTTTGTAACAGAGAGAGGATATCTGTGTAAAAGGGGAAGGGGAACCTTTGATGTACAATCTTGTAAGTACTCTAAAATCAAAAAACAGTATATACCTACAGCTTTGCCTGGTGAACAACCCTTACTGTCAGAGTGAGGGGGGATCTAGATTAAATTCCTGAGACCAATTTCTCTGTTGGCCTGTTCATTCCTCAGGATCCCTAGTGGATCCTGGACAAGGTGGATCCAGATTCCACAGGACCTAGGTAACATCAGTACTTCTGGGGTCAAACTTGTTTGGGTAGAAGTGACTGCACAAGATGCTAAGCACTGTAGAATCAGACCCCTGGTCTTTCCCTTTCTCCCAGAAGATAAAAAAGTACCAGAACATCATTAAGACACATGATCATCTCATACACAGGCCTATTCCAGCAACAATAATACAGCAAGGTCTCCCTGTCAAACACAGACTCAAGACCTGTCTCAAGTCAGGACTCGCTTATCCTTAGCATCATCTACAGTCCAATGCACGCAGAGGCACAGAAGTTCCAGCCCACCACCATGACTCAGACAGAAAACACAAGCACATTCTGTACCTTACTGTGGGCTCAAGCATAAGTTCATGCATCTGAAAAGACTGGACACAGAAGCAGCAAACTACACTACAAGCCAGCAAATCCCTTGAGCTCAGCTCCTTCTAGCTCAGCGTAGACAAGTCGCACCTCAGCTATGGCTAAGTGATACCTAGCAAGGCAAAGAGCACACCAGCAGATCAAGGGCTCTGTGTGTTTAGGGCCTCATTTACACCTTCTCATTACATTGTAGCAAAGACGCAATCAGGATGTGGGTGCAAGACAAGGACAGGGCTGGTTTTAAACAGGGCTGGTTTTAAACGACTGCTACCTGACAAAAGTTTTTTAGAAAAAACAAAACAGGAGGGAAAGGAAAAAGAGTGGAGCCAAATACTCAGTTGGCACAAATTCTCAAAGGCCCCAGAGCTACAGCAACTTATGCCAGCCAAACTCCTGCCCCTATGGTCTAATTTATTTCTCACCAGCAGGCTTCCACATGAAACAAAGATAGGCAGAAGTTACAAACAGTGGAAATTTCAGCCACGGCATTTGTCTCCAGAATGTCAGCAACTACAGTGCCTGGTGCTTTCTTCTTCAGCTCCCTCTCCAATCTTAATCCGTAACTAAAGTTAATGCTGATTGGGTTTTGCATGGTTTTTCTTAATGAAAAGTACTCCCGTTTTGGTTGAGTAGTATGTTTTTCAGACATGAAATATGTTCTTCAGGCATAAAGTTCTATGAGCTGGGTGCTCAAAAATAGTGAATAGGAGTTACGAAGCTGCTTAAAACTGCTTCTAAATTATGTATCCTTGCAACATATGCATCTTCATAGCCTAATGCCCCCATGGATAGGTAAGTATGCACCTCCAGAGACAGGAGGAGGAATGGTAAGATGCTTGAGCATAGCAGTTAAACATTCACAATCATTCTGTCTCAACTGCAAAGTGAATGCACAGTTTATGTGTTTTATGACCTGCCAATCAGAAAAGAGGGAGGCTGAAGACAAGATATGACCATCCAAAGATGGGCATCCTTTTCTTTTGTCAAAGACTGTAGAAGGCCTCTCCAGCAAGTCTTACAGCTATTTCAACATAGGACCACCTGTGTCTCCACAGCAAAATTTCACTGCCTATTTTTAAACCTAGACAGTACAGCCAGTAACTCTATCTTTGGTCCCCCCTTAAGATGGCAGACACGACTGACAGCAATATGAGCTAGCAAAAAACCCTCTCTATAGCAATGGGCTTTCTAGCCGTATAGTTAGCAAGAAAAGTTANAAAAAAAAAAAAAACAAAAAACAAAAAACAACAAACCAATCCATAGGTCATTTCCAAAAGGAATGTCAGTGGATTGTCACATCCTGACCTGAACTGGTCCAGTGTTTAAAAGATAAACATCCATGCAGACAACTACAGCAAAGAAAGAAGTTCAAAGAATCTGTACAAAGGCCAAAGCTAATCAAAGACACACAAAAAATCCCACCTTTGTTCCGTGCCTTTTTTGCTGAAAAAACGTGAGACAGAAACAGATGTATGACAAGTTTCCAGCAAGGCTCTAGTCAACAGTTAAATGTTACTAACAAGGCTACTGAGCTTCCATTTGCATGGTGGTGACATTTTCTGCGTTCCTTCACACTCGTTTATTTCAGAGTCATTATTCATTGATTTGCATGGAATTGCTCTGGAAATTACTATAAATGAAAGCAGGTCTGTTTGCACCTAATGGGTGTTTCTTTCCTGTCCTATACAGCCTGAAAGGAAACCCTTCAACAGAAATAAAAGGGAATTAAGGATGGAACACAATTTTATGGATAATGAAGGTGAGTAAAACACTAAATGAGATGTATAATCAGGCTTAAAGACCTGAGCAGAGAGAAAGAACTAAATGGAAAAACCACATCTGCATGTTCCATCTTGCCAATATGCCAAGATTGTATCTGGAGTCAAACTGTTTCCAGAGCCATTTAAGAAGAGAGTCTGCAATGCAGTATTTCAGGGACAAAAAAGGAAAACATAATTCCAAGTGTCTGAACATACAGTCTTTCTCCAGTTCTGTAGAGGGACTGCAGCCAGCTATAGCATGCCTTAGTTTGCACAGCACTGCAGGAAAGACTTTCAGGGGCTTTCAGTAAAGTGTACTGGCAGTGATGGAGGAAAGATCAAGAGAACCAAGTATAAGACTTCTTGGCTCAGAGATGACAAAGACAGTCTACATTTCTCCAGAGCGTGTGAACCTCAAAGAAGAAAAAAGTTACGAAGGATGGCACGCTCATGCTGCGCATCTGTAGGACTGACTGAGCAAAATGATGATTAGGAAAACTCAAGCCTGGGTAAAGGCCTCCCAGAGAAAATACAAAATAATTATTGTTTCAAACCAGACAGCTCATACTTTTTGGTGCTGTGGGCCAGCTGGCAGTGCAATGACACTACACCAGCCACATATTAAAACAGAATTTGCCATCGGTCAGTCTCCTGGGCCCACGTGACTGTCACACCTCCCTTACACACACACAAGAAAACTATACTGCTAAGTTTCAGCACCTTCCTGACATGCTCATTCTTCAACCCAGTTTTAAGCCATGGTAGAAAAGGCAGTGGGACATACAGTATTGTTCTGAGGCTGTCAGACAGACATTCTGGTCTGGGTTAAAAAAAAGAATATTCTAAACTGACAAACACACGCAGAGGATGGCCTCACCTGGACTTCCATCTGGTGTTTCTGCAGTTGTGGGACCAGAAACATCTTATTCTCCTTTTAAATGAAGTGCTAAGATGACTAATAAACAATTGTGTCTCATATGAGCCATCATAATCACTGCGCCCAGGCAAATGGTATCTGCACTTGCTTGGGATGTTCAGGACAAGGAACACTGAGGCTTAGATAGAGATTTGAAAGTTCAGTTCCAAACAAGCAAAGGAGCAGCAGAACCAAGACAGTAGCCACAAGACATGAAAGCTGCAACCCTGTTAAAAAACGTTCCCTTTTAGCCGACCATCTTAATGTACCCTGCAATACGTTCCTGTAGGTGGGTTTCTGTGTGAATAAAGAACCTTGAAAGATCAATGAGACATTCCATAAATTACTTCCAACCTAAATAATGAATTAAACGCTGGAATAACAGTCTTTGCTGCTTCTCTCACCTCCATCCTGAAACTTGCTCAACCTTTCAAAGTATGACGATATGGGAACTTGAACAATGTCTAGAATTGCCAGCAGCGTCCGGGTCAGTCTGAGAAGCTCACTAAAACTATAAAAGCCAAAGTATATGAGGTTTCGAGCCAGATGTACCACCTACAAGAAAAAGAAATTAAAAATGAAGGAAATATCAGCAACCTTTGTGGTGTTCAGCTATGCAATATAGTTGCATTTCACACAACAGCTTTCACAGAGATTCAGATCTAGAGTGCATTCAAATTAGCACAAGTCTTTCCACTGATTTAAATGGGCCTTGGACTAAGGCCAGTGACATTAAATTTTTTCAGAGTTAGACAAAACAATTGGTCAGTCAAATTACAACAGAGAGCAAAACCAACATGAGATTTAGGAAGGCTTGAAAGGATACAATTGCATCTGGGAAAATATGTAAGATCGAGAAGAAAGACTCCAGGAATTGTTTAAAGAGGCAGCAGCTGTGGGGAAGATGGAAGTCCGAAGAAGAGTAAGATGACTGTGGTAAGTTTGAATGGAGGTGATTTCAGATGACCAGAGGCAGGAGTGACAAAGCTTCGGAGGCAGGTTGGAGGAAGAACTATAAAAGCTGTAAGCGTTTTCCCTTTATTCAACGTTATTTGAATCTAGAAGATTCAGGCCTATCTAAAGTTTCTGTCAGGAATTTCAAACAATATTTAAAACACAGGATTAGGTTATTCAGAGTATTTCCTTCAGTGTCGTATCTTACACAAGAGTAGTACTTACTTATATTCAAGAATCCCTGAATGCTAATTCACTAATGTGGAGAGAAAGGGCATATGGCCATTCACCCCCATACACATCCCTCCTCCTGCCATGCAACCATCTCAGGAGAAGAAAGGAAAAATACAGCTATTTGACAGCAGACAGTAATATTATTTTCTGCAGTAACAATCATCACTGAGAACACCAGAATTGGGAACTGGTGCTTCTTTAGGACATTTTACACCAACATTTATTCTGTAACTACCTTTATTTTGAAAGAACCAATGTCAACTTATCTGAAATTAGGAGGAATACTGTAAGTAGGACGCAGACAGCTGAGAAGTACCTCAAATGTAAGTTTATTTTTCTCTTTGTCTCCAAAAGGAAAGGGCTGATTTACAACTTCTTTCAAGTACTCTTCTACAAATTCCATAGTTAGCGCAAACTTCCTTTTCATTTCATTCCTCGAAGAGTCTGTGAAAGAATCATACCTACAACACAGGGCACAGAAGGAAGGAAAATTAAACACCTCTAATATCAGGATCAGCTGTCACTAAAGAAAAAACAAACCAATCATGATGCTATGACACTACTGTCAGTTCTCTCTAAAAAGAAGGGCTAGAGGTCAGCTGATTCTTCGTAGAAATGTGAAGAGGATGCACAAACCTTGCCTCCAATAGTACCAGGAAGGGTTGCAGTGAACGGGAATAAGAGAGACAGAAGAATACTATGGTTCTCGCAGATAGCACTCCTAAATCTTGCTGTGGCAATTCAGTAAGTCACTAAGTCTCAGCTGTCTTCTCTACCCATGAGCCAGAGTTTACTATTTCTGCAAGTGCATTGGGTTTCTGCGGCAA